>OX451739.1:1160235239-1160796313 GCA_948472305.1 Vicia faba
GATTCCACACCGACAGATAAGGTTATGCTTAATGAATCGGGAAATAACATTCTTAGTAACAGAGGCAAATGAAGCTGCTTCAACCCATCTGGTGAAATAATCAATGGCGACGAGGATGAAGTGATTTCCTTTAGAAGCAGTGGGCTTGATTTCTACAATCATATCAATGCCCCATTATTGTACCCCAAAATTTTCCCTCTTCTCAATACATTTATCACAAAGATCTTCAAAAGCTCAAGCTTGCACAAGGGTTGACTAGGTCAAAGACATCTCCTCAACACTGATACTTCAAATTAGGGTTTGAGTTTGCACAAGGACAATTGGACTTCTAATATTTCAAATGACTTTCATGGATAATTCTGGACCCTCAGGATTGCTCATGTCAAGTTTCAAGTCTTGGATCACAAAATTGCTCAGTCCATTGATCAAATGACCCAAAATCAACTGTATTGGATAAAAAGTCAATTATGGTTAACCTACAGTCAAACTTCAAGATTTTGGACTAATAACAACATTTTGAAGTCATATGTATCAATTGATCAAGTTTGGATCACAATTCCCCAAGAAAATTGTTCAAATCACCAAAAGGGCAAAATGGTCAAAATTAGGGTTTTGACTGAGAATGGCTAATCTTTGACTTTTGACCTAGTACATGACTTATTGGTTTGAAACATGATCTCAAGGATTAAAAGGATTCATTTTGAACTAATTTCACATCTCAATTCATTTCTCAAGATCAATTGACTGATAGTTGAAATCCAGTCAACTGATGAAAAGTCAACTAATACACCCAAAGTCAAACTTTGACTTTTTGATTAAATTTGAGTTTCGAAGATCACATTTCATCAAGACACTCAAAAATTTGAAACTTGATCATCAAGAAAACAAGAAAGTCAAAATCCATTTTGAAAATTCAAAGTTTTCAAGACTTTAGAAATTTTTCTAAGTGTTTTTAAGTCTTATTTTTTAATGACTTCATGCCAACTTTTCACCAAGATGCAAGATGATTCAAAGAAAACTTACAACATGAAAGTTGTAGATCTTGGTGAGACCTGCAACTTTTATTTTCTTATCAAGTCCTAGAAATACTTTGATCTTGAGTTATAAATTCACAAAGTCATGCACTTTTTCTTAAAACACACAGTGAACATTTGACCTAGTTTGAGATCATTCTTGAGCTAGGAGAATCAAACTTTAATTACAAGGCTTTCTTCATGAAGAACACTTGACCAAATCCATAGCCATGCTGAATAATCTTACTTTTCATGCTTCTAAATTATGTTTCACTCTATAATTAATGTTTTACACAAATGTTTGAGCCATTATCCAACTGATAGAACCATTATCCAAACCAAATTGCCATTAATGTAAGAAAGTCCACACTTCCATTTTGGAAAAGTGGCTTTAATCAGAAAGTCCACTCTCCTTGAGCTTTGTAGTTGTTCCTTCTGCACACACTAAGTCTATAAGCTCAAAAGAAGTATGTTTAAAGTGTTCAAACACCCTACCTTTCCTTGAAACCATGTTTGTCCATGTTGCTTCAAAAACAAGTCAAAATCCACAAACACGTGATTTTATACTTCTGACTTCTACAAGTCTCCATACCATTTCCTATATGTTAAGACACTCTTATGCAACTTGACACATAAAAATATAATCCTTAAAACCCCCCTCAAACTTCCTTTAGCCAGCAATTTCATACAAAACTCCCTTTGTACACAGTTCTACCCAAAAATTGGTATCTTTCATTTCCATCGCGCGTTTCCCCTCAAAACCGTTTGCAAAGCTTCCATATATCAAATATAGTTCATCCCTATCCTTGTTTTAGAACTGTAACACCTCTATCACCATCCTCCATAACCAAAAACAGAGTGATGCACTTTTACTTCTATAACATGATTCAGCCATCCACAACTTAAGCTAAGCATTGCTTTAGCTTCCTGGAGATTCAAGGAAGCTAACCAGATCATTGCAACGCCTTGAAAGCTGCTCAAACTCAAAACACGATCTCCATCTGTAAGGTGATTTTTCTGAACTTCTATCTCTTCATACAAGCATCATTTGATTCTGATTTGTGAAGATAAAATGTAGATATCATAGCCCTGAAACTGACCATGTCCTTGGAATTCATATATATTGCCTGAGTAGTGTGAATTTTAGTCTTGAACTTCCTGAAATATTTAGGTCAAAATTTGGTACCAATAAAATTCGTGTTCATCTTTGAGAGTTAGGTTAATTAGTTTACATGTTTGGAATCGTGGTGAAATTTCTAATAAGTTTGATGTTTGCACTTTTGAGAATGCTTGAAAAATGAGCAAGTTACAGAGTTCAAAAATGTTGTTCATGGAAGCTGGCGCGAGGAAGAAGATGACACAGGCCTAGGATGGGGTTTCAAATATATATTTATGGTTTTATATTAATAAACGGATGTATCACTACCCTAATGGTTAAAGTGCGTGCCTGTTACCTCTGGGACTTGGGTTCGAGCCCCAACGTCTGTTTTGCATTTTTTCCTATTGTTTTCACTTCCTTTTTTTGTTTGAAACAACGCGCCTTGGACCTCCCTTGGACTGGGCGTTGCTCCTTTACTCAACAACATCCCCTGTTTGCTTACATACACGCAGCCCACTTGTTTTTTATTTTATTCTGATTACAAAACAAAAACAGGCTTTTGGGCCTAACAAAAATCTGATTTTCTTCCAAACCACTATTTTCACTTTTTAACCCCATTTAATTTATATTTTTTTTCATTCTTATTTTTTATATTAATATTATTATTATTATTATTATTATTATTATTTTTATTAAATAAAAAATCCCAAAAATGTTTTATATTTTATTTAGAATATTTAGTATTAGTATTTTATTTATTTTTAAACAAAAAGACCAATAATATCTTCTTTTACAAGTTTCTTTTTAATTAAAATAATATTAGATTTAGATTTATTTTATTTTATTTTTTAATTTTATTTTTAATTAAAATTAATTTAGAACTTAGGATTTTTAATTAATTAACTTTTTTATACTAGTTTAATTAAGATAAAACCATTTCATAAAAAACCTAAAAATTGCTTTCTTGATTAATTCAATTTCTTTTCTCAAAATAACTTAGGTTTAGTTTTCTTAAATTAACTTAGACTAATTAGTTATTTTTACTTTTAATTTAATTAAGTTAAACCCTCTTATACAAAAAACTCAAACAAAAATACTTTCATTTTCCTTTCATATTGCCTTGACATTTTTGTACATATATTTGACATCATTCAATATGGTTGTAATAGTAATTATGTGTAATTTCTCTTATCTTTCCATTTGTAAATTTGTACCCCCATCCCTATTTGATGTAATATCGTAGAATTTTACATTTCCACAATTTATTGCTTTCAATGTAATTGCTAGTAATTATGGTTTGTATGGCAAGACATAAAATTAACAAGTAGAAAACCCTAATTCAAGATAAAAATGCATGAAAAACAAACACTTTACACACTTGCACCTCTAGGGCTAACCTCACTTGTTGACTAAGATAAAAATAGTCATGTTACACAAACGTGAGATACTTTAGCAAAAACAATAAAAAACAAGATCATAATCCCTCGATGACCCTTCAAAGTTGCCTTTATAAATGATCTTAGATCCTTACAAAAATTGATAAGGTATCCTACAATGTTGCTTTCTATGACTATACGCTGACCCATGCTTGTCCCTTTACATCCAATGATAGGTCTTCTTATCAATCAATGGTAATTTAGAAATATCTAAAGGAGGAGGAAAATAACTAAGACTTGTTGAGTAGGTAGAACGTTCATAGTTGCTTGCTCACAACCATTTTTAAAAACATATTTCAAATACACCAACACTTTCAAATGAAATATTTTCAAAAGTCAACACTTTGTATGCATTCTTATAGAGACGAGAATCATTACAAAGTTTTCCTAAACGAAGGCACTTTTCAAAAAAAAACTTTCAAAAATATCACAAACACATTTCAAACAAAGCATTTCAAAGTGAGCTAGAATCTAAGAGCCCGTAGATAACTACGGATGAAAAGGGTGCTAACACCTTCCCTTTTCATAACCTACCCCCCGAACTCAAGAAAATTCTCAAAAGGTTTTTCCTGTTCTTTTCACCCTTTCCTTTATTGGATAAAAGAAAAGTCGGTGGCGACTCTTGATATCCGCAACAATTGCGATAAAACACAAAACACCCAAGTCAGTTCTCCCACCATATTACACCCATATTACAAACGGCCAAGGAGCAGTCAAGACATTGAGAGGTACTGGAGGCACATGTATTTTATCAGCATAGATCTGGGACTTATGACAAGTTCTTGAGTAGCGATTACAGTCCGTTTCTATAGTCGACCAATAGTAACCCGCTCTCAGAATCTTCTTAGCCATAGTATGCCCACTGGATTGAGTACCAAAGATTCCTTCATGCATATCTTACATAATTTTCTCAGCTTCCTTCTTGTCCATAAAACGAAGAAGAGTCGAATCATGGTTGCGCCTGTACATAATTTCGTTACTCAGGAAGAACTTGGCTGAGAACCTCCGTAGGAATTTTTTGTCGTTGATAGATGCCCCATCGGGGTACTTTGAGTCTCAAGGTATATTTTCACTTCATGAAACCAAGGCTTCTCTTCAACCTCGTCAATGTCAACTTCGTAGAAGTGCATCGGTTTGTCTAGCCTCTCAATAGTAATTCGAGGAGCCTCGTTGTCCCATCTGACCTTGAACATAGATGACATGGTGGCTAACGCGTCTTCCAACTGATTCTCTTCTCGTGGGATATGCTTAAAAGTGATCTCCTTGAAGTACAAAATTAAGGTCAGCACATGCTCTCTATATGGAATGAGGTTCAAATGCTTTGTATCCCATTCTCCCTTAATCTGGTTGATCACCAGGGCTGAGTCCCCGTATACGCTCAAGAACTTGATTCTCAGGTCAATAGCAGCTCTGATGCCCATGATGCACGCTTCGTATTCGGCCTTGTTATTGGTACAGTCAAAGTATAATCTGGCGGTGAAGGGTGTATGGCAACCCTGAGGAGAGATAATTACGACACCAATTTAGTTACCAAGTGCATTAGAAGCTCCATCGAAAACCATAGTCCATCGGGATCCTGGCTCAGGTCCTTCATATGGTCCAGGTTCTTCACAATCTATAACTAGCATAATATTCTCGTCTGGGAATTCGAATTTCATAGGTTGGTAGTCGTCTACGGCTTGATGAGCTAAATGATCTGCCAATACACTTCCTTTGATTGCTTTTTGAGTGGTGTACTGAATGTCATATTCTGTCAAGACCATTTGCCATCAGACTATTCTCCCGGAGAGTGCAGGTTTCTCGATTTTGTATTTTATGGGATCCATTTTAGAGATCAATAGAGTAGTATGAGTCAACATATACTGTCTTAGTCGGCGAGCAGCCCATGCCAAAGCGCAAAAAGTTTTCTCGAGAAGTGATTATCTTGTTTCACAGTTGGCAAACTTTTTGCTAAGGTAGTATATTGCATGCTCTTTTCGACCAGACTCGCCATGCTGGCCCAGTACACACCCCATTGAATTCTCTAGCAATTTTAGGTACATGATTAGAGGTCTTCCTTCAACTGGTGTCGTAAGAATTATGGGTTCTTGTAGGTACTCCTTGATTTTGTCAAAATCTATTTGGCAGTCGTCGTTCCATTTCACTACCTGATCCTTCTTTAGCAACTTAAAGATCTTCTCACAAGTAGCAGTCAAATGAGAAATGAATCGGGTAAATATAATTCAGTCGTCCCAAGAAACCTCTGACTTCCTTCTCAATACGTGGAGCAGGAATTTCTTGAATAACTTTGACCTTAGCGGGATCAACCTCAATACCTTTACCGCTGACGATGAAACCCAGGAGTTTACCAGATCTCACCCCAAAGGTGCATTTATTCGAATTTAACCTCAGCTCGTACTTCTTCAGTCTCTCAAACAACTTGTGTAGGTGGTTGAGGTGCTCTTCTTCGGTCTGAGATCTAGTTATCATATCATAGACATAGACCTCTATCTCGTGATGAATCATGTCATGAAATAAAGCTACCATAGCACACTGGTATATGGAACCGACGTTCTTCAACCCAAAAGGCATAACTTTGTAGCAGAAAGTTCCCCACTATGTGATAAAGGTAGTTTTCTCCATGTATTTAGGTTCCATTTTGATCTGATTATATTATGAGAAACCATCCATGAAGGAGAATACCTTGTGCTGAGTGGTGTTGTCGACCAAGACATCTATATGTGGCAGTGGGAAGTCATCTTTGGGGCTCGCCCTATTCAGATCCATGTAGTCTACACACATGTGTACTTTTTCGTCTTTCTTCGGTACCAGAACCACATTTTCAACCCATTGAGGATAAGATATCACTGTTAAGAACCCTGCATCGAATTGTTTCATAACCTCATCCTTGATCTTCTCTGACATCTCAGGACGCATGCGGCGAACCTTCTTCTTTATCGGAGCACAACCCTCTTTCATAGGTAGTCGGTGACCTAAAATATCAGTATCAAGCCCTGGCATGTCTTCACATGACCAAGCGAAGATCTTAACATATTCATGCAACGTATGAATCAATCTGTCCTTGACACTATCCTCTAAGTGGGTGCCTATCTTAACTTCTTTTGTCTGTTTCGAAACCCAAGTTTACCACTTCAACTGGCTCTTAATGTGGTTTAATAGCTTTATCTTCTCGCATTAACAGTCTGGATGTTCTCCTAGTATCTCACAATCTTCCTCACCTTCGTCCTCGGCTTGGTAGATCGGATTTTCAAAGTCATAAGTGGCAATAGCAGAATCGTTATTGACGGGATCCAGAGTGGATGTGGATCTGCAATATATTGTATGGGTGTGTGTAAGAACACATAGCTATTTGAAAGTGATAAAAGTAAAAGAAAGACAGAGAGCACAAAATTCGAATGCAAAATGTCCAATACTTTATTAAATGAAAATATGTTTATGAAATGACATCCCTTAACAAACGGTACGTTGTGCCCCGGGTAAGGCACAAAGCTTAAAGTCATTGTTTAAGTATTACATAACCAAACTTTGAAAGTAATAAAAATAGAAATGTTGCTATTAATCCTGACTAAAGGAGATAGAGATAATTTCTTCGGCCTTCTAGTTGCTGAGCCCGTTGCCGATGGTAGGAAAGATCCAGCTGTCAAGGTCATAATCACTGTCAGCGTCTTCTATAGCGTTAACTCCGTTGTTGCTGATGCGGAATGGCAGTGTTCCAGCACGAGTGTGACGAATAGCCCTATGACCCTCTGCAGTGAAACCCAAACCAAAATTTTAAGATTTATATGGAATGTCGAGAAGCTGACCCCAAGTAGTACAACCACCTTCTTCTACAATAACTTTAGCATCTTTCAACGAAGCCATCATGGGCGGAACTCTGGTAACCTTGGGAACGGCAGAGACATCTTCAGTAGCGGATGGAGGGATAACTTCAAAAGTCTGATAGGGAGTATCGATGAATTCTCTGTCCATATCTACATACCGGAATGAGTTCAGGTGGCTAACCATATACTCTTCTTCACCGTAGACAGTAACAATCTTTCTGTTCATAGTATATTTTAACTTCTGATGTAGGGTTAAGGTAACAAAACCTACCACATGGATCCAAGGCATCGGAATAAACAAGAATACGTTGGCCGGATATCCATCAGATAAAAGGTAGATTCAAAGACCTGCGAACCTACCTTGATTTGAAGATCCACTTTTCCATGTACCATCCTCTTTGACCCGTCAAAGGCTCAGACTATAATATCATTGGGTTTTAGTACAACCCCTTCATAATCCATTCTGTCAAGAGTGCCCTTTGATTGAACATTTAGTGAGGAATCGGTATCAACCAATACATGAGCCAAAGTAGTGCCCCTACATTCAATGGAGACATACAGGGCCTTATTGTGATTTCTTCCTTTTAGAGTCAGATCAGTATCAGAAAAACATAATCCATTATTAGTCGTTAAGCTAGAAACATAACTTTATAATTGATTAACATAAATCTCTCGTGGCACGTGAGCAGTCTTCAAGAATTTTACTAAAGCATGTGCATGAGCTTCAGAACACAGTAACAGGGATAGCATGGAGATCTTGGATGGGGTCTGCCCTAGCTGTTCAATAATCTTGTAGTCGCTCTTACGGATAATATTCAACACCTCTTTCAACTCTTGTCTAGAGGTGTCTTCAACTGTAACTTCTTTAGGGGCCTCTGTCTGAGCAGGCTTCGTTATTTGTTCTTTGCTCTGAGTCTCG
The DNA here is from genome assembly GCA_948472305.1 of Vicia faba. NCBI lineage: Eukaryota > Viridiplantae > Streptophyta > Magnoliopsida > Fabales > Fabaceae > Vicia > Vicia faba. The sequence goes on from OX451739.1 coordinate 1,160,243,528, forward strand.
ACAGTTGATGCGACATCAGTAACTTTAACAGGTGTAGCAACAGTCTTCGGAGATATTTCCGAGGAGAAAACCCTTCCACTTTCTAGTAACCTTACTGTTCCCAACAATATTGTCAATTCCAGGATCAACAACTTCAGTAATTTCATCTTTAACAGTCGGTAGTTCTTGCTTGGCGCCATGGTAGTAGATGCCGGATCCATAGTTCCAAGGAATAGCTTTATTCAACGAATATGGGATATGTCTAGGTGTAGTTATGATTAGAGGAGTAGCTTTTGGATTAGAAGTGATCCTTATAAGACCCTTGGAAGTGATCCTGACAGGGGTACCAGAAATTACACATAAGTCTTAAATAGATTTTCAGTAGACGAAATCTTCTAAACCATAATTATATGATTGTCCATTAGGCATTGAACGCCTTCCTTCAGCAACTTGCAGCCATTGGGTTAGGTTTCATAGTAGTAACACTTTTCAATACCTGGAAATAAACCGGCCTGCAACAGATTCTTCTTGATGATTGGTAGGGGAGTAACCAATTCACTTATAGTAGAAACATAAAGAACATCGTCAATAGCACTTATGCCTTTGTCATGCTTCGACATAGGTGCAGTAATCACATTCGGGGTCTCCGGAGGATCAAAATCAATCTCTTTGTTGTCAATCATGTCCTGGATTTTGTTTTTCAGGGCCCAACAGCTGTTGGTGTCATGCCCAAGACTGTTGGAATGATAGGCACACTTCACATTCAGATTGTAGCAAGGAGATGAGGTGTTGGGATTCTGAGGAGGACCCCTTAAAGTTATCAGCTCTGCTTTCAGTAAATGTTAAAATGCCTGAGACAGTGTCATACTCTTCTTTGTAAACTATCTTCTCGGAGCGTCTGACCTATGCTAATAGCTATGTTATTGTTGTTGTTGTTGTTGTTGAACAAGCGCATGATTAGAAATTAACATCGCTCCTACAGATCGATTGGAGTCATTTTTAACACGGCCCTTCTGGCCATAAACAACATTGGTCTCCTTATTACCACTGAATGTCTTCTTCACAACACTCGAAGATGCAACCACTTGAATTTTTCCGCTCTTGATACCACGTTCAACATGTCCTCCAGTTAGAATCGGCTCAGTAAAACCAGATGAGGAACTTCCAATCAGATGGTTAAAGAATGGCCCTGTGAAAATGCCCATGAACATATGAACCAACTCCCTGTCAGAAAAAGGAGGTTGTACTCTTCCGGCTAGATCTCTCCACTTTTGGGAATACACTTTGAACCCTTCATTCGAGCCCATAGTCATGTTTTGTAATTTCACTCGAGTTGGTGCAAGGTCAGAATTATATTGATACTGCTTGTAAAAAGTAGCAGCCACGTCTTCCCAAGTATGGATGTTGGTTCCTTCCAGCTGATAGAACCATTCGAGTTGTGTACCAGACAAACTTTCCTGAAAGAAGTGAACCCATAACTTTCTTTCAGTAGTATCGGGTTGGATCTTCTGAACATAAGACCTCAGATGAAGTTTGGGACAAGAAACGCCATCATATTTAGCAAAAGCGGGGACCTTGAACTTGTGAGGGATAACTACCCCCAGAATAAGACCCAACTCTTCAAAATCCAATCTAGGCACTTTCTGGATTTCCATGGCCTTGAGGCGATCTTCCAACTGTTTGTATCTATCATCCGTGGAAGGATACTGTTCATCAGAATAGTCTTCACCCTCAGGTATTATTCCAGAACCACATTTGCTCCCGCCTTCAGCTTTAATACTTCTACCGTCTTCCTCCTGATTGTCATCTTGATGAGAGGAAATAACACAGTTTCGAGCTTGCTTGGGAAGGTTTTTGAACCTTCTCCCCAAGTTGAGGATGACTGGCTTCTGAGTCTTCTTCTTTTTGGCAATGAGCGCCATCATCTCTTTCTGCCCCTGGGCTAAGTTCATGAGTGTTTCCTGGAATTGGGCATTATGTGCTTGGAGTTCCTTGACAGTATGTTCTAGAGCCATCTTTTATTGAAATAAACAACAACAAGATGAGAAAACCTGTCTAGAAAGTACCTGTTATATGGTGATATGCATGATATGCAAATGCAAGTGCAATGTTTTCAAGGACCGTTGCGGGATTTAAATTTGTTTAAACAAAAGGAAACAAAATAAATTTTAGTAACAAGCTCAAATTATAATTTCTTATAATAAAAAGAGTTACTAAAAAGCAAAATGTTAATTCACGTCTCTCATGGACGCTTCCTCTTTGTGTTGACATATGTATTAAGGATTTGTTCTTCGTGGAGTCGTTTCGTCAGCTCCAATACTTTCTTCTCACTAGCATAGAACTGAGCCTCAAAGGTATCTCTTTCTTCCTTAAGATGAATCCAAGCCTTCTGTAGTTCTTCGAAGTCGATAAGCATATCGGGATGGAAAACAGTATGAGGAACACCCGCTTCAATAACAGGCTCTATGATCACTGGTAAGATAACAGGATATGGCATTTTAAGATTATGAGCATGAGACTGCACCCATCTGAGGTAAGGCTCTAGAGGAATGGAATTCTTGTGTCCCAAAGTCTTTCTATCAATTTTGTTGACCGTGCCCTAAGCACATATAAACCTTTGATGGTAATTTTGAGGATCATTCTCATAGTCGAACATAATACCCTGGATGAGCATATCATGAGGACCGTCCCTTCGAGCATAACCAAACTGGCATAGAGCTAGAGAAGGGTTGTAAGTGATTCCCCCTCTTATACCAAGGAGTGGTACATTAGGGAATTCCCCACAACGATCAATAATAGTGACATCTTCCTGAGATTAAGAACACCAATGGATATCTGCATGAGTGAGTGAAATCAATCTTTGAGACCACCTCAAACCTTGTTCGTTCTTTATCACTGATCGGGGAAGGTGCGAAATAAACCACATGGACAGTAGAGGTATGCAACACATAAGAGTTCCTCTCTTCTTCATAGTACAAGTGTAGAGGGAATGCAAGACATATCCGAGCAAAGTAGGTACCAAATTACAAGTGAAAAATATTTTGATGGTATTCACATTTATGAATTGGTCCGGATTAGGGAATACTACCAACCCATAAATCAGCAAAGCCAACATATCCTCAAAAGCCCAAAAATTCACGACATCTAAAAACCCCTGATCCTTCTCTATTAGAAATTTAGGAGAAAAACCCTTGACTCCATTCCTTGTTTCCCAATTAGATATAATGTCCGATCGTTTCAGATTTAAGGCTACTGCAACGTCTTCAGGTTTCGGAACTTACTCTAAACTGGTAAAAGGTATCTGATCAAGAATAAGCACCTTGAGCAACTTAGAAAATTCTTCCATTGTGGGCACCAACTGATAATCCGGGAAGGTAAAACAGTGATGCTTCGAATCAAAGAACTGGAAAAGAATGCTCATCATGTCTTCCTAGAAGCCAATAGTAACCAAATTGAGTAGATGGCCATGTATCTTGGTGAATTGAGAATTGTCGGGAACCTTTGAGACTAATTCCTCATGCTTGGAAGGTATCCTTAAAAAGTTGATCCGGATGGTTTTCCTACGACTAGAAGCCATGACCCTGCAACACAGAACAAAGAAAAATCCCCTAGATCCTTGAAATGGTTAGTCATGATATGATGTTATGATGTCATGTTTAAATAGATAATCAAACACAAGCAAAGAACACAAAGGCCTTAGGTTTAAGGCTTGCATGGGGTTTGTAGGTAAGTACCCTCTTGAAGTTTAGTTGACTAAACCTGTCCTAAAGAAGTAACCGGGTTCTATGAATCTCAATATCACTGATTTTTCCCACAAGTTTTGTCTAGCACGGAAGCTGACTTGCCACCAAACAAAACCCGAGAGTCGATTATCACTGAGCGTAGCATCAAGTATCAACCAACTTCGGACTGCACCAAATCCGACCATCTCACTACCTTCTAATGGCTAAGTTAGGTCAATTAAGGTTCTAAAGGCCAGTTAGTGCTTATGAAACCACACGACAGCCTAGTATTCTCCCCGACTGGCTTGGGGAAACCAGTACAAACCAATGTGTCGCACTAACATAGCCATCACTTCAACCATATCGGTATACGTCGTATAGTTTCCATGATCTATTTCTACTTACCTAAAATTCCACTAGATCCGGGTGTAGGATCTTCGCAAGAAAATAGACCCGAGCAAGCCCCAAAATGTAAAGCACACAAGACAGACAAGGAAATCATTAAAAATGATCTAACTCTAAAGGTAACCCAACTTTTAGTTCTCCCCAACAGAGTCTCCAGTTCTGTAATACGGTGGGAGAACTGACTTAGTTTTCCGTTTTATCACAAATGTTATGGATAGCAAGAGTCTCACACCGACTTTTCTTTTATCCAATAATGAAAGGGTGAAAAGAACATGAAATACCTTTGAGATTTTTGAGTTCGAGGGGTAGGTTATGAAAAGGGAAGGTGTTAGCATCCTTTTCATTCGTAGTTATCTACAGGCTCTTAATCGCTAGCTCACTTTTGTTTTGAAAATGCTTTGTGAATGTGTTTTGAAAATATTTTTTAAAATGCCTAAGTACGACAACTTTGTAATGATTCTTGTATCAGTTAAGAATGCGTACAAATTCATTGTTTTTGAAAATATTTCAGAGAAAGTGTTTGTGAAAAAAAAGATGTTTTGAAGTGTTCGCGAGCAAGCGATTAAGAACTATCTACCTACTCAAAGATCTTTCGTGTTATTTTCCTCCTCCTTTAGATAGTGCTATCCTACTATTAGTTAGTAGGAAGCCCTATCATTGGATGTGAAGGGACAGACGCGGGTCATCGTATAGTCATAAAGGCAACTCGTAGGGCGCTTTAGAAATTTTATCGTAAGGGACTAGATCGTTTATCAAAGGCAACATCAAAGGGTCATCGAGGAACTACGATCTTTTTAACCGAGGGTCTTTGCTAAAGTGTCCTCACGTTCGAGGGACATGACTGTTTTCCGAGGCAACGAGTGAGGTTATCCTAGAGGTGCATGCGTGAAGAGTGATTCATGTTCAGTTATTTAGCCTTGCAATTAGGGTTTTCTATGACTGTTTTTATATCTTGCCATACAATCCTATTAAGCTAAACAATTATAAGGAAACCGGTAAATGCAGAAAGTAAAGGCAGAAATTAAAGGGTCCTACACTATTATAAGGCTTTGAGAATGAGGGTACAAATAATAAAAATCAGGGGGAAAGAGTAAACCCTAATTAAACTATTACAACCGTAAGCAGTTACATAATGATAAAAATAATGAAATACATGACAGTAAAATACGCGAAGCGGTAAAATAAAGAGAAACGGGAAAATATATGTTTTTGTGATTTTTTGGCAGAAAAAGGTTTGATGTTTAATCTAAAAACCCTAATTAACTTTAATTAAGAAAATAAATTGATTAAAAAAACCCTAATTTGATTTTAATTAAGAAAAAAAATAGTTAATTAGTAAAAACATAAAAAAAACAAAGTTAATTAAATAAATGAAAACCTAAAAATCAATTAAGGTTAATTAAGTGAAAACAAAAAAAATTAATTAGGTTTTATAGAAAAAATAAGGGTTTTATGTTAGGGTTTTAAAAAAAGGTTTATGTTTTGTTAATTTGAAAGAAAATAAGGGAAATAGTGAAAAGAATAGAGAATTGGAAGAAATGAACCAAAAGGAGTAGGGGTGGGTGTTGAACCCGCGCCCTTAGCAGCTTCATGCAGTACATTCACCATCAGGCTAAGAGCGCCTTGGTGTTATGATACAACTCCAATGCATTTTGTTCAATCATGCAAAATATGAAAATATTAGAAAAAACAAAGTGGCAAAAGGCTGGATCGGACCCAGGCCCTTTGACACAAATGACTTATCGCGTACGTTTCTACCGCCGGGGCGGATGTACGTCCATGAATTTAAATGAAACAATAAATATATAATATAAACATGAATGTATTGACCAGAGAGGCGCTGGAGCCCTAGCTCCGACTGTCTTCTCCGGTAGCCTGTTTCTTCCAAAATCTGCAAAATACAAAAGGGTAGCAAGCAAAAAACACCCTACCCCCTAAATCGAGGGTTGCAAATCCAATGGAAGGATTATGGTGGGATAAAAATGGATGGTTTAAGAGCTATGAGAAAAAACACATGGATCGGTGCAACAATGGTGTTCTGCGATTTAGCATGCATGTGATCACTATGATGATCCAAGCCTGTTCAAAGACATGTCAAAAGCATGTTAGTAGCATCAATATGGCTTAAAACAAAACAAAATTAAAAATATGAATTTTGCAAGAATGTGAAATCAGATATGCCATGCGATGGGGTTTCATGTGTTTTGGAACATCAAAGCTGACCCAACCTTACTCTATATGATTGTTAGGAGTGAATAGGATGGCTGCTTTGTAGTGGAAGGGTTTGTAAGAAGAGTTTCAAGATTTCTAGGGTTCTTGATAAAATTTGATATTTTTGACAAGTTTAAGGCAAGGTTTTTTCGTTTCCTTGTTTGTATGAAAAGAATGAGATTATATAATGGAAATTAGGGCAAAGATGTGGGCTTGGTCTTTGTGTAAGAAGGCCTTGTCTTATTTCATTTAATTTTGACTTTTAAATGAATAAAAATAATAAATAAATAAAATAAATCGAAGGGAGGTGTATAAATAAGTCTTGAGGTGCACATGAGATATAGAACACACCTGGACCCTAAAATAGTAGCCCAATAGCCCAAAATATCAAGTTTGCTTCACTTGAACTTCATGCATATGCTAAAAAATTCCCAACTTGCACTGGTCATAACTCTCTCAATTGTTATCTTTTAAAGGTGATAATTGAATTTTTGGAAATCTCAATATGTCCTCTACAATCTCTATGTTGATCATTTTTACTTTTGAAGACTTTATCTTGATGTAAGTTGCCTTGATAAAAAGTGTCTCTTTGTTGATATTGAAATGACCTGTAATATGTTGGCTTATATCTCTCAAATGAAGCATTTTTGAACTTGAGCTTAGAGGGACAAAGTTGTAGAGAATTGAATCCCCTTAAAAATGAGCTTTTGTATTGGAAAATCTGATGAAGCATGTGAAAGTTATGCTTGGTCAAAGTTCAGTTGACTTCTCCTAAGGAAACCCTAATTTGGCAACTTTTGACTTTTGATGATTTGAGGGATTTTCTTGAGGAATCATGATCAACCCTTGATAAAATGATGAATATTACTTAAAAATGTTGATGTTGACCAAAAATCTTGAAGTTTGACTGTATGTTGATCACAATTGACTTTTTGTCCAATACAGTTGATTTTCAATCATCTGAGCAATTGACTGAGCAAACTTGTGACGCCAGGCTTGAAATTTGGTATGAGAATTCTTAAGGACATATGAAGAACTATGAAAACCACTTGAGACTTTGGAAACCAAATATTCCTTGATAAATACAAACCCCTAGCTGTGAGTCCATTGCTTAGGAGGAGAACTTATCTGATCAATTCTTGAGCCACCTTGAGCATTTGAGAAACCTAAGATAATGTCTGGAAGAAAATGGGAGGGAAAATTTTGGGGTAAAATAAAATTAATCCTTTTTGATCCAAATTTTTTCACACTCTAAGTTTATTACCTCTATTTTATGAATATAAGAAAAAAATCCCAAAAATATTATTTATTTAACATTTTTTTTCATTTAATTCAAAATTAGTCCTTTTTTGTAGTTTTAAAAGGCTTTTTTTATTGGTTCCTTGTTGATTTCTCAATTAAAATCTTTTTGATTGACCACCCCATGTCTTTAATGAATGTTACTTGATAACATGAGTCATGCGTATATTTGTATCAAGAAATCAAAAAAGAAAAATAAATTTCTCTTTCGTCTTTGATTTCTTATATCCATATCCATATTCATGGAGATAAAATCATAATTAAGAAACGGATGTTTAATTATTTTTCATAATTCAAAATCACGAGGGCTACTGAGAATTATAAAAGAGTATTTTATTAATGAATTCAGGAATTTGATTTTATTAGGTTTAGGACTTGACTTTTTAATGTTCGATCTTAACTTGTTCAAAAACCCTAATCCATGATTTATGACTTATCCCCTTGATTGTATATCCATGTGCCTTGAGTTTACTTCCCATTTAAGGATGTATTTCCTTCATAAACTCCTTAAATCCAACGCGATACCATGATAGCATGTTCACTTGTTTGTTTATCCTATCTTTTGTCATAACTTTTACTTGATAAAGCATGTTAACTTTTTCTCCTTTTGATTAACACTTGTGATGTATGTGTTTGTTTGTGTTAGTGATTAATACTTAAATACTTGTGCCAAAAAAAATCCAAGGAAATGATAACATTGTTGACTTTATAGTCATAATCATGTACATTCCCTCTTTTATAAAACCTTTGTGAATAATCACCCTATGTATCTTCTTGTACTCTAAGAACCTTTTGAACCCTAAAAATCATTTTCAAACTTTCACCACCTTCGTATAAAAATCTTGAATTTGTGTCACTGTATTTTCAAACTTTATTTTTAATCAAAATGCTTTAATATACTTAAATCTATCAAAACAATTTCAAAATACTAAAAGTGACTTAAACTCACTCAAATCTTTTTTCCATTTGGCTTTTCAATTAAAAACCTTTCCTCAAAGAGAATAGATATAAATCCTCTTCATAGTTGAGATATGATTCTCCTATCCCCATAGTAATTGTTGAAGTAAATGTAATTATTTCCCCATGAAGACGTTAGTTGGAAACTTGTCGATCTTTATATCCAAGTTAGTAGCCCTTCCTTCATGATGATGCAAGATCCATCTTCTCATACTTGTGGTGGTATTAGTTGAGCTTTCTCTCTAAAAGATGATGAAATATCTCTTATCCTAAAATCAACCACAACAAACCATTTTGTTATTTTTACCATGAACTATGAAGTTTTTATCCTTAATTGGTAAGTAGGTATAAGACTATGTCTTTCCAAACAAAAAATCAATAAAACATACTTTTTTTCCCATCACCACATTCATTTAACAAAAAAACATTTTTAAACCAAAAAAAGATTTTATGAGTGGTTCCTATAGAGTACTATAGATACATAGGGTGTGTTGTACCCCAAAATTTTCCATCAAATTTTAAAATAAAATTATTTCAATAGGTCTCCTCATCTTCCCAGGGTTCTCAATTGCTCAAGATTACTCAAGGAATTGATCAGACAAATCTTCTCCTAAGCAATTAGCCTACAACTAGGGTTTCATCTTTCACAAGGAAAATTTGGTTTTAAATACCTAAAATTGTTTTCATAACTCATAATATGCTTCAAAGAATTATCATACCAAGTTTCATGCCTTGCATCATAAGTTTGCTCAGTCAATTACTCAGATGATGGAAAATCAACGGTATATGGTAAAAAGTCAACTGTGGCCAACATACAGTCAAAATTCAAGATTTTTGGTCAACATCAAGATTTTAAAGTCAAATTCATCATTTTATCAAGGGTTTATCATGATTCCTCAAGAAAAACCCTCAAAAATCATTAAAAGTCAAAAATTGCCAAATTAGGGTTTCCTTAGGAGAAGTCAATTGAAATTTGACCAAGCATAACTTTCACATGCTTCATCAGTTTTTCCCCAACCAATGCTCATTTTTAAGGAAATTAAATTCTCTAAAACTTTTTCTCTCTAAGATCAAATCTAAAAATGCTTTGTTTGAGAGATATGGGCCAATACATTATATGTCATTTCAAAAGTCAACAAAAAGACACTTTTTGTCAAGGCAGTTTACGTCAAGATAAAGTCTTCAAATGGAAAAATGATCAACATAGATATTGTAGAGGACATCTTGATATTTCAAAAAAGTCAAGGGTCACCTTCAAATGATAAAAATTTAGTGAGATATGATTGGTGCATGTTGGGCAATTTTGAGAGAATGCATGAATTCCAAATTGATCAAATTTGTAATTCTAGGCTATTGGGCCTAAATTTTCAGGTCCAAAAGTGTTCATAACACATTAGAGGACCCCTAAATCCATTCTTACTTTGCCATGCTTTTTATTCTTATTTATCTTGATTTTATTCAATTAAAATCAAAATAAATCAAATAAAATGTCAATTAAATTATCTAAGGTGCATGGGCTTTGTTTTGGATTAGGTTTGAATCCCAATATCACTTGACAACCATGCAAAACCATGTTGCCTCAATATGGAAAGAAGATCTCACTTGTTTGGGAGGTTTTTAAACGATTTTGGAAAGAAATCACACCATGATTGCACAAGATCTCATGCCACTTTTGTTAACCTAATTTGATTGTCCTACATATACACAATAGCTCAGACCAATAAGCGATAAGTAAAAAGTCTTAGATTAAACTATTACAAACCATGAACAATTACAAGAATATTGGCAAAAATAATTAACACGCGCGCGATGAGTTAAATACAAGACAACTAGGGTTTTGACCCTTGCCTAAACCTAATTGCGATTGATTAAAAAAATGTTTTTTTTGTCATGTTTTGTTATTTGAGAAAATAATGTAATAATTGAATTAAAAGAAAATCCTAAGTTCTAATTAATTTTAAATTAAGAAAAATAAATTAATTCAATCTAAAAACCTATTTTTGTATTTTTTTTATTTATTTGAGAAAAAAGGAAAAAATTAAATCAAGAGTTAATCTAATTTTTTAATTGAATTTTAGTTGTGAAAGAAATTAAAGTTGTCCTAAATTAATTAAACTAATCAATTAAAACATTTATTAAGAAAAGAAAATCTTTTTTGTTATCTTGATTGGTTGATTTTAAAATAAAATGATTTTTGTGTTGATTAAAAAAAACAGAATAATTAAAGAAAAGAAATTAAAGAAAAATAATGGAAATAACCGAGTGGGCCTGCTGTCAGCATATCTGGTTCTGGCTGATGGGTCCAGAAGATGGTGACCCTCAGAAGATGGGGAGCGTTGTATCTGATCCCGGCTAGTGGATCAGAAGATGCTGCTCTTCAGAAGATGAGGTGCACTAGATTTGATTATGGCTGATGAATCCAGAAGATGAGGCGCTGGAGCTGGTCCTGGCTAATGGATCCAGCAGATGATGATCATCAGAAGATGGTGTGCAGTGGATCTGGTCCTGGCTGATGGGTCCAGAACATGACCAGAGGAAGCTTGATCTAGCCCTGGCTGATGGGCTCAGAAGACGATGACCCTCAGAAGGGGTATGTGCTGGGTCTGGTGAAAACAATGGAGAAAATGTCAAAAGCTCACGCATAGGATCGAACCCAAATCAATGAGCTTCTGACTTCCTTCTTCTGACCAACTGCGCTGGATGTTAACTTGTTAATATAATAAAAATAAATAATATATAAGAACAACAAGTTTCTGGCAAGAATAACGCGCCAGAATTTGAATCAGCCAATCAGGTTGTGACACGCTGTTGCCTTTTTCCCTGGAACCGTCGTTTTAGGTTCTAAACCTTTACCTACAGACGCAGGTCTGTTGCTGCAACCTGTGCCATTCAAGAATCAAGCATATGCAATATGAATTCAGTTGGGGACCATGGATCAGCTGGGTTTGAAATTCTGATCATCATGGTACCCATTATCCTGTCTAATTTCCCTTGAAAACCAAAACCCCAAATTGGAGTATGAAACCCTAACAATGGCAAAAACTTGTTCTTGCACTGTAACTCAAATCAAGCTATCCAGAAACATTGCAAACATGCTGATGAATACAAATACGCAATTTAAACGTGCTAAATATGCAAGAATTACAACAATTGAAGGTGGAGAGTTTTGCAAACCGTGAGAGTGATAGGCAGTGATTCTGGATGTTCTGATGCTTACGAACGATTAGGAATGTTTCCTGAGACGTCCTGGAACAGGTTGCTGGCCTTGGATTGTTCTCAAAGATCCTTTATTCTGAAATCATAACTTCACTTTTTGCCAATATTTTTGAGTGTTCTTCTTACAGCCTCACGCCTCTACCCTCCAGCCTCTTTTATTTTGATCTGCAAACCTTTCTTATATAACCTAGAATGAATTAGGTTAATAAACTTGGATTAAATCTTTGCATTTATCTAAAATTTGATTTGATTTTCAATGCATATGATATCTTTCTATTTTCATGCCAATCATGCCTTCCTTGTACCAATTGCCATTGATATGATTGGATTCTGATACGCCAGCACTATGAGCTTGTGATTCTGTCCACAAATCCAATCAAAACAAATCTTTGTTATTATTTACTAATTATTTGATTTAATTCAATTTTTAATAAATAAAAAATCAAAATAAAATAAATAATGAAGAAAATAACATGTGAGTGCACACTTGGGTCGTGTACCAGGTTATAAGTGAAGTGCAAGCATAAAAAGTTGGGCCCATTTAGCAAAAAATGCAAATTTGGGCACATTTGACTTTTGGCAATTTTGCAAAAAAGATCAACTTGGCCAATGCATAACTTCCTCAATTTTGACCCTAGAGAGGTGTTCTTGGACTTTTTAGAAATCTTAGTATGTCCTCTAAACAGCCTTTTTGGTCTCATCTCAATTGAGTCTTCCATGTTCATGTATGAAGCTTTGACCCAAAAGGTGTTTTTGTTGACTTTTCAAAATGACCTATAATGTCAAAATTCACATCTTTTTGTGAGTGCATATTATGAAATTGGGATATGAAGATGAATTGTAGGGAGTTTCATCCTATTCAAAATGAGCTTTGGCTGGGTCATTTCTGATGAACTATGAGAAAGTTATGCTTGGTCAAAGTTGAGTTGACTTTTCCTGCAAAACCCTAATTTAACAACTTTTGGGTTTTGGTGAATTGTGAGCAATCCTTGAGGAATCATGATCAACCCTTGATCAAATGATGAATAAAACTTCAAAATGAGGATGTTGACCAAAAATCATGAAGTTTGACTGTATGTGGGCCACAATTGACTTTTAACCTATCACAGTCGATCTTCAGGCATTTTGAGCAATTGACTGAGCAAAATTCCTCTGCAAGGCTTGAAACATGACATGGATGATCTTGAGAACATATTAGGAGCTTGGAAGGAATTTGGGATCTTTTGGACTCAAGCATCTTGATGAAAAATGAAACCCTAATTTGAAGTAGACTGCCTTAGGAGAGAGTTTGTCTGGTCAACTCTTGGACTTCCTTGAGCAATTTGAGGACTTAACTTGCCATGTTTTGAGAAATATGGGAGGGAGAATTTTGGGGTACAACAGCTGCCCCTGTTCAATCTTCTTAAACCTGGGGATGTAGATTGACTTGTCTGCCTTTCGTGATCTGAAGGTGGAAGATGATTGAACACTAGAGTGCCCAAAAGTTTGCACTCGTATGAAGTGATACTTGATTTATGGCATTGGGAACAGGCTTATATATGCCATTTGAAGTTTCTAGAGAATTGTCGGAGATGGGCTTAAAGATGCCATCTGAGGAATCGTCGATCGCATAAGAGATTCCTTTGCGAGAACCCGTATACTTGTTGTCTGAGGAGGAATCTGTTGGGGAACGATGGTCTCTGTCTTGAGGGAAATAGAGTTTTAGGAGCTTCAGTTGTCCATTACTCTACTGGGGAATAATTCTGGTTTGGGAAGCGGAAGTGAACTGTGTGTCTGGTCGAGGTATATGCTGCACCGCGATTTTTTAGGGAAATGTGAAATCAATTGTGTTTGATCGGGTCCCGATCTTACAGTGTTGTTGGCTGCTGTCTGGGGATAAGGGAGGAAGAGACCAGATAGTAAGGTTATGAGAAGGAACCTGGATAGTAGGGTTACTTCGATATGAAAGCCTGGATAGTAGGGCTGTGAGAAGGAACCTGGGTAGTAGGGTTACTTCAATATGATTAGCCTGGATAGTAGGGCTGTGAGAAGGAACCTGGATAGTAGGGTTACTTCAAGATGAAAGCCTGGATAATAGGGCTGTGAGAAGGAACCTGGATAGTAGGGTTACTTCGATATGAAAGCCTGGATAGTAGGGCTGTGAGAAGGAACTTGGATAGTAGGGTTACTTCGATATGAAAGCCTGGATAGTAGGGCTGTGAGAAGGAACCTGGATAGTAGGGTTACTTCGATATGAAAGGCTGGATAGTAGGGCTGTGAGAAGGAACCTGGATAGTAGGGTTACTTCGAGATGAAAGCCTGGATAGTAGGGCTGTGAGAAGGAACCTGGATAGTAGGGTTACTTCGAGATGAAAGCCTGGATGGTAGGGCTGTGAGAAGGAACCTGGATAGTAGGGTTACTTCGATATGATTAGCCTGGATAGTAGGGCTGTGAGAAGGGACTTAGATAGTAAGGTTACTTCGAGATGAAAGCCTGGATGGTAGGGCTGTGAGAAGGAACCTGGATAGTAGGGTTACTTCGATATGATTAGCCTGGATAGTAGGGCTATGAGAAGGAACCTGGATAGTAGGGTTACTTCGAGATGAAAGCCTGGATATTAGGGCTGTGAGAAGGAACCTGGATAGTAGGGTTACTTCGAGATGAAAGCCTGGATAGTAGAGTTGTGAGAAGGAACCTGGATAGTAGGGTTACTTCGAGATGAAAGCCTGGATAGTAGGGCTGTGAGATGGAACCTGGATAGTAGGGTTACTTCGATATGAAAGCCTGGATAGTAGGGCTGTGATAAGGAACCTGGATAGTAGGGTTACTTCGGTATGACATCCTAGATAGTAGGGCTGTGGGAAGGAACCTGGATAGTAGGGTTACTTCGATATGAAAGTCTGGATAGTAGGGCTGTGAGAAGGAACCTGGATAGTAGGGTTACTTCGATATGAAATCCTGGATAGTAGGGCTGTGAGAAGGAACCTGGATAGTAGGGTTACTTCGAGATGAAATCCTGGGTGGTAGGGCTGTGAGAAGGAACCTGGATAGGTTGCATTTGTTGCCGGTGATTAATTTGTTTAGCTTCGAGTGTTGATTATGTACCTGCTAGAGATTGTTGATAATAACTGTCTTTTTCTGGAAGAAATACAGGGTTAGTTATGTGTGATGCATGAGATGCATTATGTGATACAGTGGGAGAACTGATTTGAGGTTTTGCGTTTGTTTTCGCAAATGTTTCGGTTGAGCAAGAGTCGCCACCGACTTTTTATTTTATCCTAAGGAAAGGTTAAAAAGCACAGCAAAAACCTTTGAGATGTTTTCTTGGGTTCGGGGAGTAGATTATAGAAAGGGAAGGTATTAGCACCCTTTCTATCCATGGTTATCCATGGGCTCTTAGTTACTTGCTTAGATCACTTGCCTTGCATTTTCAATTGTTTGAAATGGTGCTTTGTGTGTGGTTTTGAAAATGTTTTGAAAAAGATGCCTTGTCTAGGCAACCCTTGTAACAATTCTTTACTCGAATGTTTTACAAAAGGTGTTTGTCTTTTTGAAAATATGTTTCAAGGTTTTTGAAAGTTGTTTTGAAAGTGTGTTGTGGAGTGGGTTTTGAAAAGTAGGCAAGTGTGTTTTGCAAGTTTGATCAAGTAACTAAGAGTTGTCTACCCCTAAATTTACTCAAAGATTTTTCTCATGTTTTAAACCTTTTAACAGTATTGTTCCACCATTGTATTTGGTGGACAAACTTGTGTTAGGATGTTAACGGGACGGGCGCGGGTCATCGTTTAGACCATGAATGCAATAGTACCAAGTGTCTTTGGCAAGTTTTTTCTTTAAGGGACTTGATCATTTTTTAGGTAACTTTGAAAGCGTCATCGAGGGACTATGATCATTTGATTTGTTTTGTTTTGCCAAAGATACTCAACATGCAAGCATGGCCCATTTTTGAAGGCAACAAGTGGAGTAACCCTAAGGGTGCAAGTGTGATTGGTGTTGTTCATTTTCATGCTTTTTGTCTTTGAATTAGGTCAAGCTATTTGTTATTTGATTTTTTGCATACAAACCCTAAGTCTAGCATGGCATAATTGGAAAGCTTTTAAATGCGGAAAATTAAAATCCTACATTATTACAACATAATTATGGGATGGGGGGTACAAATGTTTGAATGGGGGATATTTAGCAAGAAATTAAAATCTAAACTATTACATCCACATTGAATAGACAAATAAATTAATTGTACAATAATTGAATAAACACAAATAAAAATGCAAAATGTATTATGCACAAAAATGGTTTTTTCATGTATGTAAAAGTATTTTCAATGTAAAATATAAACAAAAATGAAAAGATTAGTTTTTGATATTTTTATGGTTTTTAGGGTAAAACCCTAATTTTTGAATAAATGGTATTTTACTTATTAATTATATACAATGTTTATTAATTATATACAAAAAATAAAAAGTATATTATAAAAAGTATTTTTTGATGTCAAATATTAATAAAAATAAAAGAGTATTATTTTCATGTTTTTGTCCTAAATATTCTAATAAATATGTACAAGTGTTTATATTATATATTAAATATATTAAATATATACCAAAACAAAATATTTATTATTTACAAAAGAAGTATATTTTGAGAAAATGTTTTCAAAAGGTAAAATAAAATAAAAACTGAAAATAAATATATTTTATATTATTTTTAGTGTTTTTAAATAAAAAGTATACATATTTATTTACATGTTTATGTTTAATAAAGCAAATAAATGTCAAAAAAATGTAAAATAATGTGAAAAAATATTTTTATGATTTTTTATGGTTTGACAAAAAATATCAAGTCAGAAGAAAAAATAAAAAGTCAAAAATAATTAAAATATCACACAATGGGCCAAGGGGGTGTAAGTGGAAAACAGTGGTGCAAACAGAAAA
Organism: Vicia faba; assembly: GCA_948472305.1. Taxonomy (NCBI): domain Eukaryota; kingdom Viridiplantae; phylum Streptophyta; class Magnoliopsida; order Fabales; family Fabaceae; genus Vicia; species Vicia faba. The sequence continues at coordinate 1,160,260,225 of OX451739.1, forward strand.
ACAAAACTCAGGCCCAGCCCAAATCCACCTTCTTCAACCTCCAGCCAGTTTGTTTGAAATTCGCGCGCCTCTTTGCTCCAACAACAAACTCCTGATTCTTTGACTTTTAACAAAAACTTACAACATGAAAAATGTAGAGCATCATGCCACGATTTCATACATATAAAAAAGTTGTCCTAACTCTCAGAAATGAGAGAGAATTTCTCCTCCCCCAATTTCTGACCTAACTTTTCTTCCATGTTCAAGTCCAAAATTCTTGCAGCACACACAATATAAATGAAAAACAAGTATATGGATAGCTTTAGGGCTATGAGTAGAGCATACTTTCTTCACAAACTTAAGCCTAAATATGCTTGGATAGAGAGATAGAAGTTCACATTTTACCTGTTTCAGCTTGACTCGAACAGAGTAATATGGCCAACTTCAATGGTGTTTGAGGACTTGTACAACTTGCTTGAGGTTCAAGGATGCTCTTCCAACCTCTAGCTTGCTTTGAAACAAACTGAAATGAGCTATGGAAGTCAACCTGCAAAAGAGAAAAGTGAAAATGGCACACTTGGCTATGGATGTTACAACTTGTATCTAAGGCTTGGAATAGCTTCAATGGATGGTAGGGAATGTATTGAAACTTGTTTGGATGGAAACGCACGGGGGAATGATGCTGGCCAAGTCAAACTGCAAGCATGCCCTGTTTCTTGCAGAAAATGATGATTTTCTGTATGAGGAGGGATCAAGGGTATTTTGGTAGTGCTTTAGGTCAGTTAGGGAGTCTGAAATGTGTTTACAAAGTTTGTTTTAGTTCCTCTTTGCAGGCATGAGAGTTATGGTTCAATATGCAAGTTTTCTTCTTATCTAAGCAAACAAAATGCAAGTTGGGTTATAGGCCAATGCAGGCCCCTCAAACATGCTGCCAACTTGGTTCTTGATCAGTGGGATATGTTCACAAACTTGTGCCTCAGAGATTTGCTTGTACTTCAAAGATATGGACTTTGACATAAAGCATTGCTTTTCCAAAATGGCAAACTTGCTTTTTCCATTTAAAGGTTAATTCTTTGTGTAATGACTTAATGCATAAAACAATGCTTGAACACAATGGATTGGCATTTAATTATTGAGTGTGAATGAGATTAGAGGCCTGTAATCTAGATTGTACAAGCTGACTTGAAAAATGGCAATGTTATGAACATGTATTTGGCTTATGAACAAAGTGACTTTTGCCCATCTTTACAAATTCGATTCTCCCTAACCACAAGGGTGTTTGAGAAGTTCTTGGACAATTTTGAAAGCTTGTAATGTGTACTACAATCCATCTTTGTAATGCAAGTTGAAATTCAAAGTGGAAGCATGTGAAAAGTGGCCATGAAGTTGGGCAAAAATCCTGCCTAAAATAGGTCAAAAAATTTCTAAGTTAAGAATGTTTTGCACCCCTATTCCAAAAATCATAACTTGAGCTACAAGCTTATTTTGAGAAAACTTTGTGAATCAAAGTTGTAGATTTTGCAATAGACTACAACCTTCATGTTTTGATTTTTTCTTGAATCCATTTACATCTTGATGAAAAAATGGGACAAAGTTAGGAAAAAATTAGGAAATTTCATAACTTAGAAAATTTCTAAGTTATGAAATTTCTTCATTTTAAACCCTAATTTGCAATTTTTGGTTTCTTGATGAACAAGTTTCATAATTTGACATGTCTTGATGAAAAATGAATCTTGGCACTTGATTTTGACCAAAAAGTCAAAGTTTGACTTTTCAGTATACAGTCAAATTTTGATCAGTTGACTGGAAAGTTCATCTGTCAATTCTGTGCATTTGGGATCTTTTGAACTTGTTGAATGTGTCAAGACAATGCCATTGGGTCCTTGAGTCCATATGTGATCTTGGTTTGCCATTGGTTAGGTCAAATAGTCAAAAATTGCCTTTGTGTAGTCAAAACCCTAAAATGACCATTTTGCCCTTTTGGTGATCTGATCAAATTTCTTGTGGAATTGTGATCCAACCTTGACCAAATGGTTCATATGAGTTCATTATGTTGATGTGGGTCAAAAATCATGAGGTTTGACTGTCAATTGGCCACAGTTGACTTTTTCCCCAATACAGCTGATTTTTAGGTCAACTGTCCAATTGACTGGGCAAAGATTGGAATCAAGGCTTGAAACTTGGTATGGATAAACTTGTGAGTTCAACATGAAGCATGAAAGTCATTTTGGGCACTTTAGGTCAAAACATCTTTGTGCAATCTCAAACCCTAATTTGGGTCAATAGTGCAAGGAGGGGTCTTGAGCAGAGCAAACCCTAACTTGATCTTGAGTTCCAAGAGTCTTGTGATGAGAATTGTTGATGAAATGAGAAGGCACATTTTGGGGTACAACATATTATATAATGACGTTCTCAAAATAAATTAGACTATGTTATATGTGATGTATGCACATGTCATGATGTATGAACATGAAATGCTTGACATAATAATCCGAGTCCAGGAAACTGAATCCCTGACTGTCGTTTGGTGAGTGTGATAAATGGTATTCTTGACCGCTGTAACAAACCATAGTTCCTATGCTTCATTTAGGGATGGTGAACAAAGATGACTGTGCCAGGGATTTGCCTCTTGGCTGGTAAATATTCTACCGGACGAGACTTTGTCTGAGGATAACTCTGCGGGGAGTAACTCTGTTGGAGAGGAGATACGCTGTTGATAGATATGATGACTTGGAGAAATAAATCAGCTGGGGATGAATTTCCGTTGCTGGTGATAATGAATCTTGTTGGAGATTGAATTTCTGCCCGTGAGAGAAATAAACTCTGCTTGGGGAAAAATTTACTAACTCACTCGCGATTGTGAACTTCAGCTGGGGAGGGTTATGTCCTGTTCGGAAAAGCTAACCCCACTGTCTTTGGACACTTTTTACTCTGTGGGGGAGTGTAGATGTTACTGGGACGCATGCTGAGGATATGACAATGACTTTACATCAAGACTTTTCTGCCCCTGTACCTGTTGGAGAAAGTGCATGCAGAGGCCTTATGGATTGAGTGTTATCCCAACTTATGAGGTGCTTGGTAACTACCGATCGGAATGATAAGTCTTCTACTGATAGGAAAGTGACAAGATAACGGGACATAGTCGTACGCTTTAATCCCTAACTTTTATCTAGACTGTCTTTTCAGATTTTCAGTCCACTGGGATACCCTTTCTTGCCCAAGCCGCCTTTTCAGGTTTTTGACTTGCCGGGTGTACATATCTTTTTGTTTTTATCCCTAATTTTTTCCCGAACCCTTTTGGTTTGCCGGGATGCCCTTACTTTTTCCTAGGCCAGTCAACCTAGCGGGTCTTTGTTCATGCACAGTATTTTTTGACTATGTCCATGCTCTCAGGATGTAGGAAGTTGTCACTGTCCATAGTAGTAAGTGTTTCCACACTACCAAAAGATGTTTGTTTGATCATACAAGATTTGTTGCTGGAATTCATGCCCAATGCCCCAAGTGATTCAGATGGAGATCTGCCCCTGACTATTTGGCATCTTTGAGAGATTCCTTGAATCTTGACTTGACTGCGCCAGACGATAGACAATGATCACGGCGTGCCCCCTTGGTTGGAAGTGTTTTTCCACTTGAGGTGATCCTTTTTATTGAGAAGGTTTTTGTTCACTAGATATTCGTCATGCGAATTTCTCTGCTGTTGAACCAATAGTCATATGCAAACAATGTTATTTTTAAGAATGCAAAGCTTATGTCTGTCTTGAAATTTTTGAAAATGCGTTTTTCAATAAAACAAGCAAATTTTGTAAAATGTGATGTCAACTCAAGATTTATAGCAAGTCCTACAGGAGTCAGGATACCTTTTGTAACAGTATGCTTTCGAACCAACCCATGCTTCGGCTAGGACTTTTAAGGGTTATAATGTGGCCTGGTTCACGGTTCAAGAAACAAAGGATAAATGCTCAAATTTTATTTGTACCCAACCCGCTCTTTGTGATGTTCTTCAGTCCTATGCTCAATTAATTGTGCGTTTAGAATCCCAGTTGAGTTCTAGAATATTGTCCTTGATGTTCCGGTGATGGTTCAGATACTGAAAGTTTACTTGAAAAAGGCAGTCATTTTGTAATCTTTTTTTTGCCAAGGATTTATAGTAACCTCTTTCTTTTTGATTATGTTATCCCTGTCTTTTGCCTAAACTGTTTCTTTTTGTGATTACAGTCAGCGGGATGCCCCAGTGTTTTTTTTAAGTCTCCTTCATAGGTTTTGACTTAATGGGATTTTATTTCGAGAGATAATGACTGCCTGTCTTGATGATTATAGGGAACCATCACCATCTTTTGCTTCGGAAGGACGTCTTTGATGCCATTCATTGTGTATGAAGTGGCAGATTGTGACTGAATTCTCCTATGAATTAACTGAGAAAACTACCCTGCCCTAGGTTATAATTAGAGGTTTTAATATGTGTGAAAAGAAAAACTCCTACTTCTTTGGCTGGAAGGGGTTGACTAGGGATTATCTTCCTTATAACTCCACTGTTTAGGATTTGAAACAACGCTTGTACATCGTCAGCGGGGTCTGTTCAAAAGCATACTGTAGAGATTATGGTATCATTTTCGTCATCTTCCCTCTAAAGGCTTACATCTTTTTAGTCGAGAGTTGAATATCACAAAAAGGAACAAAGTTTAAATATAGTGAATATGAATGAATTGATTCAGAACAGACATATGTAATGCATTGATAAAGTAACAAAGTTTGACATGAATAAATATTTGGACAATCAAAAGAAAATTACAAATTGAAAATTCTAATGAATGAAAAGCCCTCTTGTTAGAACTTGTCACTTTAAATGGTGGGCCTTGGAGGATTGACAGAAACATTCCAGTTGACCATCTTGTGTGAATTCCAATGCTCCTTCGTCAATCAGGTCTTGAATTTTGTATTTCAACCTCCAACAGTTGTCAGTATCATGCCCCGGACTGTTGGATTAATATGCACACCTTGCATCAGGATTGTAGTTAGGAAAAGAAGTCTTGGGATTCAGATGAGGTCCTATCAACGTAACCAGATTCATCCTCAACATGTGTTGTAAATCTTGAGATAGCGGCATGTTGAGTTTGGTAAACTGCCTCTTGGGTGTATCTGGCTTACTCTGATTAACCCGTTGTTTTTGGTGAGGTTGTTGTTGGACCCGTGAGGTAGTAGAAATTTGGAAAGGTACACTCTTCACCAAACCAAACTATTGTCTTCTTGGAGGTTGATCAATGACTTGGACCCCGACCTCGACTGTTTGCTTCATATTGTTGTATCCATCTTGATGAAGTTGGTTGATGATGGCTTTCAGCTCTTCTTGCCTTCGGGCTAGGTCTTGGATAAGAGCCATCTGCCCTAGCATCTGGGTTCTCATTGCACCCACCTCAGCTTGCAGTTGTTCCAGCCGTTCGTCCTTATTGTCTTCAGGACTTTTCTTGACCAAGTTTCCAATGAGGAGTGTTTTCAACTCTTCCTGCCCCTTGGATAGGTTTAGGAATATTTCCCTGAACTGAGCTTCTTGAGTTTGAAGATCTTTGTTGTCTTGTTTGAGAGCCACTGCTGAAATAATTAGCGAGAACATGAGAGGCCTGTACTGGAAGACCTGTTATGCAATGATATGTATGATATATGTATGCAATGTTTTCAAGGATCTCGCGGGGTAAACAAGAAACTGTTAGAATTTGATTGCAGCTTGATTGAAGAAACTTCGTGTCATTGAGAGCCCTTCTTCAAGAGTCAAGCTCACCATATCGAGTGGGTCATAGCCACTGACTCAAGTTATCGTGTTTTGATATCTAGACGACATTGGCTAGAGGAAAATAAATCCCTTTGCCCCTTGCTAGACGTCTGATTTACCTGCATCACAAACCCTTGAGATCCTTGAAATGGTTAAGGAAATGTTAAGGCATGATGTTATGATGTGTATGTTATGCGTTTAAGCAAAAGTGTGAGGTGATGTAAGCAAGTAAACCCGGAAAGAAATCCCAGTTATTGGATAAGGACTATAAACAAAACTTGCAAGGAACTCATGTTGTCGGATAATAAAATTGTGCAAGTAGTTCAAGTTGAAAGCACACAAGTCACACAAACAGCCTTAGGTTTAGGCTTGCATGGGTTTTAAGGTAGTACCCTCTTGAAGTTTAGTTGGTTCAACCTGTCTTAGAAAAGAGTAACTGTGTTCTAGAGGATCTCAATATCACTGACCATCCTCCATCGGTCATGGTTTCAGCTCACACAATCTTTTCTTGCGGCCGGAACTATTCCGAGAGTATGGTCTCAATGAGTGTAGCATCAAGTATCAACCAGTTCTCAGCTCTACACCGAGGCCGACTATCTCACTACTTTCTAATGGCTAAGTTGTGCAATTAAAGTTTCTAAGGTCAGTTGATGCTTCACGACACCACGCAGCAGCCTCGTATTCTCCTCGTTTCTCCACAAGGGATATCGGTACCAAACAATGTGCCACATCAATGTAGCTACTGCTTCAACCGTATCGGTCTACGTCGTACAATTCCCTCACAGTCTATTGCTACTTACCTAAAAGGTGTCCCCAAATCCGGGTTAGGATCTATAGTAACTCCCAAACAAAACCCTTAAAAGTAAAGCAATCAAAGCAATCAAGAGAAGCAATTATGATGAACTAGATCCTAAGGTATACCCCACTTATTATTCCCCAGCAGAGTCGCCAGTTCTATGATACAGTGGCCAAATCGACTGTTTTCAAATGCTGGTTTTGCATTTTTGTTCGCAAAATGTCGCGGTAAGCAAGAGTCACCACCGACTTTTATTTCATCCAACCCCGGAAAGGAAAAAAGTACAGAAAAAAATCCTTTTTCGAGATATTCTGAGTACGGGGGGTAGATTATAGAAAGGGAAGGTGTTAACACCCTTTCCATCCATGGTTTTCCATGGGCTCTTAGGTACTTTCTCATCTTTAAAATTGCTTGTGTACGTGCTTTGTTTTGAAAAGAGTTTTAACTTCGTGATAACCCTTGTATCAGTCCTCAAGGGTGTGACGAAGTTGTTTTGAAAATTGTTTTGAAATGTGTAAGTGTGAAAAGTTTTGATTTGAGCAAGTACCTACTAGTATCTACCTACTCTAAAAAAAGATCGTTTCTATACTCGTTTCCTTTAGACAACATTATCCTACTATTGAGAAATAGGTAGCACCGTCATTGGAGTTGTAAGGGTCAATTCGTAAGGGAGGTACGATCACTAAAGCAATGTTAGGACGTCTTAGTAATAACCCTAAAGTCTTAAGATCATATTCGAGGCAACATTTCCGAGGCAACATTTCCGAACGGGACATTTGATCTTTATAGACAGGAGGGCAACCACTAAGACACCCTATACTTAATGATCGTTTACCGAAGGCAACCGAAATGAGAGTATACCCTAAGAGTGATATGTGCGAGTGATCTGATTTCAGTTATTATCTTTGCACATTAGGGTTTTCTATCCATTTAATTTGTCATGCATTCTTGCCATACAATCCTATTAGCATACATCTAAACAGTTAAATATTTGCAGGAATTAAAAATGCGAGAAAATAAATCTACGCTATTACAAGGCTTCGGGGGGGGGGGGGGGATTAATTACATAGCCAAAAACCCGGGGAAAAGTGATAAGTAAAAAGTCCTAGATTAAACTATTACAAACCATGAACAGTTACAAGAATATTGGCAAAAATAATTAACACGCGCACGATGAATAAAGTACAAGACAACTAGGTTTTTGACCCTTGCCTAAACCTAATTGCAATTGATTAAAAAAAATGTTTTTTTGTCATGTTTTGTTATTTGAGAAAATAATGCAATAATTGTATTAAAAGAAAATCCTAAGTTCTAATTAATTTTAAATTAAGAAAAATAAATTAATTCAATCTAAAAACCTATTTTTGTATATTTTTTTATTTATTTGAGAAAAAAGGAAAAAATTAAATCAAGAGTTAACCTAATTTTCTAATTGAATTTTAATTGTGAAAGAAATTAAAGTTGTCCTAAATTAATTAAACTAATCAATTAAAACATTTATTAAGAAAAGCAAATCTTTTTTGTTATCTTGATTGGTTGATTTTAAAATAAAATGATTTTTGTGTTGATTAAAAAAACAGAATAATTAAAGAAAAGAAATTAAAGAAAAATAATGGAAATAACCGAGTGGGCCTGCTGTCAGCAGATCTGGTTCTGGCTGATGGGTCCAGAAGATGGTGACCCTCAGAAGATGGGGAGCGCTGTATCTGATCCTGACTGGTGGATCAGAAGATGCTGCTCTTCATAAGATGAGGTGCACTGGATTTGATTATGGGAGATGGATCCATAAGATGAGGCGCTGGAGCTGGTCCGGGCTAATGGATCCAGCAGATGATGATCCTCAGAAGATGGTGTGCACTGGATCTGGTCTTAGCTGATGGGTCCAAAAGATGACCAGAGGACGCTTGATCTGGCCCTGGCTGATGGGCCCAGAAGACGATGATCCTCAAAAGGGGTATGTGCAAGGTCTGGTGAAAACAATGGAGAAAATGTCAAAAGCTTACGCCTAGGATCGAACCCAGAACAATGAGCTTCTGACTTCCTTCTTCTGACCAACTGTGCTGGATGTTAACTTGTTAATATAACAAAAATAAATAATATATCAGAACAACAGGTTTCTGGCCAGAATAACGTGCCAGAATTTAAATCAACCAATCAGGTTGTGACACGTTGTTGTCTTCTTCCCTGGAACCGTCATTTTAGGTTCTGAACCTTTACCTACAGACGCAGGTCTGTTGCTGCAACCTGTGTCATTCAAGAATCAAGCGTATGCAATATAAATTCAGTTGGGAACCATGGATCAGCTGGGTTTAAAATTCTAATCATCATGGTACCCATTATCCTGTCTAATTTCGCTCGAAAACCAAAACCCCAAATTGGAGTACGAAACCCTAACAATGGAAAAGCTTATTCCTACACTGTAAATCAAATCAATCTATCCAGAAACATTGCAAACATGATGATGAATACAAATACGCAATTTAAATATGCTGAATATGCAAGAATTACAACAATTGAAGGTGGAGAATTTTGCAAACCGTGAGAGTGATAGGCAGTGATTCTGGATGTTCTGATGCTTATGAACGATTGGGAATGTTTCCTGAGACTTCCTGGAACAGGTTACTGGCCTTGGATTGTTCTCAAAGATCCTTTATTCTGAAATCAGAACTTCACTTTTTTCCAAGATTTTTGAGTGTTCTTCTTACAGCCTCACGCCTCTAGCCTCCATCCTCTTTTATTTTGATTTGCAAACCTTTCTTCTATAACCTAGAATGAATTAGGCTAATAAACTTAGATTAAATCTTTGCATTTATCTAAAATTTGATTTGATTTTCAATGCATATGATATCTTTCTATTTTTATGCCAATCATGCCTTTCTTGTACCAATTGCCATTGATATGATTTGATTCTGATACGCCAGCACTATGAGCTTGTGATTCTGTCCACAAATCCAATCAAAACAAATCTTTGCTATTATTTACCAATTATTTGATTTAATTAAATTTTTAATAAATAAAAAATCCAAATAAAATAAATAATGAAGCAAATAACATGTGAGTGCACACTTGGGTCGTGGACCAGGTTATAAGTGAAGTGCAAGCATAAAAAGTTGGGCCCATTTAGCAAAAAATGCAAATTTGAGAACATTTGACTTTTGGCTATTTTGCAAAAAAGATCAACTTGGCCAATGCATAACTTCCTCAATTTTGACCCTAGAGAGGTGTTCTTGGACTTTTTAGAAATCTTAGGATGTCCTCTAAACATCCTTTTTGGTCTCATCTCAATTGAGTCTTCCATGTTCATGTATGAAGATTTGACCCAAAAGGTGTTTTTGTTGACTTTTCAAAATGACCTATAATGTCAAAATTCACATATTTTTGTGAGTTCATATTCTGAACTTGGGATATGAAGATTAATTTTAGGGAGTTGCATCCTCTTCAAAATGAGCTTTGGATGGGTCATTTCTGATGACGTATGAGAAAGTTATGCTTGGTCAAAGTTGAGTTGACTTTTCCTACAAAACCCTAATTTAGCAACTTTTGGGTTTTGGTGAATTGTGATAAATCCTTGAGGAATCATGATCAACCCTTGATCAAATGATGAATAAAACTTCAAAATGAGGATGTTGACCAAAAATCTTGAAGTTTGACTGTATGTGGGCCACAATTGACTTTTGACCTAGCACAGTCGATCTTCAGGCATTTTGAGCAATTGACTGAGAAAACTTCCTCTGCAAAGCTTGAAACTTGACATGGATGATATTTAGAACATATTAGGACCTTGGAAGGCATTTGGGATCTTTTGGACTCAAGCATCTTGATGAAAAATTAAACCCTAATTTGAAGTAGACTGCCTTAGGAGAGAGTTTGTCTGGTCAACTCTTGGACTTCCTTGAGCAATTTGAGGACTTCACTTGCCATGTTTTGATAAATATGGGAGGGAAAATTTTGGGGTACAACAGTTGGTAAGGAGCCATATCATTGGATGTGAAGGACATACGTGGGTCGTTGTATAGTCATAGAAGACAAATTGTAAGATGTTTTAGCAATTGTCAAAAGAGACTAAGATCGTTTACCGAAGACAACATAGAAGGGTCATCGAGAGACTACAGTCTTTTAATTGAGGGTCTTTGCTAAAATATCCTACGTTCGAGGGACATGATTGCTTATATCTGAGGCAACAAGTGAGGTTTACCCTAGAGGTGCACGTGTGCAAAGTGTTTTTGTTTTCATGTATATTATCTTGGATTATGGTTGTCTAATGTTTAATTTTAGTCTTGTCATGCAAACCCTAATTACTAACAATAATAAGGAAAGCGGTAAATTATAGAATTTAAATGTCCTATGCTATTACAACCCTTTGGGAATGGGGAGTACAAGTTTGTGAATGAGGGGAAGAAAGCAATAAACCCTATTTACCTATTACAGACCACTGAACATGAATAATAATAATAATAATGCACATAATGTGAAGATGAATAAGAAAAAAAGAAATTGCTTTTGTGGTTTTTTGATGGAAAAGGTTTTATAATTAATCTAATCAAACTAATTAATTTAATTACAAGAGAATTTAATTAATTATTTTAAACAAAATCTAAAATCTAAGTTAGTTGAAATTAAGAAGAAAAATAAACCTAAGCTTAATAATTTGTTTATAAAGTAATTTGAATATTAATGTCAATTTGGAAAAACATTTTATAAAGTGTGGAAAATAAACAAAATCTAGTTATAGATATTATCAAAAATAAAATGAGTGTTTAAATTAAAATATTTTTAATTTAGATATCTAAGAATTTTTTTTTTGTATTTTAGTTAAATAAAAATAAATAAATAGATAATAAAGAAAATGTAAAGAATGTAAAAAAAAAAGGGTTTGAGTGTTGAAAAGCAAAATGAAGGTGAAAAGTAGCAAAAAAGGCTGAAGTCAGTTTTTTGTTAGAAATATAAATAAAATAAAAAAAGAAGAATGGGCCTGGTTGTTTTAGTAAAAAGGGGCTGAGAAAACAAATTCAGTCAATGCCCAGAAACCAAAAGTCCAACGCCTATTGATCCAATGTTGCTGGAATATGAGAGTGCATCGTGATCTTGCTCACGTGGAGCGCTGGATTTGATGGCTGTCAGATCTAATGACATTAATGTAAAGCTCATGGTAGGCGCGCGTGGCTTATATGCACTAAATCTAAAAGGAAATAATATGAAAAAACAAAAGGGTACCACTGGGGCTCGAACCCAGGTCCCTATACACAAATGCCTTAGCGCGCGCTTCTCTGCCAATGGGGTGGCTGTTTCACCCGTTTATAATACAACTTCAACTAAATATAAAATAAACTCATTTCTTAATTTTGAACTTCATCTTCTTCTTCCTTCGTGCGCTAACATTAACAACAACACCATTTTTGATTTTTTGGAACTTCCTCATTTCTCAACCAAATCAGAAAATGTAAACATGAAACTTGCTTGAAATTTCACCACAAATCCAACCATATAAATTTCATAAGCTATAAATCAAAGATGAATAAGAATTTTATTGGTACCAAATTAAAACCTAATTTTTTCAAAAACTTCATTTCCAAAATTCTCCACGTACAGTTAACATAAATGAAAACTAAAGGTGTGGTTAGCTTCAGGGAAATGATGTCTACATATTTTATGCACAAAGTAACCAATGATGATGCTTGTATAGGAAGTTCAAAGTTGAGAAAACTTACCTCAAAACTAGAAATCGTGCTTTGAGTTTGAGCACTCCTGGAGGTGTTGTGATGATCTGGATAGCTTCATTGAACTCCTAGGAAGCTATTGCAATGCTTACTTTGAGCTGAAAGTGGATGAAACTTCCTGGAGAAGTCAAGCTGCAAGTTGCTGTTTTTGCGTTTGGAGGATGATGAAGATGAAGTTATATTTCTGAAATAGGGGTGGGGATAAGTTGTATATGATGTGTAGATGATGTTTGGATGATTTAGAATGAGAACTCACGAGGGGATTAGGTGTTTGGTGTTCAAAGTCAGTAATGACAAGTAATGGAGGTTTTGTTGCAAAATATAGTTCTAGGGAGTTTGAGATGGTTTAAGGGCTATTCCACCCGTGCTAAGGCTTGTAAACAACCTCTGTATTTATATAGAAAAGGTTTTAGAGGCTCAAGTAATCAGAAATCTAATATTACATGTTATGGTTATGTGACTTAATTTTGAAGCAAAATTGAAATACATAGTTTCAATGCATAGTACAAGGACTTGAGGGTGGTTAACATGTTGTAGATGTTTTTCTTCTTGGCTTTGACATTGTGTATGTTCATAAGAAATAATTTCAAGGCTCAAGGAGAGTGGACTTTATGATTAAAGTCACTTTTCCAAAATGGAAGTGTGAACTTTTTCCATTAATGGAATGATCACTTGGACAATGGCTCAAGCACTTGGATCATAGCTCAATCAGTTGTGTAATCTGATTATGGATATATTTTCAAGTTATAGGCCTGCAAAGCAGGATTATGCAACATAGGTTTGTGATTGGATTATGTGTTCTTCATGAAAATGCCTTGTAATTCAAGAATGAATGCTCAACTTCATCTCTTCGAATCTCTTAGCTCAAGCATGATCTCTTCAAGTTCTTGTACATTTTGGAAATCTTGAAACATTGTATACAACCTTCATGTTTACCACTTTGGCTAAATAAAATTGGAACCGGGTGAAAAACTACCAAGAATTTGGGACAAAAATCTGACCAAACTTGCTAAAATTTTCACTAAGTGTTTTTAAAAATGTCATGACTTCATGAGCCTATATCTTCAAATCTAAGAATTTTTTGGACATAAAACTTCAAAGACAAAGTTGTAGAATTCATCAAGATCTACAACTTTCACGTTGAAAGTTTTCCTTGAATCATCTTGCATCTTGGTGAAAAATTGTCATGAAGTAGTGAAATTATCAAGGTCAAAAAAACACTTAGAATTTTTCTTATTGGAAATCTTGACTTTTGTTGACTTTTCCTAACTTTCTTGATTCTTGATGATCAAGTTTTATATTTTTGAATGTCATGATGAATTTTTATCTTTGAAATTCAATGTTTACCAAAAAGTCAAAGTTTGACTTTTTGTGTGTTAGTTGACTTTTCATCAGTTGATCCAAATTCAACTACCAACCCCTTGATCTTGAGAAGTGATTTGATCCATAAAATTACGTCAAGACATTGTGTTTGAATCCTTAATATCATGCTTCAAGCCATTAGGTAATGTACTAAGTCAAAAGTCAATGATCAGTCATTCTCAATCAAAACCCTAATTTTGACAATTTTCCCCTTTGATGATTTGAATGCTTTCCTTGAGGAATTATGATCAACCGTTGATCAATTGATGAATATGACTTCAAAATGTTGATGTTTGTCAAAAATCTTGAAGTTTGACTGTATGTTTACCACAATTGACTTTTTACCCAATACAACTGTTTTTCAGTCATCTGAGCAATTGTTGAGCAAATTTGTGATGCAAGACTTAAAACTTGGTATGAGAATTCTTGGAGACCTATAATGAACCATGAAAGTCACTTGAGGCATTAGAAGTCTAATTTCCTTTGAGAAAACCAAAACCCTAATTTGTGGACTCAATGCTTAGGAGGTGAGCTTGTCTCATCAACTTTTGAGAATCCTTGAGCATTTGAGGACTTTTTGTGAGAAATGTACAACAACTGCCCCTGTTCAATCTTCTTAAACCTGAAGAGTTAGATTGGCTTGTCCGCCATTTGTGACTTAAAGCTAGAAGGGGATTGAACACTTAAGTGTCCAAAAATTTGCACTCGCCTGTGCATGAAGTAAAACTATTGGTTGATTATACCGGGAATGGGCTCAAACTTTCCATTTGGAAAGGTGACAAAGAGTTGTCGGAGATAGGCTTATAGATGCCATCAAAAGATAATTGTTGATAGAAATATCAGAATGAGTCTACGCTCGACTGCATCTGAAGAATGCTTTCTAGAATGAATCTCTGGGAAAGGTGTTTGAGTAACTGCTTGTCAAATAGATTGTAACCCCGTCCTGTTCCGGGAATTTATCTATAATTAAACTTGTTGGTAAAACCATTGGTGATAAAGATAGTCCCACTGTCCTATTTCGGGAATTGATCTTTATTCGACCAAAGAAAAAGAAAGATAGTTTCTCCGTCCTGTTTCGGGAGTTAATCTTCGATCTATTTGTGTAGATAGTCACTCCGTCCTGTTTCAAGAATTGATCTACAACCTGCTTTGTTGGTAAACCCGTCTTGTTTCGGGAGTTCATATCATTGGTGATAAAGATAGTCGCCCCATCCTGTTTCGGGAATTGATCTTTATCTGACCAAATAAAGAAAGGAAGATAGTTTCCCCGTCCTATTTTGGGAGTTAATCTTCAATCTATTCATGTAGATAGTCGCCTCGTCCTATTTCAGGAATTGACCTACAATCAATTTCTTGGTAAAGTCGTCCTGTTTCGGGAGTTCATACCATTGGTGATAAAGATAGTCGCCCCGTCCTGCTTCAGGGATTGATCTTTATCTGACCAAAGAGAAAGAAAGATAGTTTCCCCGTCCTGTTTCGGGAGTTAATCTTCAATCTGATTTATTCTTCACAGATAGTTGCCTTGTCTTGTTTCAGGAATTAATCTGTGGCTGGTCTTGTAAATAGTTGCCCCGTCTTGTTTCGGGAATTAATCTATAAATTGTTGTTCATAGATAGTTGCCCTGTCTTATTTCAGGAATTAATCTGGAATTGTTGAAAATTGTTGATGATATTCGTCTGGTGATTGATCTTTCCTGAAAAGGTAAAGAGTCAGTTGTATGGAATGTCATGATGTATGAAATGCATTGCGTAATGATGTTCTCAAATTAAACGATATTATGCTATATGTATTTTGTACGCATATGCTATGATGTATGAATGTAAAATGTTGTTGAAATGTATTTGTAAACCCGTGCTACATATTTGTTTGGGAAAATAAATCCCTGACTATTGCTGGGAGATGAAGAGTATGTGCATCTTCAATCTTGCCTAGAATGCTTCCGCTGGGAATTCCTGTTTACTTGTTTGAGGAAACTGTGCAGGGGATGTATTGATTTCTTCTGGGAAGTAGAGTTTAGGAACATTGGTCGTCCGTTTCTCTACTAGGGAATTTATTTCTTATTTACCCTGACTGGGGATAAAAGAGATGGTTAAACTTCCGACTCGTCTGGGGAGAATTAATTCTTGTACACCCTGACTGAGGATAAAAGAGATGGATAAGCCTCTGACTCATCTGCGGGGGATAAGGTTGATTGGTATCTGGTTCGATTCCAGGTTTTACAGCAAGTCTCTGGGGATAGAGGCAATTTTACTAGGGAGAAGAGTTTTGTCAGTGATTTGTAGTAGTCTAAGGAATATACTTGAGTTGGGGAATTTGTAGGCTGTTGAGGGAATAAACCCTGTTGGGGAAATAAACTAGGTTGTCAAAGAAGTGCTCTGTTGAGAAAACAAACTCTCCTGGGGCAATTGAATTTTCTAAAGAGAAGAACTCTGCAAGGTTTCTTTTTCATTTTTGGAGGACCAAACTCAGTTGGGAAAGAGAATTTCTAGGAAGTGTACTGATTGGAAACTCCGTAGGTTGGTGAAATTGCTGGGAAAGAGATTATACTCCTTTGTTTGCTGGAGCGATCTGCCGGGGAGATTACGGGGAATGTACCCTTATTTGTGAAGAATACTATGTGGGGATAGACTCTTTTAAGTAGCTCTGTAGGGATTTATGGACAGCTTGAGTGTCATCCCAACATCTAGAATCTTGAGTAAATGCTTATTCCTGTTCTTATGCATATATTTGTTAACAGTTAATCATGTTCATATGCATATGTTCATTCAATTTTAGTTATTGGACGTTTTTGCAAACAAAACAGAAAAACAACAAAAAGTTTGAACTTTAAAGTGTATTTGTATTGATAATTTGCCTATAAACATGCGATTTTGTACAAAGAGACAGAAATCCTAGTAACAGGAAGTCGTCGTGAAATGAAAAGAGTACAAAGTGAAATATATATATATATATATATATATATATATATATATATATATATATATATATATATATATATATATATATATATATATATAGCCATGTGGAAATAATCTCATTGGGTTCCAACTCCGCTATTGCCTCTATGCCTTCGAACATCTCATCCTTTGCTGTCGGAAGAGGTTGATTGAACTGATGTTGTACCATTTGAACTTTTGACTTTGGTAATAAAGTTGACTGTAAGTGATCCTACGGGAAATAGTCATACACTTTAAATCCCTAACTTTTTCCTAGACCTCCCTTTCGGGTTTTCTGTCCACCAGGTTACCCTTTTTTGCCCAAGTCGCCTTTTCAGGTTTTCGACCTGCCGGGTGTACAACCTTTTGTATATATCCTTAATTTTTTCCCGAACCCTTTTGGTTCGCCGGGATGCCCTTATTTTTGCCTAGGTATGTCAACCTAGCGGGTCATTCTTATGCGTAGTATTTTTTGACTATGTTCGTGTTCACATGGTGCGAGAAATCTTCGCCGTCCATAGTGGTTAGCATCATAGCACCACCCGAGAATACTTTCTTGACAACAAATGACCCTTCGTAGGTGGGAGTCCATTTTCCCCTGGGATCGCCTTATGGTAGAATGATGCGCTTTATTACCAAGTCACCATCCTGGTATACCCGATGCTTGATCTTCTTGTTGAATGCCTTGATCATACGTTTTTGATACATCTAACCATGACAGACAGCTGCCAGCTTCATCAATCAAATTCAACTGATCCAACCTAGTCTGAATCCACTCGTCTTCGTCTAAGTATACTTCTTTCATAATTCTTAGAGAAGGGATTTGAACTTCGACAGGTAGGATAAATTCCATGCCATAGGCTAAAGAGAATGGGGTTGCCCCATTTGATGTTCGCGTCGAAGTACAATAGCCATGAAGAGCAAATGGTAACATCTCATGCCAGTCTTTGTAGGTCACCACCATCTTTTTTACAATCTTCTTCATATTCTTGTTGGAGGCTTCCACTGTGTCATTCATCTTAGGTCTGTATGGAGAAGAGTTGTGATGCTTGATCTTGACCTGCATGCAGAGTTCAGTAATCATGGCATTGTTAAGGTTGGTACCATTATCAGTGATGATCCTCTCAGGGATGCCATACCGATAGATGAGGTTATGCTTGATGAATCAAGCCACTACATTCTTGGTAACTGAGGCAAATGAAGCTGCTTTGACCCATTTTGTAAAGTAGTCAATGGCGACAAGAATGAAGCGATGTCCATTAGAGGTAATAGGCTTAATTTCTCCAATAATATCAATGCCCCACATTGCAAATGGACAAGGAGAAGTCATGACATTTAAAGGTATTAGAGGCACATGAACCTTATTAGCATAAATTTGGCACTTATGACAAGTCCTCGAGTGGTGGTGGCAATCAGTTTCCGTAGTCGACCAATAGTAACCAGCTCATAGAATCTTCTTGGACATAGTATATCCACTTGAGTGGGTACCAAAGATTCCTTCGTTCATATCCTCCATAATCTTCCCTGCTTCCTTCTTGTCCACACAACGAAGCAAAGTTGAATCATGGTTGTTCCTGTATAGAATTCCGTTGCTCAGGAAGAACTTGGCTGAGAACCTCCACAAGAATTTCTTATCATTGATTGATTCCCCTTTAGGGTATTCTTGAGCTTTGAGATGCCTTTTTACTTCGTGAAACCAAGGCTTCTTTTCTACTTCATTAGTATCAAACTCATAGCAGTGCGTTGGTTCGTCAAATCTTTCGACAATAATTCGGGGAGCTACGTTGTCCCATCTGACCTTGAACATATAAGACATGGTAGCTAAGACATCTGGAAACTGATTCTCTTCCCTTGGGATATGTTCAAAGGTAACCTCTTCAAAGTACGAGATCAAGGTGAGTACAAGTTCTCACTAAGCGATAAGATTTGGATGTTTTGTATCCCACTCTCCTTTAACTTGACTGATGACTAAGGCTGAATCCCCATGCACACTCAGGAATTTGATTCTTAAGTCAATAGAAACCTTAAGACCCAAGATGAACGCTTCGTACTCGGCCTTATTATTCAGTGAAAGGTGTATGGTAACCTTCGGGAGAAATGATCACAAACACTAATTCCATTACCAAGTGCGTTAGAAGCTCCATCAAAAACCATAGTCCATCGGGATCCTTGCTCAGGTCCTTCATCCGTCCTAGGCTCTTCACCATATGCTATTAGCGTGATATTCTCATCCGGAAATTCAAAGTTCATAGATTGGTAGTCATCTACAGATTGATGCGCCAAATGATTTTCCAGTACACTTCTTTGATTGCTTTTTGTGTAGTGTACTGAATGTCGTATTCAGTTAAGATCATTTTCCATCGGGCTATTCTTCCGGAGAGAGCTGGCTTCTCAAAGATGTACTTTATGGGATCCATCTTAGGGATCAATAGAGTAGTATGAGTCAACATATACTATCTTAGTCAGTGAGAAGCCCATGCCAAAGTGCAACAAGTTTTCTCGAGCAGTGAATATCTTGTTTCACAGTCGGTAAACTTTTTGCTAAGGTAGTATATTGCATGCTCTTTTTGACCAGACTCATCATGCTTCCCCAGCACACACCCCATTGAATTCTCTAACACGGTTAAGTACATGATCAAAGGTCTTCCTTCAACTGGTGGCATCAGGATTGAAGGGTCTTGAAAGTATTCCTTAATTTTATCAAAAGCCATTTGACAATCATCGTTCCATCTGACTACTTGATCTTTCTTCAACATCTTGAAGATTGGCTCACAAGTAGTAGTTAAGTGAGAGATGAATCAGGCAATGTAGTTTAGTCATCGTAGAAAACCTCTGACCTCCTTCTCAGTACGGGGAGCTGGCATTTCTTGGATAGCTTTGACTTTTTCGGGATCGACTTTAATTCCTTTGCCATTGACGATGAAACCTAAGAGTTTTCCAGATCTTACCCTAAAGGTTCATTTGTTTGGATTCAACCTCAGCTTGTATTTCTTCAGCCTTTCAAATAACTTGTGCAAATGGTCAAGGTGCTCTTCCTCATTTTGAGACCTTGCTATCATGTCATCAACATAAACTTCTATCTCATGATGAATCATGTCATGAAATAAAGCCACCATAGCTTGTTGATAAGTTACGCCTATGTTCTTCAGCCCAAAAGGCATGACCTTATAACATAAGGTGCCTCATTGTGTGACAAAGGTAGTTTTCTCCATGTCTTTAGGCGCCATTTTGATTTGGTTGTAACCATAGAAACCATCCATGAAAGAAAATACCTTATGTGAGCAGTGTTGTCAACCAAGACATCAATATGTGGTAGTGGGAAGTCGTCTTTGGGGCTTACCCTATTTAAATCCTTGTAGTCAACACACATACGGACTTTACTATCTTTCTTCATCACTGGAACAACATTTGCAACCCATTAGGGATACGAAGTCACTGCCAAGAAACCTGCATTGAACTGTTTCATTACCTCAACCTTGATTTTCTTTGACATGTCAGGACGCATGCAACGAACCTTTTTTTGATCGGAGAACAACCCTCTTTCATTGGCAGACGATGAACCACAATATCAGTATCGAGCCCTAGCATGTCTTTGTATGACCAATCGAATACCTCAATATAGTCGTGAAACATCTGAACCAATCTTCTCTCGACACTGTTTTTGTACCCCAAAATTTGCCCTCTCATTTCTCAAAGAATCACTCTGGACCCTCAGGTTAGCTTCCATCCAGTTCCAAGCCTTGAATTGCAATTTTTTCAAGAAGGTCATCCACAAGGGAAAAATGGTCATTTGCACTTTGAGAAGTCAAACATTGACTTTTGGATCAAAATCAAATTTCAAGAATCATATTTCATCAATACATGTTGAAATATGAAGTTTGTTTCATCAAGAAATTCAAAAGTCAAAACTACTTTGGAAAAGTCAAAATTCTAAATACTTAGAATTTTTTCTAAGTGTTTCAGAAATATGACATGCTCAGAACTTCTGGCCAGATTTTCACCATGATGCAAGCTGATTCTGGAAGAACTTCTGATACAATAGTTATAGATTTCAATGATATCTAAAACATTGCAGAACATAACTTCTCCTAGAAATGCTGGGATTTCAAGTTATAACTCCTCAAAGACACGTCCATAAAACTAAAGCACTCAGCAAATTCTAGACACTTTCAAGACAAAGTTTGGTCAGAACTTCTGGGCTAGTTTTCACAAAGGTTCAGTCAGAGTTTGCAAGGGTAATTCAAAGAAGGTTACAAAGCGTGCTGCAAGCTTCCTAGAAAGTCTGAGAGCTCTTTCAGAACATGCTGGAGCGAGGAGATACAAAGATCAGAAGTGGGATGTCTATTCTAAGTCACGCTGAAGCTGAACTTCTGATCCATAACTAAACAATGATGCAGAATATCACATTACAGGATTTCTGGTTTGATCAATATCATCATCATTTAATGCTCACAACTACTTTTGGGTCTTTGTTCAAAGGATTTCCCCACGTGTGGCATAAAAGTACCATTACTGTCTTGGAAAAAAACTCTTGTACAAGAGTGTGCTGGGCCCATGCGTTGCTTTTGCTTTTGAAGTTACCTTTCCTTAATTCCTGCTCACAAATCCAGCTTAGGCATGGCTAAAAGCTTCTAAACCACCATGCTTGCTTCAAGAACAAGACAACACCTTAGCATATGAAGGCTATATTCAACGCTTCGGTCAAAACATGACCAAATCCCAAAACCTTGTTTATGCAACCTGCTGCACTGCTACATTACAGACCTATAACCAACAGCTAATTCAGCTTACGCCTGCATCCCATAATTGCGCTAAACTAGCATACGAAGACTGTGATCAAAAGGCAAGGGAACATGATGCCAAAAAGGTTCAAATCCCAATTGTCCCCCCCCCCCCCCCCCCAAAAAAAATCACAACAAATCCACCTATAAATAAGTTTCTCCATCACACTTGCAAAGGGTTGGCTTTTGGAGAGAGGGAGAATCATCAAGAGAGGGAAAAGAAAATAGTGAAAACCTTCGCAAATCCTAAACAGAACCTTTGTTCGTCCATTTGAATCAAAGAACATAACCACTGTTCCGTTACTCTCCCTAACACCAGAACATCTGAAGGTAGAAACTCAAAGCTCCAAGAACACACTCCAGATTCAAGGTAAGTCTTTCTGACTTTGCATCTTTTCATTCAGAACATCATTAATATGTAAATATCATAATTAATGTTGTCCATATCATGGCATAAGTAGAAAAACTGTGGATCATAACTTCTTGATTAAGGCTAGGCTCAGAACTAGAATTAGAACTTCTATAAACTGTTGTGCTTTTATCCTCCTGATTTGCTATTAAGGACTGAATAAATTGTTCATGTGCTGATTAATATGATGAAAGAGTTAAAATGTAACACAGAACTTCTGTTTTCCATTCACCATTTTAACATACAAAGTTTTTAGGATTTTCTCACTGTTTAAGCACGCAGAACTTCTGAGTTCTCTTTACTGTATAAACACACTGAACTTATGATATTCACTCGCTGTTAACATACACTGAACTTCTGATGTTCACTCACTGTCTTAGCACATACTGAATCTCTGAGTTCTCTTTACTGTTTTAATATATAGAACTTCTAAGATTTTTTCATTGTTCTAACACTCAGAAGTTCAGCACATAGCAACCCAGAACTTCTGTGTTTTCCCTCTAACGTGTCTTGCAGGACCTCAGAGTGTACCAATCCAGAACTACTGATTCCACTGACGTTCCTTTTTGAGTCACCACGCGCCTGGCTTCAGAACTTATGATCCTTATCATTTTGCTTGCAACAGCACGCTGTTTCTATCTTTCATTTATTTTCCTTTTTATCATTTTTAATATTAATTCCTTTTTTTTATTAATATAAAAAGACATAAAAATATTTTCTTTTATTAAGTAATTTATTTCTTTTTTCTTAATTCATTAAGACAAAAAACCATTTTCTAAATAAATCCTTTTTCTCTCTTGCATTGTATATTTCAATATGGTTGTAATAGTTAAATATGATTTAAATTCTTGCAACCCCCCATTTGTAAATATGTACCCCCCATCCCAAAAATATTGTAATAGCGTAGGACTTTATACTCCCGCAATTTATCGCTTTCCAAATAAATGGTAGTAATTAGGGCGTGTATGGTAAGACATGAAATCAACAAATAGATCACCCTAATCAAGACTAAAATGCATGCAGTCAAACACACCTGCACACTAGCACCCTTAGGGTAATCCCACCTTGTTTCTTGTCGGAAATTAGTCATGTCCCTCGAAAATGGTCGTTTTAGCAAAAGACCCTCGATAAAAGATCATAGTCCCTCGATGAACCTCGATGTTGCCTTCGATAAACGATCTAGTCCCTCACACGACATTGCTAAAACGTTTCATGGGTTGCCTTCTATGACTATACAAAAACGTCCTGCGCCCGTCCCTTCACATCCAACGATGGGGTTCTTACCAAATCAATGGTAAGATAGCAACATCTAAAGGAAGAGGAAAAGAACATATAAGACCTTTTGAGTAGGTAGATTCGCTCCTAGTTACTCGCTTGCTCACAACAAAAACATTTTATACACCAACACATCTCTTTGAACTATTTTTCAAACCAACACTTTGTACACATTCTTATAGAGACGAGAATCATTACAAAGTCACATTTTCAAAATATTTTCAAAACCACACCACAAGCACACTTTCAAACAAAGCAAGTGATCTAGCAAGTAACTAAGAGCCCATGGAAAACCATGGATGAAAGGGGTTCTAACACTTTCCCCTTTCATAATCTACCCCACGAACTCAAGAAAACATCTCTAAAGGTCTTTCCTGTGCTTTTCACCTTTCCTTATTGGATAAAAGAAAAGTCGGTGGCGACTCTTGCTATCCGCAACATTTGCAATCAAACACAAAACAAAAAGTTAGTTCTCCCACCGTATCACAGAACTGGCGACTCTGCTGGGGACTTAAAGGTGGGGTTACCCTAGGGTTAAATCACCTTTATTTTCTTTTCTTTGTTTGACTTATTTGCTTTACATTTAAGGGTTTTATGCTTGGGTATTGCTAAAGATCCTACACCCGGATCTAGGGGAACTTATTAGGTAAACAGAAAAAGATCATGGAGACTGTACGGCATAGACCGATATGGTTTAAACAATGGCTTTGTTGGTGTGACACTTTAGTTGGTACCGGTATCCTTCGTGTGGAAACGAAGAGAATACGGGGCCGCGTGGTGGTGTCATAAATCACTAACGGACCTTAGAACATTAGTTGAACAAACTTGGCCATTAGAAAGTAGTGAGATAGATGGCCTCAGTATAAAGCTGAAGATTGATTGATACTCGATGCTACACTCGTTGAGATCAGACTTTCGGGATGTTTTGGACGCAAGAAAAGATTGCCTGAGCTGAAATAATGCCCGATAGAGGATGATCAGTGATATCGAGAATCTTTAGAACCCGATTACTATTAACTAGGATAGGTTTAGCCAACTAAACTTCAAGAGGGTACTTACCTACAAACTCCATGCAAGCCTAAACCTAAGGACTTGTCTACTTTGTGTGAATATGATTATTTGTATATTAACTTTCTTACCTCGCATATTTGTACATAACATCATAACATCATACCTTAGCATTTTCAATAGTCGTTTCAAGAATCTCGAGGGCCTATGATGCAGGGTCACGTTGAACCAGACGTCTATCGTGGGGCAGGAGGATTTATTTTCCTTTAACCAAACGCCGTCATAGATCAAGTACAACAATTTGAGTCAAGGGATACAACCCACTTGGCATGGTGAGCTTAATGCTCGTGGAAGGACATCCACCAATACAAAGTTATCCAATCAAAGCTGTTGATCAAAGTCCAACTTCTAATTTTTTTCTTGTGTTTACTCTGCGAGATCCTTGAAAACATGCATCCATATATCATGCATCATATCATGACAGATTTCTCCCATACAGGTCTCCTTATCTTCCTACTATTTATTTCAGTAAGATGGATATGAAACAAACAGTGAAAGATCTCCAAGCTCAAAACGCTCAATTCCAACAAATGTTCCTGGCTATGGCTAAGGGGCAAGAGGACCTGAAGACCCTTCTTCTCAAAGAAAAGAAGAAAAATTCCAAGAAGTCAGTAGGCGTCCTGAACTTGAGAAGAAGACCTCGAGGACCAGTCAAGGGAGCTCTAGATCTTTCAACTCCATCCAACATGGGAGATAATCATGAAGAAGACAATAGTCTGGAGATTGATGAAGCCGAAGCTGACTACTCTGAGGAACAATCTCCTTCCACTGTTGGCAATTACAAACAGCTGGATGATCGCCTCAGTGCTATGGAGATTCAATAGATACCCGACTTGGATTTAGGAGACATGAGTTTGGTTTCTGGAGTGGTCATCCCCCCAAAGTTCAAAATCCCTACCTTTGTCTTGTACGATGGAGTCTCTTGCCCTAAGATGCACTTAAAGTCTCATGTCTGCAAGATTAAACCATACACAACTGATCCAAAGCTTTGGATCCATTTCTTTCAAGAAAGCCTAGTAGGGACTCAACTCGAATGGTTCTATCAATTGGAGAGTTCTCGCATCCACACCTGGGAGGATGTAGCTGCTGCTTTCTACAAGCAGTATCAGTACAATGCTGATCTTGCACCAACTCGTGTGCAATTGCAGAACATGACCATGGGTTCCAACGAGAGCTTCAAAGGATACGCCCAAAAGTGGAGAGATCTGGCTGGTAGGGTGCATCCCCCTTTAACTGACAGGGGGCTGATTGCCATCTTCATGGGAACTTTGACAGGGCCTTTCTTCAAACACCTAATCGGAAGCTCCTCAGCCGGGTCCACGAGCTAATACTGACCAGCGGAAGGGTCAAAGCTGGCATCAAAAGTGGAAAGATCCAAGGAGCTACACCTCCTGATGCTCAGAAAAAGCCATATAGTGGGAAGAAAGAGTCCAATCCAGTGTCTGGTCAAAAGAGTCGTCATGAGCAACATGTGGGGGCAGTCCCGATCTCTGGTTCTGTGTCGCACCGACAACAGCAAATGGGAAATCAACGAAGGCCAGACGAGCCCAAAAGACAGTTTACGAACATCAACATGTTGCTGTCTCAAGCGCTACAACACTTGTTGAGGATGAATCTGATTGCATTGAAGGACCTCATCCAAACCCCAAAACTTCTTCTCCTAACTACAATCCTAATGCAACGTGTGCTTATCATTCTGACAGTCCCGGGCATGACACTAACGATTGTTGGGCGTTAAAGTACCAGATTCGGAATTTGATTAACGCCAAGGAGATCGAGTTTGACCCTCTGGAGACTCCAAACGTGATCACTGCTCCTATGCCAAATCATTGAGAGCATCTTGTTCATTTTGAATTTTCAATTGTAATTTCTTTTGTTATTCAAACAATTATCTATTAATGTCAAACTTTGTTTCATTAATGCATTGCATATGTTTGTATTGAATTAATCCATTCGGTTTTCACTATATTTAAAACTATGTTGTTGCTCTCTTTATGACATTCAAATCTTGCTAAAATTTACAAGCCTTTAGAGGGAGGATGACGAAAACAATACAATTAATCTCATACAATATGCTTTTGAACAGACCTTACTGATGATGTACATGCGTTCTTTCAAATCCTAAACACTGGAGTTATAAAGAAGATAATCCCTAGTAAACCCCTTTGAGTCAAAGAAGTAGAAGTTTTCTTTTTTCACACAAATTGAAACCTTTAATCAAAACCCGGAGCAGGGTAGTCTCTAAGTTAATTCAAACGCGCATTTAGCCGCAAACTCTCATCTCGTAATACAACGAATGACATCAAAAACATTCCTATGGAATCAAAAGACAGTGATGGTTCCCTATCGCATACACAGTCATTATCTCTCGAAGAGAAAAGCCCACTAAGTCAAAACCTACAAAGAAGAACATTGGGGCATCCCGCTGATTGTAATCTCAAAACAAGAATAGTCAGGGAAAAATTAGGGATAACAAATAAAAAAAATGGGTCACTATAAATCCTCAACAACATGAAAAACATTGCAAGAAATGACTGCCTTCCGACAAACTTAACTTGTCTAAATCATCACCAAAATGTCATTCCAGACTCAATTGGAGTTCAAACGTACAATTAGCTGAGTTTAGGACTGAAGAACATCACGAAGAACAGGCGGGTACAAATACACTTTGAGCCTTCATCCTTCGTTTCTTAAACCGGGAACCAAGCTACGTTACAACCCTTCAAAAGTCCTAATTGAAGCATGGGTTAGTTCGAAAGCATACTATTACAAAAGGTATCCAGACTCCTATAAGGCTTTACTCTAAATCCCGAGTTTGAATTTTCTTACAAAATTTCTTTACTTTCTAAAACGCATTTTCAAAATTTCAAGACAAGCATAAACTTTGCATTATTTGAATATCGTTGTTTGCATATGGAAAAATTCACACAACGAATATCCAGTGAACGAAACCTCTATCAGTGAACAAAATCACTTCGAATGGGATGACACTTCCAATAACATACCTCCTTAGAAAAAGACACGGCATGACATGTCACTATCCAGCACACCTAGGGCAGTCCAGTCAAGATTCCAAGAAATCTCTTAAGAAATGTAGAATAACCAGGGGCAGGTCTCCATCTCCATCACTTGGGGCATTGAATGTGAACCCCGACCAAGGGTGCGTACAGTCAAACGTTTCCTAGTAGTGCCACAAACACTAGTTACTAGGGGCAGTGACAAATCTTCCCAAAATCCTTCTCATAGCAGGATTCCCCAGCCAGATTTCCAATCTCTGAAAACCTCTTCCCGACTGAGTCAAATTCAAGAATCCTTGAGGATTTCCCCCAGTGAAGTCGCTACCTCTCCAACAGACTAAGCAACAGGGTTTATTTCCCCAACAAACAATAGGATTCCTCAACTTGAGTTTGTTTCTCCGATTACTACAAATCAAAGGACCACAACTCCTCTTCCCCAACAAACTACTCTATAATCCCCATCAAGTTACTGTGAAGCCTGGATCTGACCAGATATCAGTTCAACTTCGAATCCCCGGTAGAGCAACAAACAACTGAGACTCCTGAACTCTTTTCCCCAAACAGGAATCAACACTCTCCATAGAGTTTTCTTCTCAAGCAAAGTCAACTTCCCCAGCGGATTTCTCCTCAAAACGAGAATCCCTAGTGGAAACATTTTAAGTAAAGTTTGAAGACACACCTACTCTTCAACGGCAGTTCAGGGTTTAATAACTCCCCGACATTTGTCAAGGATTTATTTTCCTAGACATAAATACATTCACTAACATTTCACACATGACAAGTGCATACTGCATTATCTCATTTTTGAGAACATTATTACATAATGCATCTCATCTACCATGACATTGCATACGACTTTGCTTTTACCTTTTCAGGAAAAGGTCAACAGATAAAGTTCATCACCTTTTTTAGAGTAGCAATCATCCCAGATCCCTTCATCGTCATTGAAGCAACCCCACCCAGGCTTCTTCTCACTTCCAAATGAAGTTTTACACGGACTCATCATCAAGCAACCCTACACAGGTTCCTCCTTTCCAGACGCAGCTTTACATGGACTCATCATGAAGCAACCCTACACAGGTTCCTCCTTTCCAGATGCAGTTTTACAAAGACTCATCATCAAGCAACCCTACACAGGTTCCTCCTATTTCCAAGATGAAGTTTTACACGGACTCATCATGAAGCAACCCTAGACAAGTTCCTCCTTTCCAGATGCAGTTTTACACAGGCTCATCATCAAGCAACCCTACACAGGTTCCTCCTATTTCCAAGATGAAGTTTTACACGGACTCATCATGAAGAAACCCTACACAGGTTCCTTCTCACTTCCAGATGCAGTTTTACACGGACTCATCATGAAGTAATCCTACCCAGGTTCCTTCTCAAAAATTACAGATGAAGTTTTACACGGACTCATCATCAAGAAACCCTACACAGGTTCCTCCTATTTCCAAGGTGAAGTTTTACACAGACTCATCATGAAGCAACCCTACACAGGTTCCTTCTAACTTCCAGATGCAGTTTTACACGGACTCATCATGAAGTAATCTTACCCAGGTTCCTTCTCAGGAAATTCCAGATGAAGTTTTACACGAACTCATCATCAAGCAACCCTACACAGGTTCCTCCTATTTCCAAGATGAAGTTTTATAGACTCATCATGAAGCAACCCTACACAGGTTCCTTATAACTTCCAGATGCAGTTTTACACGGACTCATCATGAAGTAATCCTACCCAGGTTCCTTCTCAGGAAATTCCAGATGAAGTTTTACACGGACTCATCATCAAGAAACCCTACACAGTTCAGATACGCACCATATACGGATGCCATTCTGATACTCATTCAGATTTCAACTTTTGATACAACTTAGATACGCACCAGATACAGATGGCATCTTGATACTCATTCAAAGACAGCTTTCAGATACAATTCAAATACGCTCCAGACACGGATGCCATTCTGATGCTCATTCAGATTTCAACTTTTGATACAGTTCAGATACGCTCCAGACATGTATGCAATTCTGATACTTATTAAGACTCAACTTTTGATACAGTTCAGATACGCGCTAGATATGGATGACATCCTGATACTCATTCAGATTCGATTTTCAGATACAGTTTAGATACGCTCCAGACACGGATGCTATTCTGATACTCATTCAGATTTCAACTTCAAATACAGTTCAGATACGATCCAAATTCGGATGTCATTCTGTCACTCATTCAAATACAGTCAAGATACGGATGCCATTTTGTCACTCAAATACAGTCCAGATACCATCACCTCTGGATGGCATCTATAAGCCCATCTCCAACAATTGTCCATCATTTCTCCAAATGGAATCTTTAAGCCCATTCCCTATACAACCAACCACAACATCATCGAGTGCAAATATTTGGACACTCAAGTGTTCAATCATCTTCCACCTTCAAGTCACGAATGGCAGATTCGCCAAATCTAACTCTTCAGGTGTAAGAAGATTGAACAGGGGTTGTTGTTGTACCCCAAATTTTGCCCTCTCATTTCTCAAAGAATCACTCTGGACCCTCAGGTTGGCTTCCATCCAGTTCCAAGCCTTGAATTGCAATTTTTTTTCAAGAAAGTCACCCACAAGGGCAAAATGGTCATTTGCACACTAAAAAGTCAAACTTTGACTTTTGGATCAAAATCAAATTTCAAGAATCATATTTTATCAAGACATGTTGACATATGAACTTTGTTTCATCAAGAAATTCAAAAGTCAAAACTACTTTGGGAAAATCAAAATTCTAAATACTTATAATTTTTTCTAAGTGTTTAAGAAATATGACAAGCTCAGAACTTCTGGCCAGATTTTCACCATGATGCAAGCTGATTCTAGAAGAACTTTTGATACAATAGTTATAGATTTCAATGAGATCTAAAACATTGCAGAACAAAACTTCTCCTAGAAATGCTTGGATTTCAAGTTATAACTCCTCAAAGACACGTCCATGAAACTAAAGCACTCAGTAAATTCTAGACACTTTCAAGGCAGAGTTTGGTCAGAACTTCTGGGCCAGTTTTCATAAAGGTTCAGTTAGAGTTTGCAAGGGTAATTCAAAGAAGGTTACAAAGCGTGCTGCAAGCTTCCTGGAAAGTCTGAGAGCTCCTTCAGAACATGCTGGAGCAAGGAGATACAAAGATTAGAAGTGGGATGTCTATTCTAAGTCACGCTGAAGCTGAACTTCTGATCTAGAACTAAGCAATGATGCAGAATATCATGTTGCAGGATTTCTGGTTTGATCAATCTCATCATCATTTAATGCTCACAACCACTTTTGGGTCTTTGTTCAAAGGATTTCCCCACGTGTGGCATAAAAGTACCATTACTGTGTTGGAAAAACAAACTCTTGTACAAGAGTGTGTTGGGCCCATGCGTTGCTTTTGCTTTTAAAGTTACCTTTCCATAATTCCTGCTCACAAATCCAGCTTAGGCATGGCTAAAAGCTGCTAACCACCATGCTTGCTTCAAGAACAAGGCAACACCTTAGCATATGAAGGCTATATTCAACGCTTCGGTCAGAATATGACCAAATCCCAAAACCTTGTTTATACAACCTGCTGCACTGCTACAACATAAACCTATAACCAACAGCTAATTCAGCCTACGCCTGCATCCCATAATTGCGCCAAACCAGAATACGAAGACTGTGATCAAAAGGCAAGGGAACAGGATGCCAAAAAGGTTCAAATCCCATTTGTTTTTCCCCCAAAAAATCACAACAAATCCAACTATAAATAAGTTGCTCTATCACACTTGCAAAGGGCTGGCTTTTGGAGAGAGGGAGAATCATCAAAAGAGGGAAAATAAAATAGTGAAAACCTTTGCAAATCCTAAACAAAACCTTTGTTCGTCCATTCGAATCAAAGAACATAACCACTGTCCCGTTACTCTCGCTGACACCAGAACATCTGAAGGCAACATCTCAAAGCTCCAAGCACACACTCCAGATTCAAGGTAAGTCTTTCTGACTTTGCATCTTTTCATTCAGAACATCATTAATATGTAAATATCATAATTAATGTTATCCATATCATTTCATAAGTAGAAAAACTGTGGATCAGAACTTCTTGATTAAGGCTAGGCTCAGAACTAGGATTACAACTTCTATAAACTGCTGTGCTTTTATCCTCCCGATTTGTTGTTAAGGACTGAATAAATTGCTGATGTGCTGATTAATATGATGAAAGAGTTGAAATATAACACAAAACTTCTGTTTTACATTCACCATTTTAACACACAAATTTTTTAGGATTTTCTCACTGTTTAAGCACGTAGAACTTCTGAGTTCTCTTTACTATATAAACACACTGAACTTCTGATATTCACTCGCTGTTAATGCACACTGAACTTCTGATGTTCACTCACTGTCTTAGCACATACTAAATCTCTGAGTTCTCTTCACTGTTTTAATATACAGAACTTCTAAGATTTTCTCATTATTCTAACACTCAGAAGTTTAGCACATAGCAACCCAGAACTTCTGTGTTTTCCCTCTAATGTGTCTTTCAGGACCTCAGAGTGTACTAATCAAGAAATTCTGATTCCACTGACATTCTTTTCTGAGTCACCACGCGCCTGGCTTTAGAATTTTCGATCCTTATCATTTTTCTTGCAGCAGCACGCTGTTTCTATCTTTCATTTATTTTCCTTTTTATCATTTTTAATATTAATACCTTTTTTTATTAATATAAAAAAGACATAAAAATATTTTCTTTTATTAAGTAATTTATTTCTTTTTTCTTAATTCATTTAGACAAAAAACCATTTTCTAAATAAATCCATTTTCTCTCTTGCATTGTACATTTCAATATGGTTGTAATAGTTAAATAAGATTTAAATTCTTGCAACCCCCCATTTGTAAATATATACCCCCATCCCAAAAATATTGTAATAGCGTAGGACTTTATATTCCCACAATTTATCGCTTTCCAAATAAATGCTAGTAATTAGGGCGTGTATGGCAAGACATGAAATCAACAAATAGATCACCTTAATCAAGACTAAAATGCATGAAATCAAACACACTTGCACACTAGCACCCTTAGGGTAACCCCACCTTGTTTCCTATCAGAAATTAGTCATGTCCCTCGAACATGGGCATTTTAGCAAAAGACCCTCGATAAAAGATCGTAGTCCCTCGATGACCCTCGATGCTGCCTTTGATAAACGATTTAGTCCCTCACACGACATTGCTAAAATGTTCCATGGGTTGCCTTCTATGAAAAGTTTTTGTTTTGACTTCAATTTAACCCTTGCTTCTGTCTTCAAGAGTGTTACAAAGTGTTTTTGAAAGCTTTGTTTGAAAAGGAGTGTAAGTGTGAAAAAGTTTGTTTGGATTGAGCAAGTACTTAAGAACTAATCTACCTACTCGAAAAAAGAATTGTTCTATGTTTGTTTCCTTTAGACAGCACTATCCTACTATTAGTGAGTAGGTAGAACCATCGTTGGAGTTTGAGGGTCAACTCGAAAGGGACGTACGATCATTAAAGCAATGTTTAGGACATCTTAGTAATAACCCTACTGTCTTAAGATCAATATTCGAGGCAACAATTCTGAGGCAACCTTTCCGAGGCAACTTTGATCTTTGAGACAAAAGAGCGACCACTAAAACATCCTATACTCAATGACCGTTTACCGAAGGCAACCGAAGTGGGAGTGTACCCTAGGAGGGCGCATGTGCGAGTGATTCAATTTCAAGTTTATTATCTTTGCACATTTAGGGTTTGCTAACTTTTTTAAAGTTAATCATACATTCTTGTCATGCATCCCTATTATTCATACATCTAACAGTTAATATTTTGCGGAATTTAAAGTGAGGAAAATGAACTACGCTATTACAAGGCTTCGGGTATTTACATAGCCAAAAACAAACCCGTCAAAACGATAAATAAATAAGAGAAAAATCCTAATTAATCTATTACAACTTGTGAGAAATTACATTAATATGGAAAAATAAAATAAAATAAGGCGCGCGCGATGAATCGAGAATGAGAGAGAACTAGGGTTTTGACCTCGCTAACCTAATCGAAAGAAAAAATTATTTTTGTTGTTTTTAATTATTTTTAAGAAAAAAGAATTAGGTTTTTGAATTAAATACAAACCTAATTAGTAATTAAATTAATTAAAGAAAATGACTAAATTTAACCTATTTTTGTGTTTTGGTTATTTTAAGAAAAAGAAAATATAATTAAGTTAGAAACAAAACCCTAATTGTTCTAATTGTTTTTTAATATATTTACAAAAAAGAAATTAAAGTTACCTAAAATTAAATAAACTAATTAAATTAGTTAATTTTTGACAAAAAATAAACCTAAATCTAATTGGGTGAAAAATATTATTTGGGATTTTTTGATAAAAAGAATTATTATTTTGTGAATAAAAATAACTAAATGAATTAAATAAAAGAAATATAAAAGAATAGAGAAAACAAAGTTGGGCCTGAAAAAGTAATTTTGGAGGGTATGAGTATCAAATTCTGGGTCCAAAACAGGTTGGTCCACGTTAACTTTCATGCTCCTATGCTTTGCATTGACCCAGGCCTATGATACTCCTTCATCTGATGGCCTTTAGATCTGGCCATCTGGAGATCCAATGGCTGGATCCTGAGGTCACATGGTGATCCCTTGGCCTTATGTGCGCGCCTGAATAATGAAAGAAAAATAGCATGAATTATGGGGGGACCTGGAATTCGAACCCAAGTCCTGTAACCTTTTCCAATGACCTGGCCACCAACTGAGCTGCGCGTGTTAGTTGTATACAACATAAACAACAATTATTATATTATAAACAAATGAAATAAAAGAAATTCGTGCGGAAATTCAAATGGACGAGTAGGGTGATGCCACACCATCATCCCTGTCCTCTCTCCGTGGCTAAAAGGTTTGAAGACCTTTACCTACGGACAACGTCCGTCACTACAAACCCTGTAATTTCTCAAAACCAAGCACAAGCAAGATAAATAAAATCTAAGGCCATGAATTGATTCGTCTTGGCCTGCTGAGCACGATGGTGCCCTTCTCGAGGGCTAATTTCACTTGTACACAAAAATCCCAAATCGAGCCAACAAAACCTAGCAATGGTGAATCTTGATACAGTCTACAAAATTGAAATTAAATGGTATAGATAGCTTGCAAGTGTGTTAATGAACAAGAACATACTATTAAAACATGATGAATGTGCAAGAATAATAAGATTCAGTTTTGGAAATATGGGCAAACCATGGGAGTCGTGGGGATGAATTCTGGGCGCTAGCACGCTTGTTCTTGATTGGTACAACTTGCTTGTACTCCAAAGAAGTGAATGAGATGGTCAGGAAGCCTTGTAATTGCTTGGAAGTGTGAAATCGAATCTGCACTTTTTTGTGATTTTTCCAAGTTTTGTTCTCTCTTTTGCGCCTCCAAAAACTCCTCCTTTTTATCTGCAAATGTTCAATATATATCAATGATTGAATTAGGGTTGCAAACATGATCTCGATCTTTGCCAATTATTGATTTTGATCTTGATTTGATTCACTTAAAAATCCTTCCAAAAATAGGCTAAAACCAATCTTTTTATGCACACAAAGCCCCTCACGAATTCAATCTCTTGCTAGCTGGATATAGGACCTGAAACATGCACAATAACTTGAGATTTCAATGTTTTAGATTTTTTCATGATTTGTTTTGATTAAAATTGATTTAATTCAAATAAAAATCAAAATAAATAATAAAAATAAGATAAAGACAATTTGAAAGAGCTAGGGCTCTTGGACCATGCTACAAACTCAATACAAGTGCAAAAAGTTAGGCCCATTTAGCAAAAATTGCAATTTTAGGCATAGTTGACTTTTGACAATTTTGCAAAAAGGGTCAACTTCACCAATGCATAACTTCCTCATATTTGACTCTTTGAAGGTGTTCTTGGACTTTTTAGAAATCTTTAGATGTCCTCTAAGCAACCCTTTTGGTATCATCTCAATTTGGTATTCCATGTTCATGTATGAAGCTTTGACAAAAAAGGTGTTTTTGTTGACTTTTCAAAATGACCTATAATGTCCAAATTCATAACTTCTTGTCAGTGCATATTTTGAACTTGGGAGATGAAGATGGATTGCATAGAATTTCATCCTCTTCAAAATGAGATTTGTATGGGTCATTTATAATAAAGTATGAGAAAGTTATGCTTGGTCAAAGTTGAGTTGACTTTTCCTACAAAACCCTAATTTAGCAACTTTTGGTTCTTGATGAATTGTGAGCAATCCTTGATGAATCATGATCAACCCTTGATAAAATGATGAATAATACTTAAAAATGAGGATTTTGAC
Organism: Vicia faba; assembly: GCA_948472305.1. Taxonomy (NCBI): domain Eukaryota; kingdom Viridiplantae; phylum Streptophyta; class Magnoliopsida; order Fabales; family Fabaceae; genus Vicia; species Vicia faba. Next base: position 1,160,295,662 of record OX451739.1, read on the forward strand.
CAAAAATCTTGAAGTTTGACTGTATATGGGCCACAATTGACTTTTGCCCTAGCATAGTCGATTTTCAGGCTTTTGAGCAATTGACTGAGCAAACTTTCTCTGTAGGGCTTGAAACTTGACATGGATGATCTTGAGAACATATTAGGACAATGGTGAGAATTTGGGATCCATTGGACTCAAGTATCTTAGTACAATGTGAAACCCTAATTTGAAGTAGACTGCCTTAGGAGAGAGCTTGTCTGGTCAACCCCTGGACTTCCTTGAGCAACTTGAGGATCTTTCTTGAAATGTTTTGAGAAATATGGGAGGGAAATTTTTTGGGTACAACACTATACAAAAACATCTCGCACCCGTCCCTTCACATCCAACGATGGGGTTTCTTACCAAATCAATGGTAAGACAACAACATCTAAAGGAAGAGGAAAAGAACATCTAAGACCTTTTGAGTAGGTAGATTCGCTCCTAGTTACTCACTTGCTCACAACAAAAACATTTTATACACCAACACATATTTTTGAACTATTTTTAAAACCAACACTTTGTACGCATTCTTATAGAGACGAGAATCATTACAAAGTCACATTTTCAAAATATTTTCAAACCCACACCACAAGCACACTTTCAAAAAAAGAAAGTGATCTAACAAGTAACTAAGAGCCCATGGAAAACCATGGATGAAAGGGGTGCTAACACCTTCCCATTTCATAATCTACCCCCGAACTCAAGAAAACATCTCTAAAGGTCTTTCTTGTGCTTTTTCACCTTTCCTTATTGGATAAAAGAAAAGTTGGTGGCGACTCTTGCTATCCGCAACATTTGCGATCAAACGCAAAACAAAAAGTCAGTTCTTCCACCGTATCATAACTGTCTTCCAGGTTGGCGCCAATCTTGACTTCCTTCTTATGTGCCTCAGTACCCAAGTTTATCACTTCTACCGGTTCTTCATGTGGTTGATAGCCTTTCCTCTTGTATCAGGAGTCTGGCGAGTTCCCCAGTTATCTCACAATCTTCTTCACTTTTGTCTTCGGCTTGATAGATTGGATTTTCAAAATCATAAACGACAATAGCAGAATTGTTGTCAATGAGATCTGGAGTGGATGTGTATCTGCAAATATGTGTGTGTGCATGTAAGGTCACATGGCTATTTTGAAAATGCAGTAAGGTAAAAGAAATACAAGGAGCGCAAAAATTGAATGAAAAATCATCCAATGTTTTCATTAAATGAGCATATGATATATGAAATGACAACCCTTAACAAATGAACCATTGTGGCTCGATCAAGGCACAAGGTTTAAAGTCATTTTTTTAAAAGAAATTATACAGACAAACTTCTTAAAGCAATAAAAATAGGAAATAGCAATTACTCCTGGATGAAGGAGATTGAGATGAAGTCTTTAGCCATCCAATTGTTGAGTCCACTGTCAGTAGTTTGGAATATCCAGTCGTCCAAGTCACCATTACTATCGGTGTCTTCCAGAGAATTGATTTCATTGTTACTAATACGGAAATGTGGTCTTCCAGCAGGAACATGACGAACCTCTTTCTGAGCCTTTGAAGTGAAACCCAACCCAATTTTTTTAGATTTGTAGGGAATATCAGGAAGTTGTCCCCAGATAGTGCAACCTCCTTCTTCTACCACAGCCCTTGCATCCTTCAAGGAAGCCATTCTTTGTGGGTTTTTAGAGACCTTAGGAATAGTAGCTTTAGCAACAACAATCGTCAGAGGGATTACCTCAAATGTACGACAGGGGGTTTCAATGAATTCTCCATCCATTTCAACGTATTTGAAAGAATTTAAATGACTGACCATATATTCTTCCTCTCCAGAGACTGACAATCTTTACTTTCACTAGTTACTTCAGCTTTTGATGTAATGTAGAGGTAACCGCACCTGGCCCATGAATCCATGGGCGTCCGAGCAAGCAGGAATAAGTCGGGCAAATATCCATTACATAGAAATTTGAATTGAAGACTTGAGATCCCACCTTGATCGAAAGATCAACCTCTCTGTGGACCATTCTTTTTAAACCATCGAAGGCTCTTACCACAATATCACTAGGTTTCAAAACCATCCCTTCACAGTCCAATCTATCCAAAGCACCCCTGGGTAAAAAATTTAGGGAGGAACCTGTATCAACTAACACATGCGCCAAAGTAGTACCTTTGCATTCAATAGAGATGTGCAGAGCTTTGTTATGATTCTTCCCCGCCGAAGTTAAATCTGCATCAGAAAAGCCTAAACCATTGTCAGTGGTTAGGCTTGCTACACAATTCTAAAATTGATCAGTAGTGGTCTCTTGTGGTACATAGGCATTCTTCAGAAATTTCAACAAATCTTGGGCATGTGCTTTGGAGCATAATAACAAGGATAACATGAATATTTTTGAGGGTGTCTACCCCAGTTGTTCAACTATTTTGTAGTCACTTTTTCGGATGATCTTCAGAATTTCTTCCATCTCTTGTCTAGATGGGTATTCAATTGTAACATCTTTGGATGGCGCCTCCATTCGGGCATGCTCAATTACTTTCTCTTTACCTTGGACAATAGCAGTTGACCCAGCAGCAGGGATATGAATAGGTGTTGTAGTAGTTGTTGGAGGATAGATCTCCAGAGAGAAGACCCTTCATGTCCTAGTGACCTTACTATTTTCGGTAATGCTTATAATTTCAGGATCTTCATTTTTAGTAATCCATGGCTCTTGTTTAACACCATGATGATAAACTTCTTCCCATAGTTCCAGGGTACAGCTTTGTCAGAGGAATATGGGACTGGCCCCGGTGTAGTGATGATCAAGGGAGCCACTTTTGGCTCAGTAGGAATCCTTATAGGTCCTTTAGAGGTGATCCTTATAGGATTATTGGAAATTGTGAATTATGGAAACATCTTCAAGTCTCAACTCTTGAGATATACCTTAAGGGAAACTTTTCATGGATGGAGTTTTCTCAAACATAATTTCATGGCTATCAATCAGGCGTTGAATACCTTTCTTCAGCCACATACAACCATTAGTTTGGGAAGCACAAAGGTAACAAATTTCAAGGCATCCCGGAAATAAATTGGCTCTCAACATATTCTTCTTAACGATTATCAAGGGAGTAGTCAAATCACTGATGGTGGAGACAAAGGAGACATCGTCAATAGCATTAACAGCTTTACCATGACTAGGCATGGGTGCAGTAATGACATTAAGGGTTTGTGGAGGGTCAAACTCAATCAATTTGTTATCAATCAAATCTTGGATCTTGTTCTTCAACGCCCAACAGTTGTTGGTGTCACGGCCAGGACTATTTGAATGATAAGCGCATTTCACATTCGGATTACATTTGGGAGAGGAAGTATTGGGACTTGGATGAGGATCTCACAGTGTTACTAAATCTACCTTTAACAGATGTTGTAAAGCTTGAGACAATGACATGTTGATCCTAGTGAACTTCCTCCTTGGGGTGTCTGGCGTTTGTTGATTGTTTGATTATTATGGTCGTTGAACTGGGTTCGGGTTTGAAATTAATACTGCTCCTACCGACTGATGATGATCATTCTTGATACGGCTCCTTTGTCCATAAACAACATTAGTTTCCTTATTACCAATAAATGGTTTATTTACAACATTAGAGGTTGAGACCATTGGGATCTTCCCGCTTTTGATTCCACTTTTAACTCACTCGCCAGTAAAAATCAATTCAGTAAACCCTGATGATGAATTCCCAATCAATAAATTAAAGAATGGACCAGTCAGGGTGCCCATGAACATGTCCACTAATTCTCTATCAGTCAATGAGGGTTGCACCCTTCCAGCCAGGTCCCTCCATTTCTGGACATACTCCTTAAAGCCTTTGTTCGAGCCCATAGTCATACTCTCTAATTGCATGCGGGTTGGTGCAAGGTCAGCATTATATTGGTATTGTTTGTAGAAGGCAGCAGCCAAAGCTTCCCATGTGTGGAGATTAGTCCCCTCTAGTTTATAGAACCATTCCAACTGTGTTCCAGATAAGCTTTCTTGGAATAAATGAACCCATAACTTCCTATCGGTGGTGTGTGGTTGGATCTTGTGGACATATGACCCTAAATGGAGTTTTGGACAAGAGACTCCATCATATTTGGCAAAGACAGGGACCTTGAATTTGTGGGGAATGACCACCCCAGGGACCAAACCCAAGTCTCCAAAGTCCAAACCAGGCACTGTTTGGATCTCCACATCCTTAAGTCGGTCTTCTAGTTGTTTGTATTTGTCCTCAGCCGGTGGGTACTGCTCTTCGGAAGAGTCTTCGTCCTCAGAAATCTGGTTATTTCCACCCCAACTCTGGTGCTTCTAACATCCTCGTCTTGATTTTTGTCTTCTTAGGAGGAGACATCTTCAGCTTGAGCCTGTCAGGCAGGGCCTTTGAATGTCCTTCCCATGTTGATAACAACCCATTTCTTAGTCTTCTTCTTTGTGACGAGAAGTGCCATCATCTCTTGTTGACCTTTGGCTAGGTTCAGGAGAGTCTCTTGGAACTGTGCGTGTTGATTTTGCAGATCTTTGACGGTTTTCTCTAGAGCCATCTTATACTGAAATAAACAGTAAAAAGATGACGAAACCTGTATCAAAAACCTGCTTATGTCATGATGCATGCTATGTGGATGCAATGTATTCAAGGAACTTAAGGAATTTTAATTTGCTAACCAAAAAGCAAACAAACACAACAATTGTATTAATAAGTTCAAAGATTAAAATTGCCCCTTGGGCTTACAATGGAAAAGAAAAAGGGTGTCAAATGACAACAAAATGAACTTCTAAATCAAAAGACTCAAGTCTCCCATGGGTTTCCTCTTCGTGTCGATGTAGGCATTCCGGCTTTGTTCTTCGTGAAGTTTCTTTGTGAGCTCTAACACTTTCTTCTCACTTGCGTAGAATTGAGCTTCAAAGGTGTCTCATTATCCTTTGAGTTGAATCCACAATCTATGCAATTCTTAGAGGTCAGTAGGCATGTCAGGATGGAGAATGGTATAAGGAATATCCCCCTCAGCAACATGATCCACAACTATTGGTAGGATAGCTGGATATGGCATCATGAGATTTTGAGCGCGAGCTAGCACCCATTTGAGATAAGGCTCCAAAGTAATAGAGTTCTTATGTCCCAAAGTCTTTCTATCAACCTTGTTTACCATGCCCCAAGATCGTACAAAATTTTAACGATAACCTTGAACATCGCTCTCGTAGTCGAATATAATACCCTGGATAAGCGCATCATGAGGACCATCTCTTCGAGCATAACCAAATTGTCGTAGAGCCAGAGAAGGGTTATAAGTAATACCTCACCTAATTCCAAGGAGCGTAACATTATGGAATTCCCCACATAGGTTAATGATAGTGACATCTTCCAGAGATTGGGAACACCAATAAATATCTAAATGAGAGAGCGATATCATCCTTTGAGATCACCTCAAACCTTGTTCATTCTTCAAAACTGATAAGGGAAGGTGCTAAATAAACCACCTTGATAGAAACAATATGCAACACATAAGATCCCCTCTCCTTCTCGTGGTGCGAGTGTGAAGAGAATGTAGAATATCTCCAAGCGAAGTAGGTACAGGGTTATGAGAGAGGAAAATTTTGACAGCATTCACATCTATGAGTTGGTCTGGATTAGGGAACAATACTAACCCATAGATTAGAATAACCAATACTTCTACAAAAGCTTGAAAATCCATAGCCTCCCAAAACAGTCGTTCCTTCTCTAACATAAACTTAGCTAGAAAACCCTCGACTCCACTCCTTGTTTCCCAATTAGCTACAATGTCGAACCTCTTCAAATTTAAGGCCTTGGCAATAACTTCAGGCTTTGGAGTTTTTTCCAAACCAGTGAATGGCATTTGATCAAGGACTCGTACTCCCAATAGTTGAGAGAATTATTCCATTGTGGGAACCAATTGGTAATCGGGAAAGGTGAAGTAATGATGTATAGGATCAAAGAACTGAAAGAGAACACACATCATGTCTTCTTCAAAGCTTAAGGTAACCAAATTGAGAATTCTATCATATCTTTTGGTGAAGGGAGAATTCTCAGGAACCCTTTATGCTAACTCTTTGAGTTGAGGAGGCACCCTTACAAAGTTGATTCAGATGGTATTTCTGTGAGCGGAAGCCATAACCGACAAAACAGAACAAAGATAAATCCCTAGGTCCTTAAAATGGTTAGTGAAAATGCTATGGCATGATGTTATGATGTCAGGAACAAATAATCATACACAAATAAAACACACAAGGCCTTAGGTTTAGGCTTGCATGGGGTTTATAGGTATATAAGGAATCTCAATATCATTAATCTTTCTTCATCGGGCATTGTTTCAGCACAAGCATCTGTTTTAGCGACCGAAATATCCCGAAAGTCCGATCTCAATGAGTGTAGTATCGAGTATCAACCAACTTCAGTCTGCACCAAAGCCAACTATCTTACTACTTTCTAATGGCCAAGTTGTTCAACTAAGGTTCTATGGTCAATTAGTGCTTCATGACACCATACAACGGCCCTGTATTATCCTTGATTTAACTCAAGGGACACCGGTACCAACAAATGTGTCACACTAATGTAGACATCGCTTCAACCATATTGGTCTATGCTGTACAATTTCCAAGATCTATTTCTACTTACCTAATATGCCACAGATCCAGGTATAGGATCTTTTCAAGAAATAAACCCAAGCATAGACCCAAAATGTAAAGCAATAAGGAAAACAAATAAAGAAATAAAGGTGATCTAGGTCTAAAGGTAACCCAACTTTTAGATCCAATTTTCCCCAGTAGATTCGCCAGTTCTGTAATACGGTGGGAGAACTGACTTGGTGTTTTGCATTTTATCGTAAATGTTACAGATGGTAAGAGTCACCACCGATTTTTCTTTTATCCAATAAAGGAAAGGGTGAAAAGAACAGGAAATACCTTTTGAGAATTTTCTTGAGTTCGGGGGCTAGGTAATGAAAAGGGAAGGTGTTAGCACCCTTTTCATCCGTAGTTATCTACATGCTCTTAATTGCTAGCTCACTTTGAAATGCTTTGTGTTTGTGTAAGTTTGAAAGATATTTTGAAGATGTTTTGAAAGTGGTGATTTTGTAATTATTCTTGTATCGTTGATAATGTATACAAAATATTTGTTTTGGAAATATTTTGAAAATGCCTTAGTGCGGCAATTTTGCAATGATTCTCGTATCGTTGAGAATGTATACAAAATGTTTATTTTAAAAATATTTGGAGTGTTTGTAAAGATGTTTTTTTGAAAGTGTGATGTATGAAAATGGATTTAGTTTGTGAGCAAGCAATTACGAGTAATCTAGCTACTCAAAAAGTCTTTGTTCTTTTCCTCCTCCTTTAGATAGTGCTATTTTACCATTGGTTGGTAAGGAGCCATATCATTGGATGTGAGGGACAGGCGTGGGTCGTTGTACATTCATAGAAGGCAACTTGTAAGATGTTTTAGCAATTGTCATAAGGGACTAAGATCGTTTACCAAAGGCAACATCGAAGGGTCATCGAAGTACTACAATCTTTTAATCGAGGGTCTTTGCTAAAACATCCTACGTTTGAGGGACGCGACTGCTTATATCTGAGGCAACAAGTGAGGTTTACCCTAGAGGTGCATGTGTGCAAAGTTTTTTTTGTTTTCATGCATATTATCTTGGATTAGGGTTGTCTAATCTTTGATTTTAGTCTTGTCATACAAACCCTAATTACTAACAATAATAAGGAAAGTGGTAAATTACAAAATTTAAATGTCCTACGCTATTACAGCACTTTGGGAATGGGGAGTACAAGTTTGTGAATGAGGGGAGGAAAGCAATAAACCCTAATTATCTATTACAGACCATTGAACATGAATAATAATAATAATGCACAAAATGTAAAGATGAATAAGAAAAATAAATTGTTTTTTGTGGTTTTTTGATGGAAAAGGTTTTATAATTAATCTAATCAAACTAATTAATTTAATTAATTATTTTAAACAAAATCTAAAATCTAAGTTAGTTGAAATTAAGAAGAAAAATAAACCTAATCTTAGCAATTTGTTTATAAAGTAATTTGAATATTAATGTCAATTTGGAAAAATATTTTTAAGTGTGGAAAATAAACAAAATCTAGTTCTAGATATTATCAAAAATAAAATGAGTGTTTAAATTAAAATATTTTTAATTTAATTATCTAAGAATTTTTTTGTTGTATTTTGGTTAAATAAAAATAAATAAATAGATAATAAAGAAAATGTAAAGAATATAAAAAAAAATGGGCTTGGGTGTTGAAAAGCAAAATGAAGGTGAAAAGTAGCAAAAAAGACCCAAGTCAGTTTTTTGTTAGAAACAAAAATAAAATATAAAAAATAAGAAGAATGGGCTTGGTTGTTTTAGTAAAAAGGGGGTGAGAAAACAAATCCAGTCAAAGCCCAGAAACCAAAAGCCCAACGCCTATTGATCCAGTGCTGTTGGCATATGAGAGTGCATCGTGGTCTTGCTCACGTGGAGCGCTAGATTTGATAGTTGGCAGATCTAATGTCATTAATGTGAAGGTCATGGTAGGCGCGCATGGTTTGCATGAACTAAATCTGCAAGGAAATAATATGAAAAAACAAAAGGGCTGGGGCTCGAACCCAGGTTCCTATACACAAATGCCTTAGCGCACGCTTCTCTGTCACTGGGGTGGCTATTTCATCCGTTTATAATACAACTTCAACTAAATATAAAATAAACTCATTTCTGAATTTTGAACTTCATCTTCTTCCTCCTTCACGTGCTAACAGTAACAACAACACCATTTTTGATTTTTTGGAACTTCCTCATTTCTCAACCAAATCAGAAAATGTAAACATGAAACTTGCTTGAAATTTCTCCACGAATCCAACCATGTAAATTTCATAAGCTATAAATCAAATATGAATGAGAATTTTGTTGGTACCAAATTAAAACCTAATTTTTTCAGAAACTTCATTTCCAAGATTCTCCATGTACAGTTAACAAAAATGAAAACCAAAGGTATGATTAACTTCAGGGCAATGATGTCTACATTTTTTATTCACAAAGTAACCAATGATGATGCTTTTATAGGAATTTCAAAGTTGAGAAATTTTACCTCATAACTGGAAATTGTGTTTGGATTTTGAGCACTCTTGGAGATGTTGTGATTATCTGGATAGCTTCACCGAACTCTTAGGAAGCTATTACAATGCTTACTTTGAGCTGAAAGTGGCTGAAACTTTCTGGAGAAGTCAAGTTGCAGGTTACTCTTTTTGAGTTTAGAGGATGATGAAGTTGAAGTTATAGTTATGAAAAAGGGGTGGGGATGAGTTGTGTATGATGTGCATATGATGTTTGAATGATTTAGAATGGGAACGCACGAGGGGATTAGGTGTTTGGTGTTCAAAGTCAGAAATGACAAGTAATGGAGGTTTTGATGCAAAATATGGTTCTAGGGAGTTTAAGATGGTTTGAGGGCTATTCCACCCGTGCTAAGGCTTGCAAATAACCTCTCTATTTATAGATAAAAGTTTTTAGAGGCTCAAGTAATAAGAAATCAAAGATCACATGTTATGGTTATGTGAATTGATTTTGAAGCAAACTTGAAATACATAGTTTCAATGCATAGTACAAGGACTTGTAGGGTGGTTAACAGGTTGTAGATGGTTGCTTCTTGGCTTTGACATTGTGTATGTTCAGAAGAAACAATTGCAAGCCTCAAGGAGAGTGGACTTTGTGATTAAAGTCACTTTTCCAAAATGGAAGTGTGAACTTTGTTCCATTAATGGAATGATCACTTGGAATGTGGCTCAAGAACTTGGATCATAGCTCAATCAGTTATGTAAACATCTGATTATGGATAGATTTGAAAGTTAGAAGCCTTCTAAGCAAGATTATGCAGCATAGGTTTGAGACTGGATCATGTGTTTTTCATGAAAATGCCTTGTAATTCAAGAATGAAAGCTCAACTTCATCTCTTAGAATCTCTTAGATCAATAATGATCTCTTCAAGTTCTTGTATATATTGGAAAGCTTGAAACATTGTCTACAACCTTCATGTTGACCACTTTGGCTAAATCAAATTGGAACTAGGTGAAAAATTGCCAAGAAGTTGGGACAAAAATCTGACCAAACTTGCTAAAACTTTCACTAAGTGTTTTGTAAAAATGTCATGATTCATGAGCCTATATTTTCAAATTTAAGCATTTTTTGGACATAAACCCTCAAGGAAAAATTTGTAGAATTCATCAAGATCTACAACTTTAATGTTGAAAGTTATCAAGGTCAAAAAACACTTAGAATTTTTTCTAAGTATTGGAAATCTTGACTTTTGTTGACTTTTCTTGACTTTCTTGATTCTTGATGATCAAGTTTGATATTTTTGAAAGTCTTAATGAATTTTTATCTTTGAAATTCAATGTTGACCAAAAAGTCAAAGTTTGACTTTTTGTGTGTCAATTGACTTTTCATCAGTTGATCCAAATTCAACTATCAACCCCTTGATCTTGAGAAGTGATTTGAGCCATGAAATTAGGTCAATACATTGTGTTTTAATCCTTAAGATCTTGCTTCAAGACATTAGGTCATGTACTAGGTCAAAAGTCAATGATCAGTCATTCTCAATCAAAACCCTAATTTTGACAATTTTCCTAGTGATACGGTGGCAGAACCGACTGTTAATACTGGTTTGCATTTTTTGTTCGCAAATGTCGCGGTAAGAAAGAGTCTCTACCAACTTTTATTTCATCCTACAAAGGAAAAGGAAAAAGAAAATAAAAAACCTTTTTCGAGATGTTTCTGAGTACGTGGGGTAGATTATAGAAAGGGAAGGTGTTAGCACCCTTTCTATCCATGGTTTTCCATGGGCTCTTAGGTACTTTCTCATTCTTTGAAAATTGCTTGTGTTGGTGTGATTTGAAAAGTTTTGAAAATGCCTTAGTGCGGCGTTTCACTTTATGGTAACCCTTGTATCAGTCCTCAAGGGTGTGATAAAGTGTTTTTGAAAACTTTGTTTGAAAAGTGTTTGAAAGTGTGGTGTGAAAATTTGTTTGAGAAAGTACCTAAGAGTTATCTACCTACTCGAAAAAAGTATGTTCGTTTTCCTTTAGACAACGCTATCCTATTATTAAGGAATAGGTAGCACCTTCGTTTGAGTTTTAAAGGGATGTTCGAAGGGACAAATACGATCACAAAAGCAATGTTAAGAAATTTTAGTAACCATCCTAAAGCCTTAAATATCTTTTTATGAGGAAACATCTGATTGGGTCATTTTAGATCTTTTGGGACTAGAGGACGACCACTAACATTCCCTGTACTTCATGACCGTTTACCGAAGGCAACCAGAGTGGAGTAAACCCTAGGAGTGAACATGTGCAAGTGTATTTTTTTAGTCAATTATCTTTGCACAATTAGGGTTTTCTACTATTTTAATCTCAATTTGTCTTTCCATACAATCCTATACATACATCTAAGCAGTTTATAGTTTGTGGAAATAAAAATGCGAGAAGTTAGAGTCCTAATTATTACAAGGCTTTGGGCAGATACATAATTATTTTTGACTGCAAATAAAATGTGGAATTAAAACCCTACTTAAATCTATTACAAACTCGGAGCAGTTACAATAATAATAAAAGGAAAATTAAAAGCACGCGGCGAATTAAATGCGAGAAATAATTGGACAACCTAAAAAATCTAATTTGAGAAAATATTTATGTTATTTTTTAGGGAAAAACTAGGTTATGTACAAAATTAAACCATAATTCTAATTATTTTGAATTATAATAAAAAGAGAATTAAATTGCCTAAATTTAATTAAAATAATTAATTAATAAAAATATTTTTATGAAAAAAATGATTTTGATGTTTTTTATGATTTCTTTTATTAAATAAAAATATGATTTTTTATGTTATTTGCAAAAAAGACATAATTAAAAAAATAATAAGAAAAGAATTAAAAATAAAAAAGGTGAGATTGGGCCTACATAAGCAATCCAGAGGGGGTGTGTTTCTGATTTTTTGTTAGGTCCATGCACACTGAGCCCATGCCTACGCCAGATCCTGTGCTTCTCTCCTCTAACGATGCACAGTAGTCCCTCAATGTTAGAACGTGAGATTTGTCCGATGATGGATCTCAAGGATAAGATCTGGGGTGCACGGTGGGTGCTAAGTTATGAGGCACGCTTGATCTGCATTTAAATGTTCAGAAAATAAGAAAATGTTTGGACCTGGAATCGAACCCAGGTCCCTTGCTTCACATGTTCCTACCCCTGCCATATGCGCTGCGTTGGTTAGTTGTTAATGCAATAAAGCCAAAATATAATATGTAAAAAAGAGTGGGTAGGTTGAACAAAACAAAAACACGCGCGTTGATTCAAATGGCCCAGTTGGATGATGACAAATCATCATCTTCTTCCCTGTCCGTCGTCTTAGGTAAAGCCCCTTTACCTACAGACAATGTCTGTAGCTACAACCCTGTGAATCTCAAAAGAACTCAAATAAGCAAAGATAAATTAAATCCAAAATCGCAGCTCAACTAGGTTTGATCTTGTGAGTATGATAATACCCATCTGGTTCCCTGATTTCGCCTGTATTAAAAAGCCCTGAAACGCAAACTCAAACCCTAATAATGGCAGTTGTCCATGTATGCGTCAAAACTTGCAATTAGTGATTCAAACATGTTCTAAACATCCATACAAACAAGAATGCATGATCAAAAAGTATTTATTATGCATGTATGGCTTTAATTGTTTTTGAAAATAAAATGCAAACCGTGATAGGGTTGGTCGTGATTCTAGGAGTTTTGACACTTGAAAACAACGCAATTGGTCTTAGTGTGTCTCCAGGAATACATTGCAACCTTTAGAACCTCTTGAATCTGCCCCAAAAACCAAATTTAATGGTCACTTTTCCTTGAATTTCACGCTTGTGTACAGGGTATATTTTGAGCAGCTGCGCCTCTCTCCTCTCTCCCTAGGGTTCAAACAAGCCTCCGTATATGTATTGAATCCAATTAGGTTAACAATTTTGGTTCCAATCTTGGAAGTTGATGGATAAAATATTTGATCTTTAAGTCATATTCTTTCATTCCAAACTTGGCCAAATCATGCCTTTTTTGCCTCAAATTTCCTTGATTCGATCTTATCTGATCAGGCCAGCTTAATTAGATCTGATTCTCATAAAAATCAGATTAACAAATCAATCTTTTATATTTTTTGTCATTTATTTTATTTAATATGATTTTTAATAAATAAAAATCAAGATAAAATAAATAAATAGAGCAAATAATATATGGTTTCTGATTTGGGTCATGGACCACGTCTCTAACAATATACAATCCTGAAATGCTAGGCCTATTTGACAAAAAATGCACTTTTGAGCACATTTGACTTTTGGCAATTTTCCAAAAATGGCCAACTTTGACAATGCACATCTCTTCCAATTTTAACCCTAGAGAGGTGTTATTTGACTTTTTAGAAAGCTTAGGATGTTCCCTAAACAACAATTTTTGTATCATCTCAATTGGATCTTCCATGTTCATGTAAGAAGCTTTGACCCAAAAGGTGTTTTTGTTGACTTTTCAAAAGGACATATAATGTAGAAATTCATATCTTTTTATGAGTGCATTTTTTGAACTTGAGGGCTGAAGATGAGTTGTAGGAAATTGGATTATCTTCAAAATGATCCTTGGATGAGAAATTTATGATAAAGTATGATAAAGTTATGTTTGGTCAAAGTTTGGTTGACTTCTCCTAAGAAACCCTAATTTAACAACTTTTGAGTTTTGATGAATTAGTAGCATTCCTTGAGGAATCATGATCAACCCTTGATAAAATGATGGATATCACTTCAATATGTTGATGTTGACCAAAAATATTGAAGTTTGACTGTATGTGGGTCACAGTTGATTTTTGACCTAATACAGTCGATTCTCAAGCATCTGAGTAGTTGACTGAGCAAACTTCTTGTGCATGGTATGAAACTTGGCATGGATGATCTTGAGGACATATTAGGACTATGGAGAGAATATGAGGCCTTTGGATCTTACCCATCTTGATTAAAATGGAAACCCTAATTGGAGGTTCATTGTTTTAGGAGGGAGTTTGTCTAGTCAACTCTTGGGTATCCTTGAGCAAGTTAAGGGTCTTAATGAGCATGTGTTAAGTAACACGGGAGAGCAATTTTTGGGGTACAAAATTCCCCTTTAATGATTTTAATGCTTTCCTTTAGTAATTATGATAAACCCTTGATCAATTGATGAATATGACTTTAAAATGTTGACATTGGTCAAAAATCTTGAAGTTTGACTGTATGTTGACTACAATTGACTTTTTACCCAATACAGTTGATTTTCAGTCATCTGAGAAATTGACTGAGCATATTTATGATGCAATACTTGAAACTTGGTATGAGCATTCTTGGAGACCTATAATTAACCAGGAAAGTCACTTGAGGCATTAGAAGTACAATTTCCTTTGAGAAACCAAAACCCTAATTTGTGGACTCAGTGCTTAGGAGGTGAGCTTGTCTGATCAACTCTTGAGAATCCTTGAGCATGTGAGGACATTTTGTGAGAAATGTCTTGAGAAAAGAGAGGTAAAATTTTGAGGTACAACAGAGCCTTACTATCCTCCTCATAAATTCTACAACTATTCACCAATTCTGGAAATTTTTAAATCTGCTGATATCCAATTGCTCTCTTGATTTCTGGCTGCAAACCATTCTCAAACTTGATACATTTAAAAAATTCAGCAGTTCCCTCACTGTAATGATAGAACTTTGCCAGCTCCACGAACTTAGAAGCATATTCATTCATTGACAAATCTCCCTGTTTCAGTTCCAGAAATTCAATTTCTTTCTTCCTGCAGACATCTTTAGGAAAATACTTCCTCAGGAACTCCCTGCTGAACACACCCCAAGTAATAACCTCACCTACACCCTCCAGCCTCTAACGAGTTCCAACCCACCAGTTATCAGTCTCCCCTGCCAGCATATGCATAACAAAATGCATCTTCTATGCCTCTGAGCAGTCCATGACCCGAAAGATCCTTTCAATCTCTTTGAGCCAATCTTGCACCTTATCAGGATCATACCTACCCTGGAACGCAAGCGGATTATTCCTCTAGAATGTCTCTGAAACACGGGATCCATCATTCCCACCACCATTAGGATGATGTTGCACAACATGAGCCATAACCTGCAAAGCATGCAAAGCAGCAACAATTGTAACATTGTTTCTTATAGCCATTACTTTTTTTCACACTGTAATACGACTGGAGAACTGACTTTTGGTTTTGCATTTTATCACAAATGTTGCGGATAGTAAGAGTTACCACCGACTTTTATTTTATCCAATAAAGGAAAGGGTGAAAATAACAGGAAAAACCTTTGATAATTTTTCTGAGTAAGAGGGGTAGATTATGAAAAGGGAAGGTATTAGCACCCTTTTCATCTGTAGTTATCTACGGGCTCTTAATCGCTAGCTCACTTTTGAAAATGCTTAGTGAATGTGTCAGTTTGGAAATATTTTGAAAATGCCTAAGTTCAGCAACTTTATAATGATTCTCGTATCAGTTGAGAACGCATACAAAGTGTTTGTTTTGAAAATACTTTAGAAGCGAAGTGTATTGTGTGAAACATGTTTTGAAATGTTCGCGAGCAAGCGATTAAGAACTATCTACCTACTCAAAAGTATTTTTTTTCTTTTCCTCCTCCTTTAGATAGTTTTATCCTATCATTGGTTAGTAGGAAGCCCTATCTTTGGATGTTTTAAGGGATAGGTGCGGGTCATCGTACAGTCAAAAAGGAAACATATAGGGATACCTTTAGCAATTCAAAGGGACTATCATCATGTATTCGTAGGAAACATCGAGGGACAAGATCATTTATCCAAGGCAACATCGAAGAGTCATTGATGGACTATGATATTTATGATGATTTTTAACTGAGGGTCTTTGCTAATGGTATCCCTACGTTCGAGGGACATGACTGTTTTATGAAGGCAACAAGTGGAGTCACTCTAGAGGTGCGTGTGTGAAATGTGATTTGTTTCAAATATATTATCTTGATTAGGGTTATCTAACAATTGATTTTAAATCTTGCCATACAGGCCTATTACTAACAGTTAAATGTATACATACATTCATACATAAGTGCGGGAAAATAAACCTAGGCTATTACGTCTCATGAGCTGTTACATAATAGGAAAAAACGTGAGAAAATAAACTAAGCTATACAAAATCAATCGGGCCACCTATACATTTGTTTTCTAGAATTTAAATAGCAAAGAAAAAATAAATATTAGAGAAATATTTTAATAAACCTAAGATTCCGAGTGTAGAAATTTTTTTTGATGTTTTATTATTTGGAAAATAATTAAAGTGATAATAAAATAATTAAAACTTAATTATTTATACTTTTTTCCTTTTTTAAGAAAATTAAGTTAATAATAATAAAAAAACCTAATGCCTAATTATTTTTAAATAAAAATTAATTAATAAAAAAACATAAGTCTAAATATTTTTAAATAAAAATTAGTTTTTTAATTTTTTATAGTCTAATTAAAAAGGTAATTAAATTAATTAAGAAAAAGCAAATAATAATAAAAAAACAAGAAAATTGAAAAGTTAATGGGACCCTCCTCCCTTAATTCAAGGACTACGAATCCAATGGTGGGATTCTTTTCTCTTGAATGTGCCTGTAAAGAGAGATCTGAAGCAAACGTATTTCTATGCCTTAAAAATGGAATATAGAGATTTATGCATCAAAGCTTGCATGTGATACGTCAAACTCATCCTAAATCATATCCTGAATACATTTGAGCTCATCAAACACATTAGTAATGCATGGAATTTAATATTGAATTCAAAGAAAAAAAATTTAAACCGGTGGAGTTTGAAGCACGAGTTCCAGGCACCAAATCTTCTGGTTCTTGGGCTGGATGTGTTCCTGAGGACTTCAGGAAGAGGTTTGGACACTTCATTTAGCTTGAGAGTGGCTGGATTGTATGATACGAATTTACACCTTTCTTCAGAATTTTGAGAGATTTTTAAAGTGGTGTTTGAGGAAATATTTTCGTGTCCTTTGCAGTTGAGTATTACATGTATTTATAGAGGAATGAAATGGAACAAGAACAAGACAAGAATCTTGTATCATTATGTGACAATTCATTGCAAAAAAACACATTGAAATCTTTCTAAAATTGTTTTAAAAACATTCCAAACTTGAATATTCTTGTTCCTAACATGTTTTCACAGTTTTGGCATGTTTGTCATGTGTTCTTGGGCCTCCATGTGATTGAAATCAAAATCCCATGCGCCTTGGCCCAATGATTTTATATTTTATTTGATTTACTTGCATTTAAATGAATAAAAATTTAAATAAAAGAAATAAAAATCATAAAAAATATATGAAGAGATTTAGAGATCTTCTAACACACTATGAACATGTTTGGACATCAAAAGTTAGGCCCATTAGTCTAGAATTTCAAGTTTGCTCACTTTGCATTTCATGCATTTTCTCAAAATCTCCCAACTTGCACTAGTCATAACTCTCTCAATTTTCATCTTTTAAAGGTGATCTTTCACATTTTGGAGAGCTCGAGATGTCTTCTACAATATCTCTTTTGATCATTTTTGCATTTTTAGAATTTATCTTGATGTAAGTTGCCTTGACAAAAAGTGTCGTTTTGTTGACTTTTGAAATGACCTGTAATGTATTGGCTCATATCTCTCAAATGAAGCACTTTTTGGACTTGAGCATACATATACAAAGTTGTAGAGAATTTAATTTCCGTCAAAATAGGATTTGGATGGGGAAAATTTGATGAATCATGTGAAAGTTATGACTGGTCAAAGTTCAGTTGTCTTCTCCTAAGGAAACCCTAATTTGACAACTTTTAACTTTTGATAATTTGAGAGCTTTTCTTGAGGAATCATGATCAAACCTTGATCAAATGATGGATACTACTTCAAAATGTTGATGTTGACCAAAAATCTTGAAGTTTGTCTGTATGTTGACCATAGTTGACTTTTTACCCAATACAATTGATTTTCAATCATCTGAGCCATTGACTGAGAAAACTTGTGATGCATGGATTGAAACTTGATATGAGAATCCTTTAAGAGATATGAAGAACCATGGAAACCACTTAAGACCTTTTAAACCCAATATTCCTTGAGAAACTCAAAACCCTAGTTGTAGACCCATTGTTTAGGAGGAGCATTTGTCTAACCAACTCTTGAGCCATCTTGAGAAAATGAGGACCCTAGAAGAATGTCTTGAAGAAAAAATGAGAGTGGAAATTTTGGTGTGCAACACACACCATAACATCAAAAAATCGTTAGAAGATACACATTGACAGTTGATAAGTGCAAATTGTAGTTATTTTTGTATATACTTTTTGTTGCACTTATCGACTCTTTGTTGTTAATTTCGGTTGAATAAATTCGACTTTTGTGTAAATATGTATACCCAGTGTATAATTGTATTTATGATTCATTTATGTATCGTTTAATAGTTTTAATGTCCTTTTGTAGGTATTTTTGCGTATTTGGAGCATTGAGGAATAAGGTGTCGAAGACACGACTTCGGATAGGCATTTTAGACAAATTAAAGAAATAAAGTTGTTTCAGGCCACCCTTAGCATGCTCTCAAAGTGGGTTCTAGAGTACAGGATGAGGCGAGCACGCTTAGCACAGTATTTGGTGCTTAGCACACTCTAAGGCAGTTTAGTGAATAAGTGAATGCGTGCTTAGTGCGGTATTTGTCACTTAGCATGGTCTGCGATTTTCAATTTTTGTATAAATAACTTAGAACATATTTTTTTAAGGGTTTTTATCATATCTTTCCCTCTTGGAGGAGCTCAGATCCAATTTTCTATAGTTTAGAGGTTTACCCAACATCATTGGGTGGTGCATCTCGGCGTTCGGTTATGGGTTGTCTCAGATCGTGTTGACACCGCAAGAAGTTTTATATTCATTTCCTTCTTTCCTATGTATCATTCCAATAATGGGTGTTGTATGTATATTTTAATATTATTGTATGTATATTTGTTGATCATGGGATTGTATGAAATCACTATTACAAATTAATACACATGTTTGTTCTTGATTTTCGCTTTATCACAGAGTTTTGGTTTGTCGTAGACATATGCTTTCTGAATCTATTTATTGAATGAATATCTATCAGGTCCTAGACTCTAGACATAGATTTAGGCTTAATATTCATGTGGGTATCAGTTATAAAATGAATCTGAGTTGTTTGAGTTGCACGTGAAATCGCCTCCTTGAGAATACGGTTGATGTCTCACTTTGTGTTAGAAATAGCCTTAGTGTGAGCGATACATGAAGGTATTAACAAGTGATTTAGGTTGCAAGCAATTGATCCGCAAGTGTAAGTATTTGATGGGTAGAGTGAATTGAAATTCCAGAATGAATTCTCTTAGGCTACAAATGATTGTTTATCTCTTTCTTTATCGCTTTATTTACTTTTCCCGCACTTTTTCCACAAACCATTTTCCAAACTTAGAAGGATTGAAACTATTGAATGATAGTTTTTCCCACTCACTAATCCTTGTGGAGATGATATGATATAACCTATATCACCCTATAAAAATACTTACTTTTGCGTGCCACTTTACCGCTCCAGAACCAGTATCCAACTGTCACACTACACTACTGACTCAACAATATGGCCGAACAGGCCGACCTGCTCTGATACCACTAATGTAACACTCTGATTTAACCCCGCATAATTATAATTAAATCAGATAAATTTAAAAACATCAATCATAATCAGGATGCTACATTCTTCAAAAACATTCACGGTTGCCCGTAATATATAAACAATATATAACACCATCATAGATGAAACAACGAAACATATTTTTCAACTTCAAATTTCATTAAGCAGCGGAAAAGGGTTCATTATTAAGAATGTAATTAAACTCATCCGAAAAATAAATCAATGTTTACTCTAATATCAAGGAGTTCTTAGGACTCTGACAATTAACTAACATCAACAAAATAAAATAGAGTTCATCCCCCTAGTTTTACGTATCAGAGCATGACGCTGACTTGAAATAAACAACGAGTAACTTCCTCTAATGCGGATCATCTGCACGTTACCCAGGTAGAGGTAACATTCAAACATAAAGGGTGAGATATCATAACCAATAAACATATATCAATTGATTACGCATAGTCATAAATTCTTCATCTCGCGGCTTCACATTATATTACCACAATCATATGGCATGTCAAATATATAATCATACTGTTTTACCCCAAAATTTTCCCTCCCATTTTTACTCAAGACATGCTCATTGAGGTCCTCAATTACTCAAGGTTGACCAAAGAATTTATCAGACAAATTCTCCTCCTAAGCAATGAACCTCCAACTAGGGTTTCACCTTTTACCAAGATGTTTAGGTTGAAAAGGCTCCAAATGATTTCCATGGTACCTAATATGTCTTCAAGAATGTCCATGCCAAATTTCACGCCTTACACTACAAGTTTGCTCAGTAAACTGCTCAAGTGTTTGAAAATCAGCTGTACTAGGTCAAAAGTCAATTGTGGCCAATGTACAGTCAAACTTCAATTTTTTTTGTCAACATCAACATTTTTAAGTGATAATCATCATTTGATCAAGGTTTGATCATGATACCTCAAGGAATGCTCTTAATTTATCAAGATTCAAGAATTGCTAAATTAGGGTTTCTATAGGAAGAGTCAACTGAACTTTGACCAAACATAACTTTCACATACTTCATCCATTTTACCCCAACCAAAGCTTATTTTGAAGAGAATCCAGTTCCCTACAACTTCCCTTTTATCATCAAGTTCAAGAAATACATCATTTGGAAGATATAAACTCATACATTACAGCTTTCAATACAGAGGGAGGACTGGAGCAGTATCTTGGAGGTTCACTGAGGCTACCATACAATCTTGAAAGAGGTTCAAATGCAAAACAAATTGCAGTCTCAAGAACTATGTTTAACGTAAAAAATTGCAGCATGAGTCGACACATATCCACATGAGTCGGCTCATTTTAGTATGTGTCGATACAAAGCATTATTTGTCGATACATACTGTTATCCAGGCCCCAAAAACATAAGGATGAAAGGTGCATGAGTTGACACAAAACACGCATGTGTTGACATAAACAGGTGCATGAGTCAACACATCCCATTATGCATCGACTCATACTGAGTTAATTTTGTTTTACAGGAGCAAGAAGAGTTATGTGTCGATGCATAACAGCATTGTGTCGACACATAATAGTTAAAAATGCAATTTTTCTTTCTTTTTACACTGTCTTTACATTTTTCATAAATTTTCTTCATTGTTGTCCAACTATTCAATATGGGATGATGTTTGGATTTGTTTTAGAGGACCCAATTTTCGTGCAAGATACATTAGAAAAGTCCAGGTTCATGCAAAGATAAGAATTGTAAGAGAATCATCCAAAATGGCATGTTTTTCAATTATTTGATCTTGTTTTCAAAACCATGTTTAAATGGCTGATCCTTGCCTTATTTATCAAGCCACTATGCTCTCCTATAAATAAGCATCACATATGTAAGCCTAAAAATCACACACACTGCCTTAGAAAAAAGCCACACGAAATTTCTCAAAAAATTCATTCAAAGTTGCAAACTTGAAACTCTCACCTCATGTCTCTCTCAAGCCAAACAAAGAGTCCATTTGTTCTCTTGAACCTCCCAAGAGTAGAATCAGGCCAATAGACAAGCGCCTCCACCCCTAGAAATCGCCCAGCCTCCTCACTAACCCTTAGGTAAAATTTTGAATTTCGAACTCTTAATCTACACATTGTTGAATGTTTTAATGTGTTGATTCATGTTCAGGACCTTCATTAGGGTATTATGGATGCCTCGCAGAGCCTAGAACGCTGCATTCCATTGTTAGGTCATCCATGGTTGTTAAGGTTCAAGCTATCAATCCAGGGGTTTTCAGGCCAATCTAAGGCCAGATTCAGAATCAGGGTGCGATTTTATGTAGGATAGGCCCTTTTATTTTGTCTCAAAGTGTTTGTTTTTGAAGGAATAAATTTTGGACTAATCATAGATGGTGACCAGAGTTTGACTCCGGCACCGTTGGCTGCTGCTGACTCTGGTGGCAGGCGCGTCACACTCCTATTGGTCCACTCAGTCATCACGCACATTTTTTCCAAATATATTTATGACCGTGTTTTAAATAAATTGTTGTTTTGTTGTTTATATAAACGATTGGTAAGATGGCTGAGTGGAAGGTAGACGCATGCAAAAGGGGGAAGGACCTGGGTTCGATACCCAGGTCGTGCATTTTGTTTTTTCTAAAAATTATCTTGCAGATCCCACGCGTGCACCATACACCACATGATCATAACCAGAAGATCACATCTGATCTAAATCCAGCGCTCCTGGAGCGCTTCCCCATGATGGAGCTCCAAGGAGTCAAAAACACTGAAGCACACAAGGGTTAGGCTAGTTTGTTTAGGCTCAATTAATTTCAATTATCACCCCCTGCTTGCTAGTTAACACCAGGCCCATTTACAATTTTTGTCTTGATTTTTTTATTAATTATTTTTTTTATTTAATCAGCAAAATAATTAAAATCATGAAAATATTAAGTTAGCATTTATCTTAATTAAATTAATTAGGTAAATTAATTAATAATTATTTAAACCATCTTGTTTAATTTAAAACTAAATAGACCTAAGATTTTAATTCATTTTCTTTTCATATTAAAGATACCAAAAAAACTTAGAAATTAGTTTCTTTTCTTTTATTTAATTTCATTTTTATTTTATAATTAAATTTTTTATTTAAATATAGAACTAGATTAATTATATTTAATTTAACATTTTCCAAATAAAACAAAATGACAAAAAAGATTTACTTTCACTTAGGGTTTTAGACGTTATTTTCAATTCGCACGTGTTTATTACTTCGTTACTATTTTTTTATATTATTGTACTTGCTTATGGGATGTAATAGGCTTAACTTAGGACTTTATTTTACTACTTTATCCCCCATTTTGGACTTGTAAATAATTGCCTCACCGAAGCCTTGTAATAGCTAGGTTTTACGTTTCCACACTTTAAATTCCTGCAACTTTTAAATTGTCTAGATGCATGACTAATAGGATTATATGGAAAGAGATAATAATCAAATGCTAGCAAACCTAACACAAGACAATACTCTCACATATACACCTATAGGGTATTCCCACTTCGGTTGCCTTCGGAAAACAGTCACAACTCTCAAAATGTGAGAGACTATAGTGGCTATCCTCCGGTTTAAAGATCAAAAATGACCCTCTCGATGTTGCCTCGGTATGATCTTAAAACCCTAGGGTAGTCACTAAGGTTTCTTGCCCAGTTGCCTTTGTGACTATGTAATGTCCCTTCGAATGTCCCTCAAACATCCAACGACTAGGGCTACCTACTCACTAATAGTAGGATAACATTGTCTAAAGTAAAAGAGGAAAAGAACACCCTTTCGAGTAAAAGTAGATAGTTCTTAGATGCTATGTTCAAAACAAATTTTTTACACCAAACTTCTTTCAAAAACATTTTTTTCAAAATACTTTGTATACTTTCTCTACCAATTCGAAAAACATTACAAAGTTCGCCGTACTAAGGCGCTTTCTTTCAAAAATACTTTTCAAACACACAAAGCATAAGGTATTTTTCAAATGAGCTAAGCATCTAAGAGCCCGTAGATAACTACGAATGGAAAGGGTGCTAACACCTCCCCTCTCCATAATCTACCCCCTTACCCAAAAATAATCTCGAAAGGTATTTTTATGTTCTTTTCACCCTTTCCTTTGTTGGATAAAAGAAAATTCGATGACGACTCTTGCTTACCGCAACATTTGTGAACACAAATGCAAAACCAATATAACAGTCAGTTCTACCACCGTATTACAGAACTGACGACTCTGCTGGGGAAAAATAAAAAGTGGGGTTACTTTAGAGCTAGATCATATTTAATTTGCTTTCCTTGTATGCTTTTCTTGCTTTACTTTAAGGGTTTGTTTGGGTTTACTTGTAAAGATCCTATACACGAATCTGGGGCACTTTTAGGTAGGCAACAATAGATCGTGGAGATTGTACAGCGTAGGCCGATATGGTTGAAACGATGGTTTCGTTAGTGTGACACATTTGTTGGTACTAGTATCTCTTGTGTTAAATCGAGAAGAATACGGGGCCGTTGTGTGGTGTCAAAAAGAACTAACTGACCTTAGAACCTTAGTTGAATAAACTTGGACATTAGAAAGTAGTGAGATATCCAGCCTCGGTATAAAGCTGAGGATTGGTTGATACTCGATGCTACACTCATTGAGATCGGACTTTCAGGATATTTCGGCCACGAGAAAAGATTGCTTGAGCTGAAACAATGCCTGATAAAGAAAGATTAGTGATATTGAGACTCCTTAGAACCCGATTACTTTTCTAAGACAGGTTGAACCAACTAAACTTCAAGAGGGTATTTGCCTATAAACCCCATGCTAGCCTAAACCTAAGGTCTTGTGTGTTTTTGCTTGTGTGTGATTAAATTGTTCAAACATAACATCATGCATCATAACATCCATTCTTATTTCACTAACCATTTCAAGGATCTCTAGGGCCTGTGATGCAGGTTATGATGAACCAGACGTCTAGTAAGGGGCAAGGGATTTATTTTCCTCTAGCCAAGGCCGTCAAAAGACCAAAGTACGACAACTTGAGTTAAAGTCTATGACCCACTCGACATGGTGAGCTTGATTCTCGTAGAAGGAAGTTCAATGATACAAAGTTCTTCAATAAAAGTTGCAATCGGATTCTAACATTTTATTGTGTTTACCCCACGAGATCCTTGAAAACATCGCATAAACATGGCATACATATCATTACAGGTATTTCAAAGACAGGTTTCTTATCTTTTCGATGTTTAATTCAGCAAAAAGAAATGGCTCTCGAACAGAATATTAAAACCTTCAAGCTCAGAATGCTCAATTCCAGCAGATGTTCCTGGCTCTGGCTAAGGGCCAAGAAGACCTGAAGGCTCTTATTCTTAAAGACAAGAAGAAAAAGACAAAGAAACCAGTTGGTGTCCTGAATATGGGAAGGAGATTCAGAGGACCAGCCAAGCGAGCTCTAGAATTCGCAACTTCGTCAAATGAGGGGGACAACCAAGAAGAGAAGACAAAAGAAGAAGACCACAGTCCAGGGTCTAATGAAGAAGAGGCTGATTATGCTGAAGAGCAGTATCCTCCTATTGATGACAAATACAAGCAGCTGGAGGATTGTCTCAATGCTATGGAAATCCAGAGGGTACCTGGTCTGGATTTTGAAGAATTAGGGCTGGTTTCTGGAGTGGTCATCCCACCAAAGTTCAAGGTTCCTGCATTTTCTAAATATGATGGGGTTTCATGTCCTAAACTGCATCTGAGGTCTAATGTCAGGAAGATCCAACCTCACACTGCTGATAGGAATTTGTGGGCGCATTTCTTCAAGGAAATCTTATCAGGGACTCAATTGGAATGGTTTTATCAACTGGAGGGAACCAATATTCACACTTGGGAAGACTTAGTTGCTGCATTCTACAAACAATACCAATACAATGCCGACCATGCACCAACTCGCGTGCAATTACAAAGTATGACTATGGGCTCAAACGAAGGCTTTAAAGAGTATGCCCAAAAGTGGAGAGATTTAGATGGAAGAGTGCAACCTACTTTGTTTGACAGGGAGTTGGTTGATATATTCATGGGAACTATGACATGGCCTTTCTTTAATCATATGATCGGAATCTCTTCATCCGGATTCATCGAGCTGATATTAACTGGAGAACGAGTAGAAAGTGGAATCAGAAGTGGGAAAATTCAAGTGGCTGCATCTTCAAATGTTGTGAAGAAGCCCTTCAACGGGAAGAAAGAGGTTAATGTTGTGTACGTCCAGAAAGGTCATGGTAAAGGAGATCGTCATCAAGCTGTGGAGGAAGTTATGATTTCTAATCCTACACCGGTGCAATAACAACAATGGGGTAATCAACGAAGGCAAGGGAGCCCAAAAGACAGTTTACAAAAATCAACATGCCGTTGTCTCAAGCATTGCAACACATGTTGAGGATGAATCTGATCATGTTGATATAACCTCATCCAAACCCCAAAACTTCTTCTCCTAACTACAATCCTGATGCAAGGTGTGCCTATCATTCTGGCAGTCCTGGGCATGATACTAACGATTTTTGGGTGGTGAAATATAAAATTCAAAATATGATTAACGCCAATGAGATTTAATTTGACCCTCTTGAGACTCCTAACATGATCATCGCTCCCATGCCGAATCATAATTAGGATCAAATTAATGTTGTGGAAGATGTCGATAGCAGCAACGACCTGAATAACTAGATTTCCCCTACTGCCAATGACAGAAGCTTCTTCATTAGAATTTTTATTTGTAATTTCTTTGTTTGTTCAAACAATTACTGTCATGTCAAACTTTGGTTTTCCCATTAATGTATTGCATATATTTGTCTTGAATTAATTCGTTTTCATTATATTTAAACTGCTTTCTTACTTCCTTTTTGTGATATTCGACTCTTGATTAAAAGTTGTAAGCCTTTAGAGGGAGGATGAAGAAAAAGATACCATAATCTCTACAGTATGCTTTTGAACAGACCTTGCTAACGATGTACAAGTGTTGTTTCAAATCCTAAATAGTGGAGTTATAAGGAATATATTCCTAGTCAACCCGTTTGAGCCTAAGAAGTAGGAGTTTTCTTTTTTCACACAAATTGAAACCTTTAACCATAACTTGGGGCAGGGTAGTTTCTCAGTTAATTCAAATGCACAATCAGTCGCAGGCTTTCACTTCATACACAACGAATAATATCGAATACATCCTTCCAAATCAAATGACGGTGATGGTTCCCCGTAAAACAGGCAGTCATCATCTCTCAAAAGAAAAGCCCGCTGAGTCAAAACCTATGAAGGAGACTTAAGAAAAAAAAAACAGGGGCATCCCGCTGACTGTAATCACAAAAGAAATAGTTCAGGAAAAAGGTAGGGATGATAAAATCAAAAATAGGTTGCTATAAATCCTCGATAATAGAAAAATGTTACAAAAAATGACTGCCTTCTCAAATAAACTTCCAGTATCCGAACCATCACCGAAATATCAGGGCAAATATTCTAGACTCAATTGGAAATTAAACGCATAATTAAATGAGTATAGGACTGAAGAACATCACGAAGAAAGGGTTGGGTAAAAATAAATTTTGAGCCTTTATCCTTTGTTTCTTAAATCGTGAACCATGCCATGCTATAACCCTTAAAAGTCCTAGCTGAAGCATGGGTTAGTTTGAAAGCATATTGTTACAGAAAAGGTATCCTGACTCCTGTAAGGCTTAATATAAATGCTGAGTTGAATTCATATTCTTACAAAATTATTTTTTTGCTAAAAATTCATTTTCAAAACTTCAAGACAGACATAAACTTTTCATTTTTAATACCACTGTTTGCATATAACTAATTGTTCAACAACAGAGAAATTCGCATGATAAATATTCAATGAACAGAAATCCTCTCAATGAGCATAATCACTTCAAATGGAAAGACACTTCCAATAACAAACCTTCCATAATCAAGGGGTATAACATGGTGCCTAACTGATCTGGGGAAGTCAATTCAAGATTAAAGGAATCTCTCAAAAGTGATGAATAGCCAGAGGCAGATCTCCATCTGAATCACTTGGGGCATTGCACATGAGTTCCAACAAAGAGTCACGTATGATCAAGCAAACATTTTATGGCTGTGTTACAACACTGTGGATAGTGACAATTCTGTGTAACATGTGAACGCGTACATAGTTGGAAAATACTACGCATGGAAAAGAGACCCGCTAGGTTGACATGCCTAGGCAAAAATAAGGGCATCCCGACAAACTAAAAGAGTTCGGGCAAAATTAGGGATATATAAATAAAATTATGCACCCGACAAGTCGAAAAACTGAAAAGGCGGTTTGGGGAAAAAAGGGTATCTCGGTGGATTGAAAATCTGAAAAGACAGTCCAGGAAAAAGTTAGGGATTAAAGCGTACGACTATGTCCTGTTACCTCATCGCTTGCATGTCAGTAGAAGAGTTATCATTCTGATCAACATTTACTAAAGACTCTAGGAGTGGAGATAATGTTCAAATTATCCAGAAATCCCCACAATGTAATCTCCATGGAACTATCTCTACAGAGCTATCTTCACAAGCTCACCCTCAACAGAGATATATTCCCCAGCAATTCTAATATGCAAGTCAAACAAAAACTAGGTCAACTTCCAGAAATTCATCTCCATACCTCTTATGGATAGCTTAACAGGAGCATCTTCCCCAAGAGATCCCCTGACAAATGAGGAAGTCTAACTATTTCCCCAGCAAACAGCGAAAACTTCCTTAGCGCGGCCTATGAATTTGTAATTAGAATTTATTTCCTTAACACAGTCTACAAAATCAAATTCCCCAACGGAGTTCATTTCTCCAATACTGCAAATTCCCCAATGAAATTCTCTATCTCCAACAGGGTTCATTCAAGGTTATCATCCCCAGAAAACTGCTACCCATATCTAAAACCCGGTCAGATAGCACATCAGAAGAATCGTCCATCTCTTCATCCCCAGTCAGGGTATACAAAAATTAATTCCTTCAACAAAAAGAATGACAAACGACTGACTCTCCTTGAATGCTTCTATCCTCAAGTAGAAGTCGAAGATCCCCAACGGAGTATCCTCAAACAGAAAGAGGGAATCCCCGGTAATATTATTCCCAGCGGAAATTGAAGAATCACTTTCTTCATCTCCAACAATAGTCCGAGATTTATTTTCCCCAGCTAGACATTACTGCAAGAAGCTACCCATAAGCTCTAATGACATATTGCATCCATAACACCATTTACAAAATATCATAACACATGCATATAAACGCATATAACATTCTCATTTTTTTAGAGCATCATCGTGCAATGCATTACATACATCATGACATTGCAAAAAGCTAATTTTTCCTTTTCAGGTAAATTTTGCAAACATACGAATATCATCAGCAACTTCTAATCAGATCACAGATTAATTCCCGAAACAGGCCGTGGCAACTATCTATATTACCAGACGACATGAATCCTAGAAACAGGATGGGGCGATTCTCTACATGACCAGACGATGTAGCCTTGCACGTGCTCCTTCTAATATATTTCTAGATGCAGCTTCACACGGGCTCATCCGGAAGCAATCTTACACGAGTTCCTTCTAATATATTTCCAGATGCAGCTTCACACGGGCTCATCGTGAAGCAATCTTACACGGGTTCCTTCTAATATATTTACAGATGCAGCTCCACATGGGCTCATCCTGAAGCAATCTTACACGGGTTTCTTCTAATATATTTCCAGATGCAGCTTCACACGGGCTCATCCTGAAGCAATCTTACACGGATTCCTTCTTATATATTTCCAGATGCAGCTTCACACGGGCTCATCCTGAAGTAATCTTACATGGGTTCCTTCTAATATATTTCCAGATGCAGCTTCAAACAAGCTCATTCGGAAGCAATCATACACGGGTTCCTTCTAATATATTTCCAGATGGAGCTTCACACGAGTTCATCTTGAAGCAATCTTACAAGGGTTCCTTCTAATATATTTCCATATGCAGCTTCACACAGACTCATCCTGAAGCAATCTTACACGGGTTCCTTCTAATATATTTCCAGATGTAGCTTCACACTGGCTCATCCTAAATCAATCTTACACGGGTTCCTTCTAATATATTTCCGGATGCAGCTTCACATGGGCTCATCCTGAAGCAATCTTACACAGGTTCCTTCTAATATTTCCAGATGAAGTTTAACACGAAATCATCCTGAAGCAATCTTACACGGGTTCCTTCTAATATATTTCTAGATGAAGCTTCACACAGACTCATCCTAATGTAGCTTCACACGGGCTCATCCTGAAGCAATATTACATGAGTTCCTTCTAATATATTTCCAGATGCATCTTCACACGGGCTCATCTTGAAGCAATCTTACACGGATTCCTTCTAATATATTTACAGACGCGGCTTCACATGGGCTCATCCTGAAGCAATCTTACACGGGCTCCTTCTAATATTTCCAGATGAAGTTTAACACGGGATCATCCTGAAGCAATCTTACACGGGTTCCTTCTAATATATTTCTAGATGAAGCTTCACACAGACTCATCCCGATGCAGCTTCACACAGGCTCATCCTGAAGAAATCTTACACAAGTTCCTACTAAGACATTTCTAGGTGTAGTCTAACACAGGCTCATCCTAAAGCAGCCTTACATGGTTGCCTTCTAATACAATTTAGAATGCGGCTTGACACGGGCTCATTCCAGCATTTCATTCAGATAAAACTAGACGCAGGTTCATTTTGATACTCCTATCAATAATTACTTTGGATGGCATCTATAAGCCCATCTCCGATGACTCCCCATCACCTATCCAAATGGAATCTATAAGCCCATCTCGGAAGACTCTCCATCACCTCTCCAAATGGAATATGTAAGCCCATTCCGGATAACATCAACCAGTAGTGCTACTTCATGAATATGCGAGTGCAAATTTCTGGGCACTCTAGTGTTCAATCATCTTCCACCTTCAGATTACGAAAGGAAGACAAGTCAATCTAAATCCTCAGGTTTAACAAGATTGAACAGGGGCAGCCCTTGTACCCCAAATTTTTCCCTCCCATTTTTACTCAAGACATGCTCATTGAGGTCCTCAATTGCTCAAGGTTTACCAAATAATTGATCAGACAAATTCTCCTCCTAAGCAATGAACCTCCAACTAGGGTTTCACTTTTTGACAAGATGTTTAGGTTGAAAAGGATCCAAATTATTTCCATGGTCCCTAATATGTCTTTAATAATGTCCATGCCAAATTTCACGCCTTACACTACAAGTTTGCTCAGTTAACTGCTCAAGTGTTTGAAAATCAACTATACTAGGTCAAAAGTCAACTCTGGCCAATATACAGTCAAACTTCAAGATTTTTTTTTTGTCAAAATCAACATTTTGAAGTGATAATCATCATTTGATCAAGGGTTGATCATGATTCCTAAAGGAATGCTCTTAATTTATCAAGAGTCAAGAATTGCTAAATTAGGGTTTCTATAGGAAAAGTCAACTAAACTTTGATCAGACATAACTTTCACATACTTCATCCATTTTTCCATAACCAAATCTAATTTTGAAGAGAATCCAGTTCCCTGAAACTTCTCTTTTATCCTCAAGTTCAAGAAATGCATCATTTTGGAAGATACAAGCTCATACATTACAACTTCCAATATAGAGGGAGGATTGGAGCAGTATCCTGGAGGTTCACTAAGGCTACCACAACATCTTGAAAGAGGTTCAAATTCAAAACAAATTGCAGTCTCAAAAAAGATGTTTAAAGCAAAACATTGTAGCATGAGTCGACACATACCCACACAAGTCGACTCATTTTATTATGAGCCGATACAAAGCCTTATGTGTCGATACATACTGTTATCCAAGCCCCTAAACCGAAGGATGAAAGGTGCATGAGTTGACACAAAATGCGTATGTGTCGACACAAACAGGTGCATGAGTCGACACATCCCATTATTCATCGACTCATACTGAGTTGATTTTGTTTTACAAGAGCAAGAAGAGTTATGTGTCGATGCATAGCAGCATTGTGTCGACACATAATAGTTTAAAATGCAATTTTTCTTTCTTTTTACACCGTATTTACATTTTTCACAAATTTTCTTTATTACTGTCCAACTATTCAATATGGGTTGATGTTTGGATTTGTTTTAGAGGACCCAATTTTCGTGCAAGATACATTAGAAAAGTACAAATTCATGTAAAGATAAGAATGGCAAGAGAATCACCCCAAATGGCATGTTTTTCAATTCTTTGATCTTGTTTTCAAAACCATGTTTAAATGGCTCATCCTTTCCATATTTATCAAGCCACTATGCTCTCCTATAAATAGAATCACACATGCAAGCCTAAAAAACACACACTGCCTCAAAAAAAGCCACACGAAATTTCTCAAAAAATTCATTCAAAGTTGCAAACTTGAAACTCTCACCTCCTGCCTCTCTCAAGCCAAAAAAAGAGTCCATTTATTCTCTTGAACCTCACAGGAGTCGAATCAGGCCAATAGACAAGCGCCTCCACCCCCAGAAATCGCCCAGCCTCCTCACCGGCCCTTAGGTAAAATTTTGAATTTCGAACTCTTAATTTACACGTTATTGAATGTTTTAATGTGTTGATTCATGTTCAGGACCTTCATTAGGAAATGATGGATGCCTCACATGAGAGGTTTGGAGCCTAGAACGCTGGATGCCATTGTTAGGGCATCCATGGCTATTAAGGTTCAAGCTCTTAATCCAGGGGTTTTCAGGCCAATCTAAGGCCAGATTCAGAATCAGGGCGCGATTTTATGTAGGATAGACCCTTTTGTTTTGTCTCAAAGTGTTTGTTTTTGCAGGAATAAATTTTGGACTGATCGGAGATGGTGACCGGAGTTTGACTCCGGCACCGTTGGCTTCTGCTGACTCCGGTGGCAGGCGCGTCACACTCCTATTAGTCCACTCAGTCATCGTGCGTGTTTTTTTCAAATATATTCCTGACCGTGTTTCAAATATATTGTTGTTTTGTTGTTTATATAAAGGATTGATAAGATGGCTGAGTGGAAGGCAGGCGTGTGCAAAAGGGGGAAGGACATGGGTTTGATACCCAGGTTGTGTGTTTTGTTTTTTCTAACAATTATCTTGCAGATCCAATGCTTGCAGATCCCACGCGTGCACCATACACTACATGATCATAACCAGAAGATCACATCTGATCTAAATCCAGCGCTCCTGGAGTACTTCCCCATGATGGAGCTCCAAGGAGTCAAATACACTGAAGCACACAGGGGTTGAGCTAGTCTGTTTGGGCCCAAGGAATTTCAATTATCACCCCCTGCTTGCTAGTTAACACCAGGCCCATTTACATTTTTTGTCTTGTTTTTTTATTACTTATTTCTTTTGTTTTTTTATTTAATTAGAAAAATAATGAAAATCATAAAAATGTTAGATTAGCATTTTTCTTAATTAAATTAATTTTTTAAATTAATTAATAATTATTTAAACCATCTTCTTTAATTTAAAACTAAATAGACCTAGGATTTTAATTCATTTTCTTTTCATATTAAAGATACCAAAAAAACTTTGAAATTAGTTAATTTTCTTTAATTTCATTTTTATTTTATAATTAAATTTTTTATTTAAATATATATTTAGATTAATTATATTTAATTTAACATTTTCCAAATAAAACAAAATGACAAATTGTTTTTACTTTGACTTAGGGTTTTAGACGTTATTTTCAATTCACACGCGTTTATTACTTCGTTACTATTTTTTTATTTTATTGTACTTGTTTATGGGATGTAATATGCTTAAGTTAGAACTTTATTTTACTTCTTTATCCCCCATTTTGGACTAGTAAATAATCCCCTCCCCGAAGTCTTGTAATAGCTAGGTTTTACGTTTCTGCACTTTAAATTCCTACAACTTTTAAATTGTCTAGATGCATGACTAATAGGATTGTATGGCAAGAGATAATAATCAAACGCTAGTGTGATACGGTGGCAGAACCGATTGTTAATATTGGTTTGTATTTTTTTGTTTGCAAATGTCACGGTAAGCAAGAGTCGCCATCGAATTTTATTTTATCCAATCAGGAAAAGGAAAAAGAACAGAAAAAAAACCTTTTTCGAGATGTTTCTGAGTAAGGGGGGTATATTATAGAAAGGGAAGGTGTTAGCACCCTTTCTATCCATGGTTTTCCATGGGCTGTTAGGTACTTGCTCATTTTTTAAATTGCTTGTGTGTGTTTATTTTGAAAAAAAGTTTACTTCGTGATAACCCTTGTATCAGTCCTCAAGGGTGTGACGAAGTTATTTTGAAAATTGTTTTGAAAAAAGTGTTTGTGCGAAAAGTTTTGTTTGATTGATTGAGCAAGTACTTAAGAGTTTTCTACCTACTCTAAAAAAGTTTGTCCATTTTCCTTTTGACAACGCTATCCCATTATTAAGGAATAGGTAGCACCGTCGTTGGAGTTTTAAGCGATGTTTGAAGGGACAAATACAGTCACAAAAGCAATGTTAGGAGGTGTTAGTAATCATCCTAAAGACTTAAAGTTCTTTTTCCTAGGCAACATCCGAATGGGTCATTTTTAGATCTTTCGGGGATAGAGGATGACCGCTAACAAACCCTATACTTCATGACCGTTTAACCAAAGGCAACCGGAGTGGAGTACACCCTAGGAATGAGCATGTGCGAGTGAATTTTTCAGTTAATTTGTCTTTGCACATTTAGGGTTTTCTACCGTATTAATTTCAGATATTCTTTCCATACAATCCTATTAGCATACATCTAGGCAGTTTATAATTGCGGAAATTAAAATGCGGAAAGTTAAAAGTTCTAGCTATTACATGGCTTTTGCAAATACATAATTTCTTTTGACTGTAAAAATAAAATGCGGAATTAAAACCTAATTAAGTCTATTACAACCAAGGAACTGTTACAAAATAATAAAAAAGGTAATCCAAGTGCGCACGACGAATTAAATGCGAGGATAAATATAAAACCTAAAAATCTAATTGAGAAAAAAAATATTTAAGTTATTTTTTTGAAGAAAGATTAATTATATATGAAATTAACTCTAATTTCTAATTGATTTTAATTACAAAAAAGGAATTAAATTAACCTAATTTTTAATTAAACTAATTAATTAAAGAAAATAAATATTTTATGAAAAAAAATGATTTTGGGTGTTTTATGATTTTTGATTTAAAAAAAGATTTTGGATTATTTAAAAAAAAATTTAATGAAAAAATTAAAAGGAAAAAAGATATAAAAGAAAAAAAACATGGGCCTGCTTGCTGAAGAAATCAGGGGGGTGCATTGTGAAATTTCTTAGGCCCACCAAGCTGAAGCCCAGTCAGCGCTTGATCCAGTGGTGCTCCCTCCTGATGGTGTACCATGATCCTTCAGTGATGAGCGTTGGATCTGATTGATCATGAATCCGCTGGTTGGATATGTATGGTGCATGGTGGACGCTTAGACAAGTGGTGTATAGGATCTGCAAAGAAGAATTAAAACAAAGAAAATTGTTGGGACCTGGGATCGAACCTAGGTCCTCCCACTCATTGCAATGCACGCTTCACCAACTGGGCCACATGTTTTGTTTGTTAACATAATATCAATAATATATAATATATAAATCAAGGTAACTGAGTCACAAACGCGCTTGAAATTCAAAATGGCCAGTTAGGTGGTGACAAGTCACCGTCTCCTTCGTTGAGACTTTCATCTTAGGGGTAAGACTTATACCCACAAACACTTTCCCATAGCTGAAAACTTGTAAACTTCAACAATCAAGAAAACGCATGATAAATAAATTATAATTACATGGTTCCATTTATCTTGAACCCACGAACATCATGGTGCCCTTTTTATTGGCCAATTTCACTGATACAGAGAAACCCTAAAACACAAGAGCAAACCCTTACAATGGTAAACACATATATAAGCCTCAAAAATTCAATTAAATGATCCAGACATGTTAGAAATACATCAATGATCACAAATATGTCATTAAATTATGCTAATGATGCAAGAATGGCTGTAACCGATTTTGAAAAAGCAAGCAAACCGTATGAGGTGTAGCAAGCGTTTTTGGGCGTGAAAGGACTTGCAATTGATCCAGTTAGCTTCAGAGATGCTCCAGGATGCGATTGGGAGTGTTGGAATGCTTTGAATCGTCCTCTAGGGTAGGGATCATATCACCACTTTTTGCCAAAATTTTGAGTTTGTTCTAGTGTTCTTCACGATTGCTAGCGCTTGTTTTTGTGCTTGGTCATGTTCATTATATATCCCTATGTGAATTAGGGTTATAAAAACAACCGGTATCTTTGCAATTTTTGAAGATTTAATCTCACTCTTCCTTTGTGTTATTTGTTTCCAAATTAGGCCTAATCATACCATTCTTGTGCCAATCAACCTTGTTTCAATTTGATCCTGATATGCCAGCATAGTTAGCTTGTTATTTTGTCCAAAAATTAGATCAAAACAAATCTTTGCTATTATTTGTCATTTATTTGATTTAATTCAATTTTTAATTAATAAAAAATCAAAATAAAATGAAAAATGAAGAAAATAATGTGTGGGTGAATATTTGGGTCGTGGACCATGTTATGAGTGAGGTGCAAGCATAAAAAGTTAGGCCCATTTGGCAAAAAGGCATTTTTGAGCATATTTGACTTTTGGCAATTTTTCCAAAATGGTCAACTTTGACAAGGCATATCTCTTCCAATTTTAACCCTAGAGAGGCGTTCTTGGACTTTTTAGAAAGCTTTGGATGTCCCCTAAACAACCCTTTTTGTCTCATCTCAATTGCGCCTTCCATGTTCATGTAAGAAGCTTTGACCCAAAAAGTGTTTTTGTTGACTTTTCAAAAGGACCCATAATGTGGAAATTCATACCTTTTGATGAGTGCATATTTTGAACTTGATGGATGAAGATGAATTGTAGGTAATTGCATCCTATTCAAAATGAGACTTAGATGGAAAATTTTTGATAAAGTGTGAGTAAGTTATGTTTGGTCAAAGTTTGGTTGACTTTTCCTAAGAACCCTAATTTAACAACTTTTGGGTTTTGATAAATTTGGGGAATTACTTGAGGACTCATGATCAACCCTTGATCAAATGATGGATATAACTTCAAAATGTTGATTTTGACCTAAAATCTTGAAGTATGACTGTATGTGGGCCACAATTGACTTTTGACCTAATATCGTCGATTCTCAAGCATTTGAGCAGTTGACTGAGCAAACTTCTTGTGCAAGGCTTGAAATTCGACCTGGAGGGTCTTGAGAACATATTAGGACCATGGAGAGCATACGAGGTCTTTAGAGTTCACCCATCTTGATGAAAATGGAAACCCTAGTTTGAGATACATTGCCTTTAGGAGAGAGTTTGTCTAGTCAACTCTTGGGCAGCCTTGAGCAAATTAAGGATCTCAATGGGCATGTGCTGAGTAAAATGAGAGGGAAAATTTTGGGGTACATCAGCTTCCCCTGTTCAATCATCTTAAACCTGAGGATGTAGATTGGCATGTCTGCCTTTCATGATCTAAAGGTGGAAGATGATTGAACACTAGAGTGCCCAGAAATTTGCACTCGTATGAAGTGAGTGTCAATCGGTGGTATTGGGAATGGGCTTACATATGCCATTTGGAAGTTGACGGAGAATCGTCAGAGATGGGCTTAAAGATGCCATCCAGATAAGATATCGGTCCCGTAAGAGATACCTTTGCGAGCATCCATGTACCTGCCGTCGAGGAGGACTTTGCCGGAGAATGTTGATAGAGTCTAGGAGCTTTGGTTTTCCATTAATCTACTGGGGAATGATCGAGGAGGTGGAAGTGAGCGGCGTATCTGGTCAGGGTCCAGGTTGCACAACGACTTATTGGGGAAAGCTGAAATCGATCGTGTTTGATCAGGTCCAGGTCTTACAGTGTTGTGAACTATTGTCTGGAGATAAGAGAGAAGGAACCTGGATAGTAGGGTTACTTCGAAATGAAAGCATGGATAATAGGGCTATGAGAAGGAACCTGTATAGTAGGGTTACTTTAAAATGAAATCTTGGATAGTAGGGCTGCGAGAAGGAACCTGGATAGTATGGTTACTTCGAAATGAAAGTCTGTATAGTAGGGCTATGAGAAGGAACCTGGATAGTAGGGTTACTTCGAAGTGAAAGCCTGGATGGTAGGGCTATGAGAAGGAACCTGGATAGTAGGGTTACTTCGAAATGAAAGCCTGGATAGTAGGGTTGTGAGAAGGAACCTGGGTCGTAGGGTTACTTCGAAATGAAAGCCTTGATAGTAGGGCTATGAGAAGGAACCTGGGTCGTAGGGTTACTTCGAAATGAAATCTTGGATAGTAGGCCTATGAGAAGGAACCTGGGTCGTAGGGTTACTTCGAAATGAAATCCTGGATAGTAGGGCTATGAATGGAAACCTGAATAGTAGGGTTACTTCGAAATGAAATCTTAGATAATAGGGCTATGAGAAGGAACTTGGGTCTTAGGGTTACTTCGAAATGAAAGCCTGGATAGTAGGGCTATGAGAAGAAACCTGAATAGTAGGGTTACTTCGAAATGAAAGCCTGGATAGTAGGGCTATGAGAAGGAACCTGGGTCATAGGGTTACATCGAAATGAAAGCCTGGATAGTAGGGCTATGAGAAGGAACCTGGATAGTAGGGTTACTTCGAGATGAAAGCCTGGATAGTATGGCTATGAGAAGGAACCTGGATAGTAGGGTTACTTCGAAATGTAAGCCTGGATAGTAGGGATATGAGAAGGAACCTGGATAGTAGGGTTACTTCGAGATGAAAGCCTGAATAGCAGGGCTATGAGAAGGAACCTGGGTCGTAGGGGTTACTTCAAAATGAAAGCCCGGATAATAGGGCTATGAGAAGGAACCTGGATAGTAGGGTTTTTTTGAAATGAAAGCCTGGATAGTAGGGCTATGAGAAGGAACCTGGATAGTAGGGTTACTTCGAGATGAAATCCTGTATAGTAGGGCTATGAGAAGGAACCTGGGTCGTAGGGTTACTTCGAAATGAAAGCCTGGATAGTAGGGCTCTAAGAAGGAACCTGGATAGTATGGTTACTTCAAAATGAAAGCCTGGATAGTAGGGCTATGAGAAGGAACCTGGATAGTAGGGTTACTTCAAGATGAAATCCTGGATAGTAGGGCTATGAGAAGGAACCTGGGTCGTAGAGTTACTTCGAAATGAAAGCCTGGATAGTAGGGCTATGAGAAGGAACCTGAATTATAGGGTTACTTCGAGATGAAAGCCTAGATAGTAGGGCTATGAGAAGGAACCTGGGTCATAGGGTTAATTCGAGATGAAAGCCTGGATAGTAGGGCTTCTTCGGAATGAAAGCCTGGATAGTAGGGCTGTGAGAAGGAACCTGGGTCGTAGGGTTACTTCGAAGCAATAATGTAGGTTAGTTGACCCATTCAATTTAGGGAGCTGAGTTTCCATTAGTCGTCTTTTACTGAAAAGATATCAGGGTTAATTATATGCGATGCATGAAATGCAGGGTGAGATGATGTTCTCAAAATAAATGAGATTATGCTGTATATGATATGTATGTGCATGTCATGATGTATGTTCATGAAAAGCTATCATGGTATGCCCGTGTTTGGGAAGATAAATCCTTGACTGTTGCTGGAGATTTATGAATTTTCTGTAAGGAAGAGATTCTGCTTGAGAATAAAATCTGTGGGGAACAAACTTAGGAAGTGCATTTTTGTCGCTGAAGTGATGAACTCTGTCGGGGATTGAACCTCTGTATCTAGAGAAATAAACTCTTCTTGGGGGATGAAATTTACTAACTCGTCCGCGATTATGAAATTCGGCTGGAGGATATAGCTGTCAGGTTTCAGAATGACCCTGGCTGGGGAGGTTACGTCCTGTTTCAAGAAAGATGACATCAATGATTTTGAATACTTTTACTCTGTGGTGAGTGTATGTACCAATGATTTTGTTCCAAAGCTGTCTCTATCCCGACACCTGCTGGGTGGAGTAACCGTCAGGTTTGGCACTTCTTGTTTTTTTCCCTGTTTCTGGAATTACGAGTAATTGTCTTTTGTTTCTTATGTAAATATTTATGAGAAGAAATCATTTTCAAATGCATATATCAAAAATCTGTCATTGGACGTTCTTGTAAAATAAAACAGAAAAAGAAAAACAGATCGAAGTTTCTCGCGAAAATGATTTGTATTGATTTTTGAAATTGGCCTGTAATAGGCGTTTTTGTACAAAGAGGCTGACGCTCTAGTAAGAGAACACCGCAGTAAAAATGGAAGCTATACAAATTTATGTAAAAGAAAAAAATCAGTTATGTGAAACAACCCCATTGGGTTCTAACTCTGCTATTTCCCTTTTATCTTCAAGCGTCTCATCACTTTGCTTCTTGGCTGAAAGTTGATCAGATTGATTGGCTCCGTCCGAGCTTGATAGACGATATGTAAATCTGGTTGCAAGATGATCCAATGAGACATAATGGTACGCTCTATATCCCTAACTTTTTCCTGGATCGCCCTTTCGGGTTTTCAGTCCACCGGGATACCCTTTTTTGCCCAAACCGCCCTTTTGAGTTTTCGACTTGCCGGGTGTACAGATTTTTCATTTTCATCCCTTACTTTTTCCCGAAACCTTTTGGTTCGCCGGGAAGCCGTTATTTTTTCCTAGGCCAGTCAACCTAACAGGTCTTTTAATTAGGCGTAGTATCTTTTCACTATGTCTGCATTGACAGGGTGAAGAAGGTCGTCACCATCCATGGTAGTTAGAATCATAGCTCCACCTGAGAAAATGTTCTTAACCATAAATGGTCCTTCGTACGTGGGGGTCCATTTGTCCCTGGGATCACCTTCTGGGAGTATGATGCGTTTGATCACTAGATCCCTGACTTTATATTCTTGACGCCTGACTTTCTTGTTAAAAGCCTTGATCATTCTCTTTTGATACGTATGACCATGGAAAATAGCATTAAGTCTCTTTTCATCGATTAGATTTAACTGATCAAGTCAGGTTCAGATCCAGTCGTCTTAGTTCAAACCCACATCCTTCATAATCTTGAGAGAATGTATCTGGACTTCGATGGGTAGGACTGCCTCCATGCCATATAGCAGAGAGTAGGGTGTTGCCCCTGTCGACGTCCGTGATGAGGTACGGTACCCATGAAGAGAAAATGGTAACATCTCATGCCAATCTTTGTATGTCACTGTCATCTTTTGTACAATCTTCTTGATGTTCTTGTTAGCTGCTTCAACAACGCCATTCATCTTTGGCCTATAGGGAGAAGAATTATGATGTTGTATCTTGAATTGTTTACAGAGCTTAGTGATCATTGTGTTGTTGAGATTCGTACCATTGTCAGTAACAATTCTCTCTGGCACGCCATATCGACAAATCAGATTATGTCGGATAAACCGCGCCACGACGTTCTTGGTTACCGTAGCAAAAGAGGCTGCCTCATCCCACTTCGTGAAGTAATCAATGGCTTGTAGGATGAAGCGATGTCCATAAGAAGCGGTGGGCCTTATTTATCCAATCATGTCGATGCCCCACATTGCAAAGGGCCACGAGGCCGTTAAGACGTTTAAGGGGACCGGAGGCACATGCACCTTATCAGCGTAGATTTGGCACTTATGACAAGTTCGAGAGTGCTGATAACAACTGGCTTCCATAGTGGACCAGTAGTATCCTGCCCGTAGGATCTTCTTAGCCATGGTATGTCCACTAGAATGGGTTCTGAAGGTGCCTTCATGTAGATCTGTCATGATCCTCTCTGCTTCACTCTTATCTACACACCGTAGTAGTGTGGAGTCATGGTAGCGTTTATAGAGGATTCCATTACTGAGGAAGAACTTTGCACAAACCTTCTCAGAAACTTCTTATCGTTGACAGATGCCCCTTCGGGATACTCTTAAGTCTCGAGATACCTCTTGACTTCGTGAAACCAGGGTTTGTCTGCCACTTCTTCGGTATCGATTTCACAGCAGTGTGCTGGTTCATCCAGCCTCTCAATGGTGATTTGGGGAGCTTCATTGTCCCACCTAACTTTGAACATAGAAGACATGGTAGCTAGCGCGTCCTCTAACTGGTTCTCCTCTCGCAGGAAATGTTCAAAAGTTACCTCCTCAAAGTGTGGGAGCAATGTCAGTACGTACTCTTTGTATGGGATGAGATTTAGATGCTTCGTATCCTATTCGCCTTTGATCTGACTTATTACGAAGGCTGAATCTCCGAAAACGTCCAATAATTTGATCCTTAGGTCAATAGCATCTCTAAGACCCATGATACATGCTTCATACTCTGCCATGTTGTTGGTACAGTTGAAACATAATAGGGCAGTGAATGGAGTATGACAGCCCTCAGGAGATATGATTACAACACCGATGCCATTACCTAGTGCGTTTGAAGCTCCTTCAAAAAACATAGTCCATCGGGATCCCTCCTCGGGTCCTTCATCTGGTCCAGGTTCTTCATAGTCAGTCACCAGCATAATATTCTCATTCGGGAACTCAAAATTCATGGACTGGTAGTCATCCACGGCCTGATGAGCCAAATGATCAGCCAATAAACTCCCTTTTATTTATTTTTGGGTTGTATATTGTATGTCGTACTCAGTTAAGATCATTTTCCATCTTGCTATTCTTCCGGACAGTGCAGGCTTCTCAAAAATGTACTTGATTGGATCCATCTTCGATATCAACAAGGTAGTGCGGGTCAGCATGTACTGTTTTAGTCGGCGAGCAGCCCAGGCCAGGGCGCAACAAGTTTTCTCGAGTAGTGAGTATCTTGTCTCACAGTCGGTAAACTTTTTGCTAAGGTAGTATATTGCGTGCTCTTTTCGACCAGACTCGTCATGCTGACCCAGCACACACCCCATTGAATTGTCTAGCACTGTTAGGTACAAAATCAAAGGTCTTCCTTCAACCGAGGGCATCAGGAATGGTGGTTCTTGAAGGTATTCCTTGATTCTTTCGAAAGCGTTCTGGCATTCATCATTCCACTTTACCACTTGATCTTTCTTCAGAAGCTTGAAGATTGGCTCACAAGTAGCGGTCAAATGTGAAATAAACCTGGTGATATAATTCAGGCGTCCCAAGAAACCTCTAACTTCCTTCTCTAGTACGGGGAACTTACATTTCT
Organism: Vicia faba; assembly: GCA_948472305.1. Lineage (NCBI taxonomy): Eukaryota > Viridiplantae > Streptophyta > Magnoliopsida > Fabales > Fabaceae > Vicia > Vicia faba. The sequence continues at coordinate 1,160,338,453 of OX451739.1, forward strand.
TGTATAGCATTTACCTTTACAGGATCTACTTGGATGCCTTTGTCGCGGATAATGAAACCCAGAAGTTTACCAGACCTTACCCCGAAGGTGCACTTGTTCGGATTCAACCTCAGCTTATATATCTTCAACCTGTCGAACAACTTTTGTAGATGATCAAGGTGCTCTTCCTCAGTCTGAGACCTGGCTATCATGTCATCAACATGAACTTCGATCTCATGGTGAATCATATCGTGGAACAAAGCGACCATGGCACGCTGATAAGTTTCCCCAGCATTCTTTAACCCAAAAGGCATCACCTTGTAGCAGAAGGTGCCCCACTGCATGATGAAGGTTGTCTTCTCCATGTCTTTAGGAGCCATCTTGATCTGGTTGTAGCCAGAGAAACCATCCATGAAGGATATATTTTGTGTTGTGCGGTGTTGTCAACCAGAACGTCAATGTGAGGAAGTGGGAAGTCATCCTTGGGGCTTGCCCTGTTCAGATCTCTATAATCCACACACATCCTCACCTTACCGTCCTTCTTAGGTACTGGGACGATGTTAGAAACCCACTGTGGGTAAGAAGTTACAGCTAAGAATCCGGCGTCGAACTGTTTTATGACCTCTGCCTTGTGTTGTACCCCAAATTTTGACCTAAGATATCATCTCCCATCTGCATCATTACATTACAAGTGTTTTGATCTATTGATTTTTAAAATTCATAACTTTTTCGAGTCGAGAGCTATTTATTTTTGAACACTAAATTTATTAATTGATTCATGCTAAGACAATGTTTATTAATTATTTATTATCTTAAATTTAAATAATTGGAATTTTGTTTTCAATTGTTATATAATTTAAAGATTTATAGATAATAAAATAAATATTAGAAAAGAGGCATATTAATCGTTCAGACAGTGTTTATTTATTATTCACTATCTTAAATTTAAATAATTGGAATTTATTTTCAATTGTTAAATAATTTAAAGATTTATGAATAATATGATAAATATTTGAAAAAGTTCATTAATTGGTCAGTAATGGCTATTTAATTATTTATCATTCTAAGTTAAATAATTGAAATTCTATTTTTAATTATTACAATTTAGAAAATTATGAATAATGAATTAAATAATTGAAACTATTAATTGATCAATGATATTTATTTATTTGTTTATTATTCTGAATTTAAGTAATTGAAATTTATTTTCAATTATTATACAATTTAAAGAATTATAAACGATAAAATAAATAATTAGAGAGAAGGAAGGAATTAATTGGCAAAATATTGGAATTTTATTCATTTTATTCTAATTGTATAATTATTGTGTAAATACTGTATTTATTTACAACGAATTTACAATAATAATTTTTTACAAAGTTAAAATGAAATAAAAACTATTCTAATGTTTTCTAATTCTAAATCTTCTATCCAATGCCTTTTCGTCTGCCCATTTGATTTTACCTGCAAAAACAATTAAAAGAAAAATTAGAATTGGACAAATAATTAAAAGCAGAAAATTATTTAGTGTTCATCATTAAAAGCAACGGCTGGAATCAGTTTACCCTTTTTTGCAAATCACGGGATTTCTCCCGGTTCACAAAAAAGAGAGGAATTTTTATTTTTCATAAATGAATGCACATTTTAAAAAAAACATGCACAAATTCATGTTTTGTCAAAATTGTTTTTTAAAAACTGCATAATTCAAAAATCAAGAATGCATAAATTCAATTTTTGGTCAAAACTGCATAGTCCATAAATCAACAGCATATGCAAATTCACAAAGCCAAATTGCAACGTTAACATACAGCAACATAGGAAGAAGCCAAAATAAATAGGCTCCCATGCAAAGACAAAAGAGAAAATATGCAGTTCAAAACAATTTTTGCAAGCAAGTATATTTCCTTTTACATCATGTTCCAGCCCATGCAATTTCAGAACAAGTACAGTACACGTCATCTTAATGCATCAGTTGGTACTTGAGAGAGAGAAGAGAGCAAGAAAATTGGTTTTGCAGGTTTTGGTTTAGGCAGAAGGAATTACAAGACAAAGCTACAGCAGTAACCCAGTAAAATAAGAAGCACAAGAGTAGAATACAAACAAACTGATGTAGCAGCATATGTGCAGAGGTCAAAGGCAAAAAATATAGAAATGTATACAACCTGTAACGAAAACCTCAAGAAGGGGAAGACCAACTGTTATAACATTACCAAGCCCCCTTCAAAATTCAGAGAGTCCAACCTGTGAAAAAGCCTTCAAAATTCAAAACTGAAGAAACAAATACAAACAATTTCTCAAAGTCTCAAAGCCAAACCTGCTGAAGAAAATACCAAACAAAACTCAAAAATTCTCAAAACCAAAACATACAAACAGAACCTGCTATCTCCCACCAAAAACTATGGCCTAAACCATAAAAAAACCTGCTGCCTTAAACCATAGAAACCAATAACCATTTCGAGACCTAAACGAAAACCTCAATAACCTGCTTAAGCCATAGAAAACCATCAACCTGATTGAGCCATCAAACCAATACCACAAAATCATTCAAAGCTGCATTACCATAAAACCTGCTACTGCATCACTGAAACCAAAACCAACATGGTCAAAAAAACAGAACCATTTCAAAAACCAGTAGAACCAACATCAAACCATTCTAAACCAACAATACCATAACCACTGTCTAAACCATATCAAAACCCACTGTCCTAAACCATTAACCTGCAGAATACCACCAAACCTGCTACCATAACCATTTTGATATCAAAAAAACCAATTCAAATATATAACCAACATGGCCTAAAACGTAAAGAACCTACAGGTTCAAACCAAGACCATAAAGCCTGTATAAACCAGTAAGATCCTTAGCCATTTCGAAATACCATCAACCATAATCAAAAGCAAACGCCAACCAAGCCTCAGAATACATTATCACAGGCAAAACAAAAGGCAACTGAGAGCATACAGAAGTCAGAAAGAAGAAAGGGCAAGCTAATCAAAACAATAGCATTCCAACAATGGTACCCAAGGCAACATAGCATTCAAGGCATCTAGGCAACACAAAGAGCATACAGAAGCAGTAAAGAAGATACCAGAAAGTATTCGAAGGTCACAGTTTAGGCAAAGCAAGGCAAAGTCAGAAGAAGAAGGAAAAAGTGTACAAAGCATACAGTCAAGCCTCAGCATATCATCATAGGTCAAATTCAAGGCAACCAAGCATCAAATATAGGGCTACAGAAGAAGAGAAGAAAGATAAATACAGAGTACCGGCCACTGAAGCAAGCCCACAACGTCAAACCTCGCCGTCCCGGCCTCCTAGCTATCCTCACCTTCCTTCCTCCTTCTCCAGGTAGTATTTCACCCTCTCTTGTCTTTCATAATACCTCAACAATCATTGCAATAAGAATAAGAATCAGAAATAGGCTTAAATCAACACATGCAAAATTTGTAACAAACCCTAAAACGAATAGGAAACAATTGTACCGTGAATCCATCGCTGTTTGATTTGCTGGAGGGAAGAGGAAGGCGAAGAGCGCTGGTGGCCGTTGGGACAGAGGGAGACTCAGAGCCATAGAAGCGAAGCAAGAGACGAAGAGGTGAATCGCGCGAAGAAGACAAGCAAGCGATGGGCGCCGTTCTCCCAAACCTTAACCCTAATTCAATTATCAAAAACATGTTTAACCTAAAACAATAATTATTGAAATGTGTAATTGGACCCAACCGGTTCCCTACATAAGCCCAGCGAAACCCTTGTGCACCCCCTCCATTTCTGTTTTTAATTAGGCCCTTTAGAACTATTTGGCCCATTTTGTTATTTTCTTTTCATTTTGTTTTAATATTCATAAATCAATTTAATTCACTTTTTTCCTAATTTTTTAATAATAAACAACTTTTCATATATAGTTTGATTAAATATATTATTCTTATTTGTATTAATTACTAATGAACAATATTTTATATATTAATTAGGACTTTATATAAAAATAGTTAAAATATTTAAATTAGTATAAAACATCAAGTTTTTTTTTTAATTTTGTATTAATATTAAAAAACACATAAAAAGAATAAAAAATAGAAACTTAAAAAACATTTTTATTCCCCTTAATTAATTCTCATTACTTTTATCCATATTAAAAAAATGCGTAAAAAATGAAAATTATTAAAACTTTTTCTTTTCATTAATATTAAACAAAAATCCAAAAAATGCATATTTATACCCTTTAGTCATTTATTTAACTGTTGTTATTTAATCATTACCCGCATGAGTTTTTTCTGTTTAATTATTTCATATTTACTTATTTATTCTGTTTACGTTTAAATCCAAGGGAAAAAACGATTAAATTTGTCGACTTCATGTCCTCAAGTCTAATTGCGCGAACTTTCGCATTTCATTAAAACTTAGGATAATTTTTCCTCAAATATTCAATCTTTTCAAAACTTATACCTTTTAAACAAAAACTTCGACATTAGGTCGTCGTGTCTTCAAAAAATCCGTCCGTACCCCTTTTCGGCCAAAACGATTCATTTTTCAATCGAACGATCAATTTTAATAAACAGATATTTCAAAAGGTTCCTATAGAGTACTATAGATACATTGGGTGCTAATACCTTCCCACTGTATAACCAACCCCCGAACCATAGATCTCTTTTCAAAAACGCCTTGTATTTTTATTACTTTTAGAAAGTATTATTTTACATTGCATATTTAGGGTTTTATTTCGCTCTTTTCCCTTTTCCCTTGGAAACAATAAAGCGCGGGGGCGACTCTTGCTTTTGTGAGACAAATTAATCAATAATTCGATCTCCGATTCACCCCGCTACATTTTTTATCGCTACACCTTGATCTTCTCTGACATTTCAGGGCGCATACGGCAAACCTTCTGCTTTACCGGATGGTAATCTTCTTTAGTCGACAGGCGATGAATTACAATATCAGTGTCTAAACTTGGAATGTCTTCATATGACCAGGCAAATATCTCAACATAGTCGTGCAACATCTGTATCAACCTCTATTTGACGCTAAGCTCCAGATTTGCACCTATTTTAACCTCTTTTATGTCTTCCTTAGTACCCAAGTTCACTGTCTCAACCGACTCTTCATGAGACTGTATGGCCCTTTCTTCCTGCTGTAATAGTCTAACAAGTTCTCCAGGCACCTCACAATCATCCTCACCTTCATCTTCGGCTTGCTTGATCAGATTTTTGAAGTCATAACTGGAAATAGCAGAGCTGTTATCAATGGGATCCAGAGTGGATATGGATCTGCAATATGATACGTGAGTGTGTGTAAGAGAATAGCTGTTTTGATAAAGTGAAAACAAAAAAGAAAAAATAGAGAGCGTAAAATTTGTATGCAAGAAACGTCCAATGCTTTATTAATGATATATGAAATGACAAATAATAGCCCTCACAAGCAAAGCCAATGTGCCTCGGGTAAGGCACAAGGCCGTAAAGTTTTAAATTGTTTATTACAAATCTAAAAACAAGTAAGACAATTACTGCAGAATAAAAGAAACTGGTATAAAGTACCTAGCCGTCCAGTTACTCGGTCCACGGTTGGTAGTTGGGTAGATCAGCTGTCAATGTCTGAGTCTTTCTCGCTGTCTTTAATGGCATTAACCCCACGATTGCTGATGCATAGGGGAGGTCCTCCATCCTGAGCTCGTCGAACAACCCTTTGAGCCCTTGTAGTAAAGCCTAAACAAAATTTGTCAATTTTGTGAGTGAAATCAGGGAGTTGACCCCAATTGGTACACCCACCTTCTTCAACCACGGCCCTGACGTCCTTGAGAGAAGCCATCTTCAGAGAAGGTTTGTTACTGGTAGTAGTTTCATTCGATGCCAAGATCTGAGGGACCTCTTCAAAGTTCTGACAAGGAGTTTCTACGAATTCCCCGTCCATCTCTACGTAGCGGAAGGAATTGAGGTGGCTCACCATATACTCCTCTTCACCCCACACAGTGACAATTTTCCCTTTTACCAGACACTTCAGCATTTGGTGTAGTGTGGAAGTAACTTCCCCAGCCTCGTGGATCCAAGGACGACCCAACAAACAAGAATACGACTACCTGATGTCCATCACATAGAAGGTGGACCCAAAGGTCTGAGAACCCACTTTGACAGGGATGTCCACCTCCCCGTGCACCATTCTTTTCGACCCATCAAAAGCCCTTACCACAATGTTACTAGGCTTTAAAGTCAAACCCTTGCAATCCAACCGGTCCAACGCCTTCTTGGGTAGAACATTTAGCGAAGACCCAGTATCTACCAACACATGAGCCATAGTGGTTCCCCTATATTCAATCGAGACATGCAGAGCATTTTTTTGCTTCCTTCCTTTCGGTGTCAAGTCTGCATATGAAAAACCCAGCCCATTGTCAGCAGTCAGGCTGGCCATGCAATCTTTAAATTGATCAGTTGAAGTCTCTTGCGACAAATGCGCAGTTTTGAGGAATGCAATCAAAGCCTTCACATGGGCCTCAGAGCACAACAGCAGGGATAACATGGATATATTTGAGGGGTCTGCCCCAGCTGCTCGACCACATTATAGTCACTCTTTTAATTATTTTCAATATTTCATCTATCTCTTGCTTAGAGGCTTCCACAACAATTTTTCTAGGCACCTCCGTCCGGGCAGGCTCACCTATAACCTCTTTGTCGCGGGTGTCAGACGATTCGCCGACAGGGGTAATAATTGGAGTAAGAACAGGAGCCGTAGTTGATGTACCAACAGGAACAACAGATGGAATGAAAATAGGCCTGTTGACAGTCTTAGGGGAAATCTCGGGAGGGAAGACCCTTCCACTTAGGGTAATCTTGCTGGTTCCGACAATGTTACCAATATCAGGATCAGCCTCTTCATTTTTCAAATATTGTTTGATGCCGTGATAGTACACATCGACACCATAATGCCAGTGGACAGCTTTTTCTGAGACATATGGGACAGGACTAGGAACAATGATTATTAGCGGAGTGATTCTTGGAGCAGATGTAATCCTAATAGGTCTTCTCGAGGAGACCTTGGAAGGATTGGCGGAAATGGTTATAATGGCAATGTCTTCAGATGAAACAACAGGAACCAAAGTTTTCTCGAACAAAATTTCTTTACTGTCCATCAGGCGTTGAACACCTGACTTTAGCAAATGGCAACCAGAAGGCAGAAATGAACACATGTGGCACCCTTCACCACAACCCGGAAATAAACTGGCCAACAGAAAATTCTTCTTCACAGTCATGAGACGAGTAGAAACTTCATCCACCAAGGTCACAAATAAGTCGGTATCAATAGCATTAACTCCACGACCGTGCTTAGGCATGGGAGCAGTTATGACATTGGGCTTTTCCGGAGCATCGAACTCAATTTCCTTGGCTTCGATCAGATCTTGTACCTTATTTCTTAGAGCCCAACAGTCATTGGTATCGTGGACAAGACTCTCAGAATGATAGGAACACCAAGCGTTTGGATTATATCGGGGAGATATGGTATTCGGATTCTTGGGAGCCTCTTTCAAGGTCGCCAAGTTGGATCTCAGCAGATGAGGTAGAAATTCAGCCAACATCATATTGATTTGGGTAAACTGTCGTTGTGGCCTTTCCACCCTTGGTTGATTGTTGCGTTGTGGAGCGGCCACAGACCTAGGTATCATTACGACACTTACTGTCTGACGATGTTCAGCTCTGTTTTGGCCCCTAGGGTTGTAGATGGCACTGGCTTCTTTTTTACTAGCAAAAGGCTTCTTTACCGAACTCGAAGAAGCATCTTTTTGTATCTTGCCGCTCCGAATCCCAGTTTCTACTCTCTCCCCAGTCAAGATTAGCTCGGTGAAACCAGCTGACGAGCTGCCGATCAAATGATTAAAGAATGGACCAGATAGCGTCCCCAGAAACATATCAACCAACTCCCTATCAGACAACGGGGGTTGGACTCTTCCAGCCAAGTCTCTCCACTTATGTGCATAGTCCTTAAAGCCTTCACTTGCCCCCATGGACATACTATGGAGTTGAGTACGAGTAGGAGCAAGGTCAGCATTGTATCGGTACTTCTTATAGAAAGCAACGGCCAGATCTTCTCAATTTCGGACATTGGCTCTCTCCAGTTGGTAGAACCATTCAAGTCGAGTCCCTGACAGTCTATCTTGAAAGAAATGAACCCACAAATTTCTATCAGCGGTGTGGGGCTGGATCTTTCTGACATAAGAGTGGAGATGGAGTTTTCGGCAGGACACCCCATCATACTTTGCAAAAATTGGAGCTTTGAACTTCTGCGGGATGACCACTCCCGACACCAATCCCAATTCTTCGAAATACAGCCCAGGTATCCTCTGGACTTCCATAGCACTCAAGCAATCTTCCAAATGCTTGTATTTATCCTCAGTGGGAGGATATTGCTCATTATCATAGTCGGTATCATTGTCAGAAACTTCAGGACTGGGATCCTTCTCCCTTGTCTGTTCTTCTTGATTCTCCCCTTCTTTGGATGAGGAGGTCAGATCGACTTGTTGCTTCAACGGCCCTCTAAACCTTATGCCCATATTCAGAATACCGACATCCTTCTTCTTTTTCTTTTTCTCTTTCAGGATGAGGGCTTTCAGATCCTCCTGAAGATCCTTAATGCTTTGTTCGGAAGACATTTAAGCTGAAATAAACAGCGAAGAAGATGAGAAACCTGTAATGGTACCTGTACATGCAATGTTATGAATGAGATGCGCATGCAATGATTTCAAAGACTTTGGGAAATTTAAATTTTCAAACCAAAATGAAACAAAAATTTTATTAGTTGAATTCAAAGTTCAAATGCCTTTTAGGCGTTACAATTAAAAACAAATCTAAAACTAGAAAAAAATCAAAATTCCCATGGATATTTCCTCTTCGTGCCGAGATAGACATTGAGTCCTCTTTCCTCATGGAGCCACTTTGTGAGCTCAAAAACATTCCTCTTATGCGCATAGAACTGATCCTTGTAAGCATCCCTCTATTTCTTCAACTGAATCCAAGACCTCTGTAATTCTACAAGATCAGTGGGTATATCAAGATAGAGAACCGTGTAAGGAATACCCCCTTCAGTAGTGGGTTCCACAATTACTGGTAAAATGGACATATAGGGCATCATAAGTTTTTTGGCGTGAGCTCGTACCCATTAGAGGTAAGGTTCCATAGGAACGGAAGCCTTTGGCCCCAAAGCCTTGGCGCCAGATCTGTTTACCATGCCCCAAGCTCGTATGAACCTCCGACGATACTCCTGAACATCATCCTCATAGTTGAATACAATGCCCTCAATAAGTAACTCATGGGGACCATCTCTTCGAGCGAAACCAAATTATCACAGAGTTAAACAAGGATTTTAGGTTATATCCCCTCTTATGCCAAGTAACAGGACATTAGGGAACCCCCCGCAGCAGTCAATAATAGCAGTGTTTTCCATAGCTCGGGAACACCAGAGAATATCCATGTGAGCGAGTGAAATTATCCTTTGTGACCAACCCAAACCTTCTTCATTCTTCAGTATGGACTTAGGGAGGTTAAAAATAAACCACCTCGACAGCAATGGCATGCAATACATAAGAACCCCTCTTCTCTTCATGGTACGAGTATGGAGAGTGTGCAAAATATCTCCGAGCAAGGTAGGCACAGGGTTGCGAGAGAGGGAGATCTTGATAGCATTCACATCTATGAATGAGTCTGGATTAGGGAATAGTACTAACCCATAGATTAGAAGAGCCAAGACCTCCTAAAAAGCCTAAAAATCCATATCATCCCAAAACAGTCGGGCCTTGTCTATCAGGAACTTGGCTAGAAAACCCTTGACTCTGCTTCTTGTTTCCCAATTGGATACCATGTCGGACCGTTTCAGATGCAAAGCTGAGGCAATGACTCCTGGCTTAGGAACTTCTTCCAGACCTATGAAAGGAAACTATTTAAGAATGAGTATATCCAACAGCTGAGAGAATTCTTTTATGGTAGGCACCAACTGATAGTCTCGAAAGGTGAAGCAGTGGTGCTTGGGATCAAAGAACTGAAAGTGTACACTCATCATCATTTCATCAAAGTTTGAAGTAACCAGGTTGAGAATTCGACCATGTCTCTTAGTGAACACAAAAGTTTCAGAAACCTTTGATACTAGCTCTTTGAGTTAGGAAGGTATCTTCACAAAGCTGATTCAAATAGTGTTTCTACAAACGAAAGCCATGATCTGCAAAACAGAACAAAGAAAAATTCCCTTGGTCTTTGAAATGGTTAGTGATAACGAGAAATCGTATCATATATTTACCATGAAATTAAACCACTTTATATCATACTGACTCGATTAACTCCCGAATACTCCGAGTTTTGTATGATTTTATGCAGGTACAACATATCTTAGCTCAAACTAGAAAGAAACATGAAATGTACAAGATCACGGCCAAGACCAGAAGAGAAGAGATAAATCTGTCAAAAATCCAAGATTTGCTGTTATTACGGTCGTCACACCCTTGCCACGACCGTAAGACACTTCAATAGCGTGTTACGACCGTCATGCATTGGCCACGACCGTAACACTCTATTTCATGGAATCTGCACGTAACGCACCAGCCACGACCGTAACAAGCATATTATTAGTTGTTTTGAACGTGCAGGACGTGGTCAATAACGAAGCATGCATGCGTTCCTTATTTTTCTCCAACTTCCAAGACCACCTTCTCCTTATTTTTCTCAGCAAACCAAGAATCTAGCAACGTGAAATATAATTCCAACTGTATTCATTCTCTATAAATAGCTTGGACTTCAAAGAAGAAGGGGAGAGTTCAGTTCAGAAAATTCTTGCGGAAGCTCTGCCGATTTAAAACTCGATTCTATTTTCGCATTTTGTTTATTTAATTTTCATTCCGACGTTCCAATCTTGCCAGCTTGTGGAAGAAGGATCTAGGATATTATTGCTTTTCAGGTTTTTATTGTATTCAATATAATTGCAATTTATTTATGTTAAATTTCTGTTCTTTATTTATAATGCATGTGTTATTGTTTTCTGATTTTATTTCCTGCATTTTAATTCCGAGCATTATGAGTAGCTAAATACCCGTAGTCGGGGCGTGGTGAAATAACCGAATGAATTAATGTATTTCTAAGCTAAAACCTTAATTAACTTAATTTCTGGCCGTGACTTTTTATAATTAAAAATTAAGCTTTTTGTTACGAGAGTAAGGAAAGTAAAATAGGGAGAAATCAAGACCACGATAGTGTGAGGTTTTAATCGGATAGCTAAAGTTAGGCATTCGATTTAAATACAGCGAGAGCGCTTTAAAACGAATTAGATTTATTTAGTTTTCAAAAAGATGCTTTCTAAACACTTATGGGCTAGCGAGAGCAGACATTTGGCTTTAGGAGTATGATCCGAGGTACGACCACGAGAGTGTGAATCGAGGGTTTTTAAACTGATAAGTACTACAGAACAATTTAAGTTAAATATTTTTATATGCTTAGGTACAATTTAATTCGCATAGGTTCAAAACATTACGCTCCGACCACTTTAATATTATAATTCTTTTAATTGAATTTAGTTTCTCCTTTAGTTTTAAACTTCTAAAAATCAAACGTGACAATTTCCGCCTTAGCTAAACTAACCTGTTTTATAACACTAGAGTGATTACGAAGTCCCTGTGGGTTCGACATCTTTTTATTACTACCGGGATAGACTGTGCACTTGCAGTTAAGATACCGTTAGACACATTAGGTCAATCTTCACATCAAGTTTTTGGCGCCGTTGCCGGGGACTTTAGTTTAGTCACTAGTGTATTCTAAACACAACGCTGTCTAGACTAAGGCAACTTTTTATATTTCCCTCTGTTGTATGCCAAACACTCGTTCTCAAAACGAGCCTTTGCATCTACAAATTAACGATATCGAGCGTTACTTAAGATTAAGACGCCGAATTCAAGAATACCGATCTCTCAACAATCTTCCTCCGACTAAAATTCCTGATATCCCGTTACCAGAATTTATCGAAGAATCGACAATGGTTGACGTACCAAATCCGCCTCGCGCTCTTAAGGACTACGCAGTTCCTTCGCAAGCGGAACCTCACAACAGCATTGCCGCTCCTGCTATTGCTCGAAATGATTTCGAGCTGAAACCTTCACTTTTATCCGCCGTTCAGCAGAACCAATTTTCTGGATCTCCTACTGACGACCCTAACCTACATCTGTCAGTGTTTGTGCAGTACGCAGACACTGTAAAAGCGAATGGTGTAAACCCTGAGGCGATACGATTGCGCCTATTTCCTTTTTCTTTAAGAGACAAAGCCCGAGCCTGGCTCCAATCTCTTCCTTCAAATTCAATCACCACATGGGATGAATTGAAGAAAGTCTTCTTGGCTAGATATTTCCCACCAAGCAAAACTGCTATGCTTAGAGCTAACATCAATGGTTTTAGACAAAAAGATAACGAATCACTTTTCGAAGCATGGGAACGTTACAAGGATATGATTAGACTCTGTCCTCATAATGGTTTAGAAGAATGGCTAATCATTCATACGTTTTATAACGGTCTCTTGTATAACACAAGATTGACTATAGACGCCGCTGCTGGTGGCGCACTGATGGATAAACCATATGCCGAAGCAAATCAACTTATCGAAAGTATGGCCCAGAACCACTATCAATGGGGAAGCGAAAGAGCTAATGTGGAGAAATCCCAAACCAAAGGTGGAATGTCTGAAGTGAATATTCTGGACCAAGTCAATGCTAAAGTGGAAGCTCTTACCCAAAAGTTAGAAAACCTTACCACTACTCCTGCAGCTACCGTAGCTGTAGTTGTCCAAACTTGCGATCTATGTGGTCTTCAATCCCATCCTGCTCCAGAATGCCCACTTCTAACGGGAGTTCCAGCTGAACAAGCAAATTACGTACAAGGGAACCCTTATAGCAATACTATAACCCTGGTTGGAAAAATCATCCGAATTTTTCATACAAAAGTAACAACGCAATATACGCACCTGGACAAGCTCCTGCCACACCACCCGGTTATCCAAAAGCTATCCCAAATCATCCTGGTAATGGACCTAATGCTCCTAGGAAATATAACCTAGAAATCATGATAGAACACTTCATTGCTTCCCAAGCTCAGACTAATAAAGACGTTATAAATCAGAATTTACATACTAATGAGCAGATAAAACAATTAGCTAGCAAAGTTGATGCTTTAGTCACCCATAACAATATGCTTGAGACACAAATTTCACAGGTAGCTCAACAACAAGCACCTACTGCAGCACCGGCTGGAATTTTTCCTGGTCAACCACATCCCAACCCAAAAGGACATGCTAATGCTGTGATACTGAGAAGTGGAAAAGAACTCGACGGACCTGTTGACCCAAGACTAGGAAGTCCAGCCATGTACCAAAAACAGAGCGAGCCAACTGAAAAAGCCAATGAATCTAAAGAAAAAGAAAAGGAAAACGAAACTCAAGAAGCAGTGGAGCAAGAGAAGCCCTATGTACCTTCACCACCTTATAAACTGCCAATTCCGTATCCTCAGAGACTTACAAATTCCAAAACGATGGGCCAATTCAAGAAATTCGTTGAACTTCTGAAACAACTCAATATCACAATACCTTTTACAGAAGCCATCACTCAGATGCCCTTGTACGCTAAATTTCTCAAGGAAATTCTATCTAACAAGAAAAAGATAGAAGATAACGGAATGGTTACACTCACTGCCGAGTGTAGCGCGATCATTCAAAACAATATGCCTCCTAAGTTAAAAGACCCAGGTAGTTTCTCTATACCTTGTAATATTGGAAAGTTTGTCATAGTCAAAGCTCTATGTGACTTAGGAGCAAGTATTAGCGTCATGCCCCTATCTATCTGCAAAAAGCTAGAGATGGGAGAACTCAGACCCACGAAAATGTTCGTTCAATTAGCTGACCGATCAGTTAAATACCCTGTAGGTATATTGGAAAACGTTCCAGTTAGAATAGGTCAATTCTATATCCCGACCGATTTCATCATCATGGACATAACTGAGGACTCAGTTACCCCTATCATATTAGGAAGACCCTTCCTAGCCACCGTCAGAGCTATAATTGATGTAAAGAAGGGCAGACTAACATTCGAAGTTGGAGAAGAAAAAGTGGAATTCATCCTTACTCAATTCTTACAAGCACCAGCCATGAACGACACATGCTATATTCTAGATGTCATAGACGAGTGCGTAAGAGAGATGGAAGCAGAACAGACGAAATATTCCGAGATAATGGAAATCCAAACCCCTCCAATATTCGAAAATGATGACAGTCTAAACGAAAGCTTAGCACTCACGCCCGATCATATGCCATGCCCGAAAAACCCCAGTGTAGAATTGAAAATCTTACCTAAGAATCTAAGATACGAATTCCTTGATACCCAACACACGCGACCAGTAATAGTAAACTCCAACTTAGGAAAGCTCGAAACTGAAAAACTTTTAGACGTCCTAAGGAGATACCCAAACGCACTAGGTTATAACATATCTGATTTGAAAGGAATATGCCATTCAATTTGTATGCACCGTATTTTGCTAGAAGAGAATTGTAAAACCTCTAGATAACCTCAAAGAAGGATTAACCCGATTCTTAGCACTGTAGTCAGAGATGAAATTACAAAGCTTATGGAAGCTGGAATCATATACCCGATCTCTGATAGTAAGTGGGTGAGCCCAGTACACGTGGTGCCCAAGAAAGGAGGTATCACCGTTGTTAAGAATGCAAAAGGCGAACCAATAACGCAAAGAGTAGTCAATGGACATAGAGTGTGTATAGATTATAGAAAACTAAACAAAGCCACTCGTAAAGACCATTTCCCTCTACCCTTCATATACCAAATGCTAGAACGGTTAGCCAAACATTCCTATTTCTGCTATCTAGACGGTTACTCCAGATTCTTTCAAATTCCCATTCACCCTGACGATCAAGAAAAGACTACTTTCACGTGTCCGTATGGAACGTTCGCATATAGACGAATGCCTTTCGGATTGTGTAATGCCCCAGCGACCTTCCAACGATGTATGATGTCAATCTTTGCAGATTTTATAGACAACATCATGGAAGTATTCATGGATGATTTTTTAGTGTGCGGGGAAAGTTTCGAAGGATGCCTATCAAACCTAGAGAAAGTCCTATCCAATAAAGGGATTGAAGTTGACAAAGCCAAAATAGAAGTCATAAAATAACTTCGACCACCTAAGACCGTTAGAGAAATACGAAGCTTTTTAGGACACGCCGGTTTTTACCGGCGATTCATTAAATATTTCTCAAAAATTACTAAACCACTTACCGGTCTGTTAATGAAAGATGCTGAGTTCGTATTCGACGATGATTGTCATAAAGCGTTTGAAACTCTAAAATCAACCCTTATCACCGCACCAATCATGCAACCACCTGATTGGAATCTACCCTTCGAAATCATGTGCGACGCGAGTTATTACGCAGTAGGTGCAGTTCTTGGACAAAGGAAGGACAAGAAACTACACGCCATTTACTACGCTAGTAGAACGCTAGACCCAGCCCAAATGAACTACGCCACGACTGAGAAAGAGCTGTTAGCAGTCGTCTTCGCGCTTGACAAATTCCGTTCCTATCTAGTAGGAGCGAAAATCATCATCTACACGGACCACGCTGCTATAAGATATCTATTAAATAAGAAATATGCAAAACCAAGGCTCCTCGGATGGATCCTACTTTTGCAAGAATTTGACTTAGAGATTAAGGATAAAAAAGGGACCGAAAACGTCGTAGCGGATCACTTGTCAAGATTGGAAGATATAAAACCCGAACAAGTGCCGATTAACGATGATTTTCCATATGAACAACTGATATCCCAAATAAGGAGCGACCTGGCTCAGTTAAACCTAAACGAACCAAAACCCAAGGAAGCCGTAAAAGCAATCCATGCAACCATGGGACTACCATGGTATGCCGACATAGTTAACTATCTAGATGCAAACGCGCTCCCACCAGACCTTACCTACCAACAGAAAAAGAAATTCTTCCACGATCTCAAATACTACTATTGGGACGAACCCTTACTGTTTAAAAGAGGACCAGACGGAATCTTCCGTCGATGCATACCCGAAGAAGAGATAGAAGATGTCATTTCCCACTGTCATTCATCTCCTTACGGGGGACACGCAAGCACTTCCAAAACTTGCGCAAAGATCTTACAAGCAGGCCTATTCTGGCCTAATCTATGGAAAGATGTCCACATCGCTGTTAGACATTGCGATCGGTGTCAACGCACCGTTAATATTTCAAGACGCGATGAAATGCCTCAAAGAGGAATCCTAGAGGTAGAAATCTTCGACGTATGGGGAATTGATTTCATGGGACCCTTCCCATCTTCTTTTGGAAACAAATATATACTCGTCGCGGTCGATTATGTTTCAAAATGGATCGAGGCCATAGCCTCTCCTACAAATGACACACGAGTGGTAATCAAACTCTTTAGAAACATAATCTTTCCAAGATTCGGCATACCAAGACTCGTCATTAGTGACGGTGGCTCCCATTTCATCTCAAAGATATTCGACAAATTACTATTTAAGTATGGAGTGAAGCATCGTATAGCGACACCATACCACCCACAAACCAGTGGACAAGTCGAAGTCTCAAACAGAGAAATTAAGCAGATCTTAGAAAAAACTGTAGCCACATCCAGGAAAGATTGGTCATCAAAGCTCAACGAAGCTTTATGGGCCTATAGGACGTCCTACTAGACCCCTATAGGAACTACACCCTTCAAGCTCGTATACGGAAAATCCTATCACGTCCCAGTAGAATTAGAACACAAAGCGTATTGGGCAATTAAAACGCTCAACATGAACTACACTGCTGCGGGAGAAAAACGAGTCCTGGATTTAAATGAATTAGAAGAATTAAGATTAGATGCTTATGAGAATGCTAAAATAAACAAAGAAAGAACTAAAAAATGGCATGATAAGCGTTTATCTAGGAAATAATTTAGTGTGGGAGATGTCGTACTATTATTTAACTCAAGACTTAGGCTTTTCCCTGGTAAATTAAAATCTAGATGGTCAGGTCCGTATGAAATTACAAAAGTGTTTCCTAGCGGAGCAATAGAAATTAAGGGTAGAAATACTGACCCATTTACAGTAAACGGGCAACGGTTAAAAATATACAATAACATTGAAAATAGAGACTATACGAATAGTCTAATACTTTTAAAATTGCCCAATATTTCACCCGAATAATCTGCTGCTAGGCACTATGTCAGGCTTTTGACGTTAAAAACAGCGCTAAGTGGGAGGCAACCCACCTATTTGTTAATTGTTATTTGTTTCTATTTATTTATTTATTATACTTTTCGTTTTTGCATTTATTCCTATTTAAGTTTTATTTTTCATTTTCTTTCTTTTGTTATAATTTTCATAAAACTGCTGCTGATTTCAAAAATAATTTTACTTGCCACAGAATTTCTGAAAAGTTTTTGTTTCTCTTCTACCTTCTCTCCTGACTTGTTTCCCTGACTAACAATAACCATGGAACCAAAACCACATAATTTCTTGGAAACCACCTTTAGGGGTAGAAACCAAAAGAGAAAATTCGAGGAATTATCAAAAAGAAACATTGGTATGATACTTTATTATGATGAACCCACTATGAATGCTTTAGGTATATTGGATAGTGTTCTGTACTTGTTTAACCAGCTGGGGTGGGAAAAAGCCCACATTAAGAATAGGTTTGCCACCTACCATGAGCTCACCTTTGAATTTCTAAGCTCACTAGTCCATATACCAGAACATGGAAAAGGAACCCGAAAAGGATTTATAAGTTTCCGTCTCTTTGGCATTGATTTTGTTTACACTCATAAGGAACTAGCTGACCTGTTAGGATTCCCTAGCGGCCCTTTTGCTTACTCTACTACCCAGGTTGAATTGATGGATATTGAGCTAGACTACTTTTGGGGAACTTTAACTGGTAATTATCACCCTGATCCGGATAAAATGGATAATGATGAGATACATAACCCTGCTATCCGCTATTTTCATAAGATTCTAGCCCATACTGTATTCGGGAAAGAGGAGAACCGTACTGCAGTGTCTAAGGACGAGATATTTTTACTATATTGTATGCACCAAGGCCACCCCGTTAATGCCGTGCCATTCCTAATGCAAACCTTTTACCGCATTATCGATAACCCTGATGAACCAATCATCATAGGTGGCCTGGTTACAATGATTGCACATGCCCTCGGCCTGAGACATCAGCTGAATAGGTGCCCACATTTTGGTACGATTCGTCCCATGAATATTGCTTTTTCCTTTGACCGCCGTATAATAGCAAACCATGATTACCCACCTTATGAGTATTTGATAAGAGATGAAGTTGTAAACCTATTCACCCTTCCAAACCATAACAAAGTAAGTGTCCATAACCGTGATAACTGGCTTTATGAGCTAAACCCACCCGACCAGCCTCCTACACCTGAGACACCACAAGATTATCAAATTTATGATGATGTTATGTCCGACATTGGTGACCCTGAGACTCCTCCTGGTTACTACGAAAACTTCAACATGGCAGAGGCCCATGAAGCCTCTGAAACAACCAAGAAGGATTACACTGATAATCTTAATAAAATTGTTACCACACTTGATACCTACCAGACTAACATTAATGGAATAAAAGATGAAATAAAAAGCATGTGTCTGGAGATAATCGGATTAACTGACATAACCGTGGAGCAATTTTATCACATTCATAATTCACTCGAAGACATAAAAGCAAAGCTTGGATGAACTCACAAAAAGCAGCTCTAGTTTTATATTTTCTTTTGTTTTGTTTCTAGGAAGTTTCCCATTTTCGCATATTTTCAGTTTCGTTTTAATTTGGAACAAATTTACTTTTATGTAGTTTTTGAATTTCTGGTGTTGAACAAGCAAATTTATGGAATCAAAGTTTCAGTTATTTAGTATTCAATTGCTAGTTTCATCTATGCCAATTATAATGTTATACATAAATTGCGAGCTTTGCTCTGATCGATTGATGTTGTGATGTTTTGGAATATATATGTTTGCATTTTCTTGGTATAACACTGAATGTATACTGCCATTGAAATGCCTCTGTGTAAAGATAGGATGTTGCAAAATTGGTACATAACTGTCTGCTAAAAATTACATATTTTGCTGCTGTTACGACCGTCACAACCCCCTTACGATCACCACACGCCTTTTAGCGTGTTACGACCGTCATGCCTGTGTTACGACCGTAACACGGGTTATATCAGTAACCCCTATAGCAGACATAAGCTCTTCTTCTTCAACCTTTCCCTCTTTTTCCACTACTTCAAAACCGTTCCACTACCTCCATCAATCCCCATTCACACCACTTAACTCACCATTATTCTCCACTAATTTTCAAACTTCCCATTACTTTCCCTCATTATATCTACATCTCATAAACTGTATCCCTCACCAATCACAACCCACAACCCACTCTCTCTAACACTACTGCATTCAAAAATGGCAAACGTAAACCAGTAAATCCCAGGCATCTACTTACGCGATGGTGAACAAGGTGAAACCCAGCGCACGGAGTTCTTGAAGTTCCAACGCCGAGGCCTCCATCCCACTAGGTACGTCGACGTTGACTACCTCAGAGACCTTGGATTGCTTCAAAGTGTCCAACATCTCCTTCAAAATGTCAACCTTTGGACCCTCTGTAGCCAGCCCCAACCCACGTACGAGAATCTCACCCTCGAGTTCCTCAGTTCCTTCTGCTACATCACTCCTAATGGTCCAACAAATCAACTTACTGGTGCGGTAAGGTTTCGCATCTTCGGAACCGAATACGACTTCTCTCAGAATGCATTTGGTCGGTTACTCGACTTCTGTACTAATGAAGGCGCTCACCTCCGTGTACCTGACACCTTCCATGAGGAATCCTTTAATCTATGGCATAGCCTGACCAACAACCGTGCTAACTCCTACGATCACCTCAATGCCACACAAATCCATAACCCCGCCATTCACTATTTCCATCGCATCCTGTGCAACACCATTTTCGCAAGGGATAGTAACCATAAGCTCAACTCCAAAGAGCTATTCTTCATGCACTGCGCGTTCACCAATCAGAAAATCAACGCCGCACCCTTCCTCTTGGCCCATATTCATTCCATTTGCACTCGAGGCGGCAAACCTTTCTACTTCGGAGGGCTTGTCACTTCTATTGCCTTGGCTTTGAATCATGGCGACACCCTTGTCCACCTGCCCTCCAGAGCACCGGTTTTGCTCACCTTGGACCATTGCAAATCTGCATATCTCATTCACGAGCGGGACGACGGCAAGTTCAATCCAGTGATCCGTAACGTTGTTTATTCTAACATTGTTCTGCCTTGCAGGGACCGTATCGATCCGCATAACCGAGCCAATTGGCTATTTGATGCCCCTGACGGCCATGCTCCCGTGCACGATGCCCAGCCAGATGCTCCAACTGACGAGATCCAGGAGGAATTGGACCGTGAAGCTCCTGCTCCCGACATTCCTGAGTCCTCTTCTGCACCACCTCCTTTCACTATGGAGGACATCCTCAGAGCCCTCCATTAGCAAAATCAGATGGTTGTAGCTCTTGAAAGGAAGCATCAGGAGCAGTATGACACTCTACATGCACAGAACGTCCAAATTCTGAGCGACCAGCGCAACGTCAACGAGAAGCTGGACGAGGTTTTCTCTGAGCTTAATGCCTTACGGATGGACGTAACCGCTCTTGGCTCGCATGATACCGACCTTGAGGCCACACCTACCCGACGCTCCCGCACCCGAAGCAGAGGCAGAGGCCACCAGTAGTTTTCTTTTGTTTTTGTTTCTGTATTACATTCATTTCCCTTTCCGTACAGTTTTTCTATTTGTAATCCTTCCTACCATATATCAGGACATTGAGACAATGTCTGATATAGTGTGGGAGAGGCACTATGCTTTTCATTCCGCATTTTCTTCATGTTGCAAATTCTAGTAATTTTATGGTAATTCTATGATATTTTCAAGTTTTTCAAGTTTTCCCCGTATTATAAGCCATACCAAAAAATTCTCTGTTCGCATAGCTCGACATACCTACCTTAAACGGAAACCTAGTTAGGAAGACGAGAACGAGAAAACAAAATCAATACGATTATGACACCACAAATATCCTGCTTATGCAACCCGTCTAAACGAAACGTTATGCGTACACCTCGATTTTTAAGTTCTGAAGTAACCCCTAGTAGTTTATACTAGCAGTCAGCACCGTCTGGACACAAACCACGTGGGGAGCCGATGAATATAAGTGTTTGATGCCTAATCAATGAAACACCCTTCTCATCTTGATGCTAAGCAAAGAAAATCTTGTGCCAAAATACAAAGATCACATACGAGACATAAGTATAAGAGAAGAAGTCCATTGTTGGTTGGTTCAGAGGTATCTGGTTCTGAACTTGGTAGGGCGTGCTACGGCTCGATCCCCCGCAACCTCCGATCTGGAAAAATATAGGGTAACCACATCCGTGTACCAGACCCCGTGACAAAAATAGGATCAAAGTCACTAACCGGCTACTCCACTACGTACGTGCAAAGACAAAGGGCTTAATGTGATTGCGCCAGAACGAACCCGGGCGAAAAAGCACGAGAGGATCGAGGTTGAAATGTGACGAAACGATTAAGCGGTTTGTTAAAGTGGAAATACGCGACTCAATTGTGTCATTGGCGTATCATTGACGTTTTACTCAAGTACCGGTCGACTGACGATTGGTTTCATATGTTTTATCTCAAAAATAAAAGGTATGTCGTGCATTTGCGCTTAACGAACACTTGTCCGATTTTTACGATTATTTGCTTGAGGACAAGCAAAGGTTTAAGTATGGGAGGATTTGATAACGAGAAATCGTATCATATATTTACCATGAAATTAAACCGCTTTATATCATACTGACCCGATTAACTCCTGAATACTCCGAGTTTTGTATGATTTTATGCAGGTACAACATATCTTAGCTCAAACTAGAAAGAAACATGAAATGTACAAGATCGCGGCCAAGACCAGAAGAGAAGAGATAAATCTGTCAAAAATCCAAGATTTGCTGCTATTACGGTCGTCACACACTTGCCACGACCGTAAGACACTTCAATAGCGTGTTACGACCGTCATGCATTGGCCACGACCGTAACGCGCTATTTCATGGAATCTGCATGTAACGCACCAGCCACGACCGTAACAAGTATATTATTAGTTGTTTTGAACATGCAGGACGTGGTCAATAACGAAGCATGCATGCGTGCCTTATTTTTCTCCAACTTCCAAGACCACCTTCTCCTTATTTTTCTCAGCAAACCAAGAATCTAGCAACGTGAAATATAATTCCAACTGTATTCATTCTCTATAAATAACTTGGACTTCAAAGAAGAAGGGGAGAGTTCAGTTCAGAAAATTCTTGCGGAAGCTCTGCCGATTTAAAACCCGATTCTATTTTCGCATTTTGTTTATTTAATTTTCATTCCGACGTTCCAATCTTGCCAGCTTGTGGAAGAAGGATCTAGGATATTATTGCTTTTCAGGTTTTTATTGTATTCAATATAATTGCAATTTATTTATGTTAAATTTCTGTTCTTTATTTATAATGCATGTGTTATTATTTTCTGATTTTATTTCCTGCATTTTAATTCCGAGCATTATGAGTAGCTAAATACCCGTAGTCGGGGCGTTATGAAATAACCGAATGAATTAATGTATTTCTAAGCTAAAACCTTAATTAACTTAATTTCTGGCCGTGGCTTTTTATAATTAAAAATTAATCTTTTTGTTACGAGAGTAAGGAAAGTAAAATAGGGAGAAATCAAGACCACGAGAGTGTGAGGTTTTAACCGGATAGCTAAAGTTAGGCATTCGATTTAAATACAGCGAGAGCGCTTTAAAACGAATTAGATTTATTTAGTTTTCAAAAAGATGCTTTCTAAACACTTATGGGCTAGCGAGAGCAGACATTTGGCTTTAGGAGTATGATCCGAGGTAAGACCATGAGAGTGTGAATCGAGGGTTTTTAAACTGATAAGTACTACAGAACAATTTAAGTTAAATATTTTTATATGCTTAGGTACAATTTAATTCGCATAGGTTCAAAACATTACGCTCCGACCACTTTAATATTATAATTCTTTTAATTGAATTTAGTTTCTCCTTTAGTTTTAAACTTCTAAAAACCAAACGTGACAATTTCCGCCTTAGCTAAACTAACCTATTTTATAACACTAGAGTGATTACGAAGTCCCTGTGGGTTCGACATCTTTTTATTACTACCGCGATAGACTGTGCACTTGCCGTTAAGATACCGTTAGACACATTAGGTCAATCGCACATCAGTTAGTGCAATAAGAATGGATGCTATGTTATGATGCATGATGTCATGATAAACCACAGGTATAGCAAACACAAACAAATCACACCAAGTCCTTAGGTTTAAGGCCTGCATGAGGTTAAAGGTCATACACTCTTGAAGTTTAGTTGCTTTCAAACCTGTCTTAAAAATTAACTGGGTTCTAAAGATTCTCAATATCACTGACCATCCTTTATCGGGCATTGTTTCAGCTCAAGTAATCTTTTCTTGCGGCCGAAATATCCCGAAAGTCTAATCTCAATGAGTGTAGCATCGAGTATCAACCAATCCTCAGCTCTATACCGAGGCCGGCTATCTCACTACTTTCTAATGGCCAAGTTTGTTCAACTAAGGTTCTAAGGTCCGTTAGTGCTTCACAACACCACGCGGTGGCCCCGTATTCTCCTTGTTTCCCCACGAAGGATACCGGTACCAACCAAAGTGCCACACTAACACAACCCTCACTTAAACCATATTGGTCTACGCTGTACAGTCTCCACGATCTATTGCTGTTTACCTAAAAAGTGCCCCCAGATCCAGGTGTAGGATCTATAGTAACCCAAGCAAAACCCTTTAAGAATAAAGCAAACAAACAAGAAAGCAATTTTAAAATGACCTAGATCCTAAGGTATACCCTAGTTTATTATAATTTCCCTAGCAGAGTTGCCAGTTCTGTGATACGGTGGTAGAACCGACTGTTAATACTGGTTTGCATTTTTTTGTTCGCAAATGTCGCGGTAAGCAAGAGTCGCCACCGAATTTTATTTTAACCAATCAGGAAAAGGAAAAAGAACAGAAAAAAACCTTTTTCGAGATGTTTCTGAGTACGGGGGGTAGATAATAGAAAGGGAAGGTGTTAGCACCCTTTCTATCCATGGTTTTTCATGGGCTCTTAGGTACTTGCTCATTTTTGAAATTTCTTATGTGTGTTTGTTTTGAAAAAAAGTTTACTTCGTGATAACCCTTGTATCAGTCCTCAAGGATGTGACGAAGTTGTTTTGAAAAAAGTGTTTGTGTGAAAAGTTTTATTTGAATGATTGAGCAAGTACTTAAGAGTTTTCTACCTACTCTAAAAAAGTTTATTCATTTTCCTTTTGACAGCGCTATCCCATTATTAAGGAATAGGTAGCACCGTTGTTGGAGTTTTAAGGGACGTTTGAAGGGATAGATACGGTCACAAAAGCAATGTTAGGAGGTGCTAGTAATCATCCTAAAGCCTTAAAGATCTTTTTCCGAGGCAACATCCGAATGGGTCATTTTTATATCTTTCGGGGCTAAAGGATGACCGCTAACAAACCCTATACTTCATTACCGTTTAACCGAAGGCAATCGAAGTGGAGTAAACCCTAGGAATGAGCATGTGCGAGTGAATTTTTCAGTTAATTTGTCTTTGCACATTTAGGGTTTTCTACCGTATTAATTTCAGATATTCTTTCCACACAATCCTATTAGCATACATCTAGGCAGTTTATAATTGCGGAAATTAAAATACGGAAAGTTAAAAGTTCTAGCTATTACATGGCTTTCGCATATACATAATTCCTTTTGAATGTAAAAATAAAATGTGGAATTAAAATCTAATTAAGTCTATTACAACCTCGGAACAGTTACAAAAATAATAAAAAAGGTAATCAAAGTGCACCCGACGAATTAAATGCGAGGATAAATATAAAACCTAAAAATCTAATTGAGAAAAAAAATATTTAAGTTATTTTTTTGAAGAAAGATTAATTATATATGAAATTAACTCTAATTTCTAATTGATTTTAATTACAAAAAAGGAATTAAATTAACCTAATTTTTAATTAAACTAATTAAAGAAAATAAATATTTTATGAAAAAAAAATGATTTTTGGTGTTTTATGATTTTTGATTTAAATAAAGATTTTGGATTATTTTGTAAAAAAAAAGAAAATATTTAATAAAAAAATTAAAAGGAAAAAGATATAAAAGAAAAAAACTTGGGCCTGCTTGCTGAAGAAATCAGGGGGGTGCATTGTGAAATTGCTTAGGCCCACCGAGCTGAAGCCCAGTCAGCGCTTGATCCAGTGGTGCTCCCTCCTGATGGTGTACCATGATCCTTCAATGATGAGCACCTGATCTGATTGATCATGAATCCGCTGGTTGGATATGTGTGGTGCATGGTGGACGCTTAGACAAGTGGTGTATAGGATCTGCAAAGAAGAATTAAAACAAAGAAAATTGTTGGGACCTGGGATCGAACCCAGGTCCCCCCACTCATTGCAATGCACGCTTCACCAATTGGGCCACATGTTTTTGTTTGTTAACATAATAAATATAATATATAAATCAAGGTAACTGAGTAACAAATGCGCGCGAAATTCAAAATGGTCAGTCAGGTGGTGACAAGTCACCGTCTTCTTTATTGAGACTATCGTCTTAGGGGTAAGACTTATTCCCACGGACACTTTTCCATAGTTGAAAACCTGTAAACTTCAACAATCAAGAAAACGTATGATAAATAAATTCTAATTACATGGTTCCATTTGTCTTGAACCCACGAACATCATGGTGCCCTTTTTATTGGCCAATTTCACTGATACAGAGAAACCCTAAAACACAAGAGCAAACCATAACAATGGTAAACACATATATAAGCCTAAAAAATTCAATTAAATGATCCAGACATGTTAGAAATACATTAATGATCACAAATATGTCATTAAATTATGCTAATGATGCAAGAATGGTTGTAATCAATTTTGAAAAAGCAAGCAAACCGTATGAGGTGTAGCGGGCGTTTCTCGGCGTGAAAGGACTTGCAATTGAACCAGTTAGCTTCAGAGATACTCCAGGATGCGATTGGGAGTGTTGGAATGCTTTGAATCTTCCTCTAGGGTAGGGATCAGATCACCATTTTTTTGCTAAAATTTTGAGTTTGTTCTAGTAATCTTCACGACTGCTAGCCCTTGTTTTTGTGCTTGGTCTTGTTCATTATATATCCCTAAGTGAATTAGGGTTATAAAAACAGCTGGTATCTTTGCAATTTTTGAAGATTTGATCTCACCCTTCCTTTGTGTGATTTGTTTCCAAATTAGGCCTAATCATACCATTCTTGTGCCAATCAACCTTGGTTCAATTTGATCCTGATATGCCAGCATAATTAGCTTGTGATTCTGTCCAAAAATTAGATCAAAACAAATCTTTGCTATTATTTGTAATTTATTTGATTTAATTCAATTTTTAATTAATAAAAATTCAAAATAAAATGAAAAATGAAGAAAATAATGTGTGGGTGAATATTTGGGTCGTGGACCATGTTATGAGTGAGGTGCAAGCATAAAAAGTTAGGCCCATTTGGCAAAAAATGCATTTTTGAGCATATTTGACTTTTGGCAATTTTGCCAAAATGGTCAATTTTGACAAGGCATATCTCTTCCAATTTTAACCATAGAGAGGTGTTCTCGAACTTTTTAGAAAGCTTAGGATGTCCCATAAACAACCCTTTTCGTCTCATCTCAATTGGGTCTTCCATGTTCATGTAAGAAGCGTTGACCCAAAAAGTGTTTTTGTTGACTTTTCAAAAGGACCCATAATGTGGAAATTCACATCTTTTGATGAGTGCATATTTTGAACTTGAGGGATGAATATGAATTGTAGGGAATTGCATTCTCTTCAAAATGAGCCTTGGGTGGAAAATTTCTGATAAAGTATGAGGAAGTTATGCCTGGTCAAAGTTTGGTTGACTTTTCCTGAGAAACCCTAATTTAGCAACTTTTGGGTTTTGATGAATTTGAGGCATTCCTTGAGGACTCATGATCAAACCTTGATAAAATGATGGATATAACTTCAAAATGTTGATGTTGACCAAAAATCTTGAAGTTTGACTGTATGTGGGCCACAATTGACTTTTGACCTAATACAACCGATTCTCAAGCATCTGAGCAGTTGACTGAGCAAACTTCTTGTGCAAGGCTTGAAATTTGACCTGGAGGGTCTTGAGAACATATTAGGACCATGGAGAAAATATGAGGTCTTTGGAGTTCACCCATCTTGATGAAAATGGAAACCCTACTTTGAGATACATTGCCTTTAGGAGAGAGTTTGTTTGGTTAACTCTTGGGCAACCTTGAGCAAATTGAGGATCTCAATGGGCATGTGCTGAGTAAAATGAGAGGAAAAATTTTGGGCTACAACAGCTAGAAAACCTAACACAAGACAAAAATAACTGAGTATAACACACTCTCACATATACACCTCTAGGGTATTCCCACTTCGGTTGCCTTCGGAAAACAGTCACAACTCTCAAAACGTGAGAGACTTTAGTGGCTACCCTCCGGTTTTAAGATCAGAAATGAACCTCTCGATGTTGCCTCAATATGATCTTAAAACCCTAGGGTAGTTACTAAGGTTTCTTGCCCAGTTTCCTTTGTGACTATGCAATGTTTCTTCGAATGTCCCTCAAACATCCAACGACTAGGGCTACCTACTCACTAATAGTAGGATATCACTATCTAAAGGAAAAGAGGAAAACAACACCATTTCGAGTAAAAGTAGATAGTCCTTAGATGCTATGCTCAAAACAAACTTTTTACACCAAACTTCTTTCAAAAACATTTTTCAAAACACTTTGTATACGTTCTCTACCAATCCGAGAAACATTACAAAATTCGCCGTAGTAAGGAGCTTTCTTTGAAAATACTTTTAAAACACACAAAGCACAAGGTATTTTTCAAATGAGCTAAGCATCTAAGAGCCTGTAGATAACTACAGATGAAAAGGGTGCTAACACCTTCCCTCTCCATAATCTACCCTCTTACTAATAAATAATCTCGAAAGGTCTTTTTATGTTCTTTTCACCCTTTCCTTTGTTGGATAAAATAAAAGTCGGTGGCAACTCTTGCTTACTGCAGCATTTATGAATACAAATGCAAAACCAGTATAACAGTTGGTTCTGCCACCGTATTACACATACAATCCAACAACACAGGTCATCATCGTGGTATAACACACACATCATCTGCATATTTCAACAACATAATAATGATAATGTGATGCAACAAAACCGACTCACTAACTCAATGCATGCGATACTAATAGGGCATAAGCCCTCATCATTAAGCCTAATAGGGAAGAAACATGGCATAAGCCCTCATCATAACGCCAATACATGTCATCAAGAGGGCATGATCCCTCACCATGAATGTATGCAACACGGACGTACGACAAATGTATTATGCATTGATATTCCTATCCACCAATGCAATATGCCAATGCAGACCATCATCATCACCATCATCATCATCATACATGCAACATACTATGCAAATTATTCATGCAACTTCGAACACCATCATCACACGCAAGCATAACATCCATCATACGAAATACATAAAGAGAAGCATATTCGACCAACAAATAATCACCTAATGTGTTCATAAATATTAATATAGAATCGAAAATAATTTTAGCTTTTCATCGGTCTAAAAGGTGCGTCAAATAGACATCTGAGCCAAAAGTTACGAATTTTACAATTTTAAAAAAATTTGTCAGCTTCATCACCAAATGGTATTCCCCGTTAGCCTAATGGCGTTCCTCACTAGCATACAGTAGTAGAAAAAAAACATGGAGTCAATTATGTCCTCACTTCCAACCCCCAAAATCCTAATTTTCCAACCAAAACAGTGTCTCATGATTTCATAAATTATGCATATACATTACCCATCATTCAAATTCATTTCACTTCATAAAATTCATCACTTAATCACAAGGTATCAATAAATTCATCAAAAATTCCAATACACACAAAAGTAAAAATATGAGAAAGAACCTAGCTATGGAAATTCTAATCACTACCATTCCCCATCATAATGCAACTTGTTATAGAGTTAGAATCCCACCCTTACCTTAGATTGATGATTCTCAACTTCTACAGCAAATTCTCTTGCCCTAGTCTCTTGTTCCCTATTCTTTTCTTCTCTCTTTTCACGATTCATTTTTCTCGTTTTGTTCTTCTCACTTCCTTGTCTTCCCAATATTAACCCTTAGACTTTAATTCCTAATCCCAACTTTACCCTCATCTAATTACATAATTATTTAATTATATTTATCTAATAACCATCTTGTTATTCTAATAATAATAATAATAATAATAATAATAAACTGAAACACTAGCCATCTCTTTACACCCATATGTCTCTACGTTATTAGTCATACACCCTTAATCTTAATTATTATAATTTCTAAGGTACCTTTAATCAAAGTACAACAACATATCTCGACATTCATAAAAACACCCAAAAGCACCACATCGCATAATCAATTAATTAAAAATAATTTAAATGAAAATGGGGTGTTACAGTGCTCAACCCATATATGGCCATCAACTTTGTTATCAATATTGTGTTTGGCAATTGCTCCAGCTTGTGCATCATCAAACAAATGAAGAAACCCTTCATCAATCCCTGAGAGTTTTGTCCACAACCTAAATCTATCATACCCCATGTCCTTATCAAAGCACACAACCTCAAAAAAACTCCAAGTATCGGTTTATTGATCTTCCACTGTTGTGTCATTCCCCTTATAAAATGTAAACTTATCATGCACAAAGTTACCACCATGATGGAAGATGACACTGAATACACCCATGTCTACAATTACAAAAATACCCAAGGGTTAAACTATTGTTAATGTTCATGTAATGCACATGGTGTTGGTTAGGACCAGTGAAAAAGTAATGTAAACAAATGTTAAACAATGTGTACCTTCGTCTCGTACGTTGTATTCAGGACGAGTTCTCCAAGGTGCAAGGTCCAATCTTTCAAGTTTTGAGGCGACCTCTTGTTATTTCAAGGCGATACAATGCTTTGGGGTTCCAAGTTGAATGCTTGAGAGAAGAAGACGACACCAATTTGGGAATTAGGGTTCTGGAAAGAATTTATAAATTATAAATAAGTTTTAATTAAAATGAATAAATGACATGTGGATATTAATTATATTTAATTTAAATAATATATGACAACGTGTAAATGCCACATCAACTAATTGGATGACTTGGTTTAATGAATGAATGAAATAGTGGAATCTTTATATGTTAGGGTGAGAATCTAATGTATGTTTTTTACCTTGAAAGGGTTTTAAAAGAAAAGCCCAACGGCAAAGTGAAGTTTGAATTGGTTGGTGTTTTTTACTTTGGAAAACGATTTTTGTATTATTAGAGTGTTTTAAAGTTTAAAAGAAAAAGAAGTTTTAGTTTTAATGCAAATGAAAATGAAAAAAAGAAAGAACAAGGACTAAGGGAAACTAGAAAAGTAAGCCTAGAGTTGTTATGCATGGTTTGCAACCTAAGGTCTATCTCAATTCACTTCCTAAGATTGAATCGAGAAATCCTACGGGAGCATGTAAATGTGCAATGGAAAGTAAACACACAAAGCTTAAGGAGTATCCACTCACTCAAGTAGCACACGCCTAACCGAGGCATCATGTCTCAAAGGAAGGAAAGGGAGAGAGATCATGCCTAACCACGATATAGTGTCATCGAGGTAGGACAAGGGAGAAGGGACATCTAACCATGATATTAAGTCATCAAGGCAGGATCAATGGGAGACTTAACCAAGATATTGAATCATCGAGGCAATAAAAAATGAGGGAATAATTGGTTCTTAACCATGATAGCATGTTATCATGGCAATAAGAATAAGGGACAACGACTCTTAACCAAGATATCATGTTATATAGGCAAGAGAAGAACAAGAGTGAATCGTCATAGGCGACTAAACACCTAACCAAGATATCACATCATCGAGGTAGGAGATAGAAGGAAATAATGAGATCACACCGGAGCATCAACATGCACGTCACGCGAGCTAATGGAAAATTGTTGGGTTGATTGTGAACCCTTCTCCATTTGACCCACTTGATATAAGAATAGCATGGTTCGTAGTATCGACGTACGACGCGAGCTACGAATGACATGTGGACTAGAAATTGTGGGGGTCGATTGCGAACCCTCTTCCAGTTTCCTTCTCTAAGGACTTATCAAAGTGGAATGGGAATGGGGTTCCTTCATTGAGGTCTTTGGAACAAAACCTAAACATAGAGAATGGTAAACAAACACAAGTAGGAATTGCCTTAAACAAGGTCTTTAAATAAACCAGATTTTCCTCAAAGGGACTCAAAAAACATGCATCTCTAGTCCTACTTCTCATGGAAAGAAAAACGGTAAATCATAATGCACCTCTATTCCTACTTCTCATGGAATTAGGAAGCGGTAAAGAGTGCAAGATATAAAAGAAAGCTGGTGAGAATACCAATTGAATAGCAGTACGTAGCAAAGCAAGCAAAAGCAGATTAATTTGGAAAACTTCGAGCAAGCTAGCATCAACAACACAATAGTCAGAAATAATATCCAATGAATATCATGTGCGATAATAAATCACGAGCCACGAATTCATTGCATCATATCAAAGTTCCTACACACAATTCACATCCAGACAAAAACGCAATCCAGACAAAAAAATGCAAACAATATATTTCTCATGAAATGAGAAACAAGAATGAATCGCTTCAGAAGTGAATCCTCATATTAAATGCATTTGGATCAAATAACCAACACTAAGTTACATGATCGAAAGGTTCTCACAGTGTTCCTTGCACAAGTCACAAAATGCATTAGCAAATAACAAGGAGCATCAAATGTAACTCAAAAATTGTTATCACAAGTTAAAATGACATGTTATCATGCATAGAGTGAAATGAAGCAAGCAATGGAAACATAAGAGCTAAATCCGGGAAACATGTACATCATGAAAATGAGTGCACAAAAAGTCGAAATAGAATCGCATGAAAATCGCAATGTGGCTTCCAAACTTACCAAGGAGCTCACAAAAGGTATACCACGAATTAAATAGCACCGGAAGCCTGGATTACTGTTACGGGGCAACAACATGTTTATAATATGGATCGCATAAAAAAAGGAATGGAAATCAAGGGGAATCACTCACAATGGTTCATAAACAACCAATAAAGTATACACATACATCACATGAAAGTTGAAACCCAAAGTACATGTCACGAAGAACAAAATAGCACAATGTTCAAAACTTAGGTGCACAAAACTTCAGAACAAAATCGCATGTAAATTATGCAGTTGCTTCCAAACGTATCAATGAACTCAAAAAAGTATACGCCTTGATTTAATTCCAATCATAAGTGCTACTTCCATTACCGGGAAGCCGTGTGCATTTATGAAAAATTCAACCGGGATCAAGCTTAAACAACGAAAATAAGTGTACCAAAGTGTTCATTGATTAAAGTATCATCACTTAAGAATAACACACAAGTTAAAAACAAGAGGAACACAATGAATGCCTTAAATCCAAGCACAAACCAAACATTATGTGTTAATGTAATTTCCACCAATTTGAGGTTTTCAAATGTCAAAGACTTAAATTCATCAACAAATTGGTGCCAAATTACATTAACTCATGAAGTTGCATCAAACTATCATCTATCAAGAACCACACTTCAACATTATTTAACAAATCAAGAATTGTAAAGTTCAACCACAAATTAAACTCCACTTCAACATTATTGAAAATTCAAGAAACAAATTCAATTCAACATGTTTATGCTTAATTCTACACTTCAAAGTTCTATTCATGAACAAACTCTAACGGTTAACCAACCACTTCCAAGTCTCTTTAACATCACAAATGCAACTCTTCTTTAATTCAAGAAACAACAACATCCATCAACTCCACAAAGTTCTAACCTATCCAACAATTTAACTTCATCATAAAAATCAAATGCCAACTCTAAAATTCAATTCTAGTCAAATTTCACCTCTTAGGCATTTTATCAAACACCTACAACACTATGTCTCAACCAAAAATCAAAGTATAAACTATATTAGTGTCCAATTCAATAATTCACAATCAATATTCAATGCAATTCCTAATTCAATTCCTCAATCAAAGTTTAGTTCAAGAAACACAACATGCTCATTCACAAAAGTGATTATGTAAAAAAGAACTTAAATCAAGAATTAAGATGAAGATTACTTACCGGAATCGAAGCGTAAAACAGAGGATGATGTTAACGCCGGAACAGCCGTGAATAGGAGAGGAGAACTCCGGAAAAACACGGAGGAGACGGAGGAGATACTGCGTTCGTTCGGTGGCTGGAGGGAGGACTTGCAGCGACGGGCCAGAGCGGTAGGTGGAGGAGTGTCTTGTTTATAGAATTATGGTTGGCGAGGAAGAAGAATGATGAATTTTGGCTCTTTTGTTCTTGATGAATTGTTGAAGATTGATGAATATTGTTGAAGTTCTTGAGAAAAAATGAGAGAAGGATGTGTTTGATCTTTGAGAGAAAAGAGAGAGAGATTTGTGAGTTGTTTTTGGGAGTGAGTGAATTATGAGAGAAAAATATGATTTTTGGAATATATAGTGTGAGAAAATTCGTCCTTGGATGTTAAATTGGATTGGGCCTCATTTGGATAGTGTCTGCAAATTTAACTCACAATGTGAGTATAAAATGCCATGTCATCACCAGTGCAAAATCTCGACTCAAGCTCAACATCAAAAATGAAGATTGCGAAATTTGTGACGCAATGCCGAAAGAACAGACTCAATCGGATAAATGAAGACAAAGTTACAAATCTTCGAAGTTTCTCAGACGTTGTCTTTTCTGGTTCAACAACGAATTTCACAGTTCCATTAGCGAAATAGACCATAAACGGAAGCCTTCAGAGTACTGTTTGAACCTGAAGTCTGAACCAAAGTTGTAGCTGACATCATTTGTGAAATTATGCCAAAAGAATCGTATCGATATGATAAAAATTAAAAATATACGATTTTTACAATATCAGAAATAGTGAATTAAAATTTTTGGTTCAGCATAACAAAATCTCTGGTAATTCGCATTTCCAGGAACTTTCCTTAAAGAATCAGTCCTTGACCTGAACATACGAAATGAAGATGGCATCAAGACGGATTTTTCACCCAAAGAACTGCTCAAAAAAATGCACCAGGCGAAAGTTATGAAATTTTGAACGTTTGAAAAATAACGGTTCAGCACACTGTTTTCCAATGTATTCCCACTGTAGCTCCTCAGAGTATCCGCATATTCGAAGATCTTCCTTACCAAATCAGCTTCTGAGCTGAACATACAAAATGAAGATGGAATTAAGAGGGTTTTAATGCCTCAAGACCCGCTCCAAAACAGTATTCTAATCAGAAGTTATGAATTTTTATTACCCCCGAAACGGTGGACCAATAATTAAATTCAATAAAATGTCTTCAAATAATTAAAATTCACTGAGGTTTTCTTCACAAAATTTGACTTCAATCTGAACACGAGAAATGATAATAAAATCAAGACAGTCTCAATGCTTGAAGAATCAATTGAAAATACTAAATCGGATGAAAGTTACAAATTTTTGAACACCCGAGAAACAAATAACCAATCATTAAGTTCAAATACCGTTTCGGAGAAATCGAATTATTCAGAGACTCTCTGCACATAATTAGATTCCGTTCTGAATAGATGAAATGAAGAAAATACCGAGAAGGTTCTAAAGAGTATCCCGATTGCAGGTTGTGAATTTATAAGCTCAAACCAGCAAAAACACTTTTTCTGGTTCACACTGTCTCAAATTCACATAAACACCCAATTCCTCCGTAGTTCAGAGTGTATGGAAATACATGAGAGCTTGACATGATGATGGCTTGACTGATCATAGGTTTGATTGCTTGAAAAACATGCAGAACACATTCAAGCCTTTAAAAACCAGTGTTATGCCTTGCTGCTTCTGCCTAACAGAACAATCTCTTTTTGTGTAGCTTTTGAAAATAAATACCTTGATCCCATGACCATCAATGATGCATGAAATTCTAGATGACCTATTAAAGAGTATGCATAATCCAGACAATCCTTATAAAGGGGTAGGACAAATTTGGGGTATGACAGTTGCCTCTATTTAATCGTCTTAAACCTGAAAGTGAGATTGGCACAAGCCTTTCGAGTGTTCGAGGTAGAAGATGATTAAACACTAATGCCAAAAATTTATTCTGAAAGGATGGTGTGAACGAGTTATTTATTTTGTGATATCTATTACGGAAATACAATTTGTTTTTCTGGTGGAATGTTTATGGTGAGTAAGTGCAGCTGAATGGTGATAGTCTGTATTGTGGTAATAGTGTGTAATACGATGGGAGAACTGGCTTGTTTAGCATTTTATCGCAAATGTTGCGGATAGCAAGAGTCGTCACCGACTTTTATTTCATCCAATGAGGAAAGGTGAAAAGAACAGAAAATACCTTTGATAGATTTTGAGTTCGGGGGGTAAGTTATGAAAAAGGAAGGTGTTAGCATCCTTTTCATCCGTAGTTATCTACGGGCTCTTAATTTCTTAGCTCACTTTAAACTTGATTTGTGTGTGTGTGTGATTTGAAAATATTTTGAATTCCAATTGTGAGGAATACTTTGTAATAATTTTTGTATCAGTCCTCAAGAATGTATACAAAGTGTTTTTTGAAAATATTTATTTTGAAATGTGAGGTGTAAAAATAAATTTGTTTGTTTGAAACTGTTATGAGCAAGCAATTTGTTGAGTCTTGCCCACTAAAGGTCGTTATTGTTATTTTCCTTCTCCGTTAGAGATAGTATTATCCACGTCATTAGTTAGTAGGTAGCCCTATCTATTGAATGTAAAGGGACAGACGTAGGGTCGTCGTATGGTCATAGAAGGAAACATGTAAGGATACTTTAGAAATTCGAAGGGACTATCATCAATTTTTTCGTAGGGTCATCGAAGGGACTAGATCATTTTGTAGGAAACTCGAAGGGTCATCGAGGGATTATGATCTTTATTCGAAAGGGACCATGATGATATTGTTTAACCGATCGTCTTCGCTAAAGCATCCATACGTTCGAGGGATATGACCTTTGTTTTCCGAAGGCAACATAAGAGATTACCCTAGAGGTGTATGTGTGCAAACTGAGTTCAGTTCAGTTATGTTATCTTGGAATTGTTTAAGGTTATCTACCGTTTAATTTTATCTTGTCATACAAGTCTATTACTACACAATTATATATATACAAGACATAAAGAATAAGTGCGGAAAAGTAAATTCCTACGCTATTACAGAGCCTTGGGGCAGATACATGATAAAGAAATTGTGCGGGAATTTAAACTAGGTTATTACAAAATTTGTACATCCTATACAATTTGTATAATAAAATAAATAGCAAAATAAAATAAAGTGTTATTAAATTATTTTTAATGTCCTAATATCTAAAATGTTAGAAATTAATTTTTTGTGCATTTTTTGGTTTGATTTGAATGATAAAATAAATAGATTCTAAACCTAAATTAAACACTTAATTAATTATTAAAAAAAACCTATGTCTAATTAATTAATTAATTAAGAAAAATATTGTCAAAAATTAAATTAACCTATTAAAAGTATAAATCTGATTTTATCATTTTTTTTTGAATTTTTTTGATTTAATGGAAATTAATTAAATGAGTAAGAAAATGTAAAGAAAGAAAGTTGGAAATAAGTGGAACTAAAAAATGCATGGGGTACGAATCAGTTCATCAATGGCCAACCAAGATTTGGACGTGATAAACTCCATGATGGTCGCGACCTGTTCTAAACATCATCATAAACATACACGAACACACAAGATTAGTTAACAATTCATAAAATAGAAGTTATGGATTTTGGAAAAGTTACCCAATTGGTGTTCTTGAGTGAGTATGTTCTGGGATGTCTAGAGCTTGTTGAAAGACTGGAAACGACTCCTAGGATCTTCAGGAGTATAATGGAATGCTTGGAATTTCTTGGGAGAGACTACAAATAGGGTTTCACGCTTTCCCTAGTTCTTGAGAATTTTTTGTGATTCTTGGAGCTTTCTCTTGATGTAGCAATTCGTGGGCTTGTTCATTGATGTTGTGTGTATTTATAGTGGAAGAAAATAGATCAAGACAAAAGAGGAAAAGACCAAGTATTAATTCCTTGCCAAAACACAAAAAACATATTTTCAAACATTCCATTTTGAGAAGATTATGTCTCAGTCTTGCCTCCCACGGTTTTGGAAAGTTTGGTCCAACACCAAGGCCATGTGCCTTGGTCCATTATTTTACTATTTTATTTAATTTATTTTATATTTAATTGAATAAAAACAAAACAAAACAAAATAAAAATAAAATATAAGGCATGAGTGGACTTATGGGTCTTTTATCATGTCATGAACATTTTTGAACTTGAAAAGTTAGGTCCATTAGCCCACAATTTCAAAATTGGTCAATGTAAGTTTCCTACATTTCTCAAAAATTGCTCAACTTGCACCAAACATAACTCCCTCAATTTTTATCATATGAAGGTGATCCTAGACTTTTTGGAAAGCTCAATATGTCCCTTATAATCTCTACATTTATCATTTTTTTCATTTGAAGAATTTATCTTGATGTAAGTTGCCTTGTAAAAAAGTGTCTTTTTGTTGAATTTTGAAATGACCTATAATGTTTTGGCCCATATCTCTCAAATGAAGCATTTTTTAGACTTGATCTTAGAGAGATAAAGTTATAGAGAATTGAATTTTCTTCAAAATAAGCTTCGGTTGAGAAAAATGTGATGAAGCATGTGAAAGTTATGCTTGGTCAAAGTTCAGTTAACTTCTCCTTAAGAAAACCCTAATTTTCCCCCTCGGGATACTCTTGAGCCTCGAGATACCTTTTTACTTCGTGAAACCAAGGTTTGTCTGCTACCTCTTTAGTATCAATCTCACAGCAGTATGCTGGTTCATCCAACCTCTCGATAGTTATTCGGGGAGCTTCATTGTCCCACCTGACCTTGAACATAGAAGACATGGTAGTTAGCGTGTCCGCTAACTGACTCTCCTCTCGTGGGAAATATTCAAAGGTTACCTCCTCAAAGTGTGGAAGTAATGTCAGCACATGTTCTTTGTACGGGATGAGATTCGGATGCTTTGTATCCCACTCTCCTTTTATCTAACTTATTACCAAGGCTGAATCCCCGAAAACGCTCGAGAATTTGATCCTCAGGTCATTAGCAGCTTTGAGACCCATGATGCATGCTTCATACTCTGCCATGTTGTTGGTACAGTTGAAGCATAGTCGGGAAGTTAAAGGAGTATGACATCCTTCAGTAGATATGATTACATCTCCAATTCCATTACTGAGTGCGTTCGAAGCTCCGTCGAAAACCATAGTCCATAGGGATCCTTCTTCAGGTCCTTCATCTGGTCCAGGTTCTTCAAAGTCAGTCACTAGCATAATATCCTTGTCCAGGAACTCAAAATTCATGGACTGGTAGTCATCCATGGCATGATGAGCCAAATGATCAGCTAATACACTTCCCTTGATTGCTTTCTGAGTTGTGTATTGGATATCATATTCAGTTAAGATCATCTGACATCTTGCTATTCTTTCGGAGAGAGTGGGCTTCTCGAAGATGTACTTGATTGGGTCCATCTTAGATATCAACAAAGTAGTGTAGGTCAACATATACTGTCTCAGTCGGCGAGTAGCCCATGCCAAAGCGCAACAAGTTTTCTCGACCAGTGAGTATCGTGTTTCACAGTCGGTAAACGTTTTGCTAAGGTAATATATCGCGTGCTCTTTTCGACCAGACTCATCATGCTGCCCCAGCACACACCCCATTAAATTATCTATCACTGTTAAGTACATTATCAAAGGTCTTCCTTCAATCGGAGGCATCAGAATTGGTGGTTCTTGAAGGTATTCCTTGATTCTTTAGAAAGCAATCTGGAATTCGTCATTCCATTTTACTACTTGATATTTCTTCAGGAGTTTGAAGATCGGCTCACAAGTAGCAGTCAGATGTAAAATGAACCTGGAGATATAATTTAGGCGTACCAAGAAACCTCTAACTTCCTTCTCATTACGGGGAGCCAACATTTATTGCATAGCCTTTACTTTTGCAGGGTCTACCTGAATACCTTTGTCACTGACGATGAACCCCAGAAGTTTACCAGACCTTACCCCGAAGGTTCACTTATTCGGATTTAACCTCAACTTGTATGTCTTCAACTTGTCGAACAGCTTTTGTAGATGATCAAGGTGTTCTCCCTCGATTTGAGACCTGGCTATCATGTCATCAACATAAAACTCTATCTCATGGTGAATCATGTCTTGAAATAAGGCGACCATGGCTCGCTAATAGGTTGCCCCATCATTCTTTAACCCAAAAGGCATCACCTTGTAACAGAAAGTTCCCCATTGTGTGACGAAAGTTGTCTTCTCCATTTCTTCGAGTGCCATCTTGATCTAGTTGTAGCCAGAGAAACCGTCCATGAAGGAAAAGATTTTGTGTTGTGCGGTGCTGTCAACCAGAACATCAATGTGGGGAAGCGGGAAGTCATCCTTGGGGCTTTCCCTGTTCAGGTCTTTGTAGTCCACACACATTCGTACTTTACCGTCCTTCTTAGGTACCGGAACAACATTAGAAACCCATTGCGGATAGGAGGTGACAACTAAGAACCCAACGTTGAACTGTTTCATAACCTCTACTTTGATCTTCTCTGACATTTCAGGGCGCATAAGGCGGACCTTTTGCTTTACCGGAGGGCAATATTCTTTAGTTGGTATTCGGTGGACCACTATATCTGTGTCTAGCCCTGACATGTCTTCATATGACTAGGCGGAGATCTCAACATAAACGTGCAACATCTGTACCAACCGCTGTTTGACACTAATCTCCAGATTTGTGCCGATCTTGACTTCTTTTCTGTCTACCTCTATTCCCAAGTTTATTATCTCAACTGGTTCTTTATGAGGCTATGTAGCCCTCTCTTCCTGCTCTAACAGTCTAGCAAGTTCTCCAGGTATCTCATAATCTTCCTCACCTTCGTCCTCGGCTTGGTTGATCGGATTTTAGAAGTTATAATTGGCAATAGCAGAGCTGTTATCAATGGGATCCAGAGTGGATATGGATATGTAGTTTGATATGTGAGTGTGTGTAAGAGCATAGCTGTATTGATAAAGTGAAAAGAAGAAAATAAAAACAGAGAGCACAAAATTTATATGCAAGAACGTCCAACGTTTTATTGATGACATATGATAATGACATATAATAACCCTCACAAATAAACCATTGTGCCTCGGGTAAGACACAAGGCCATAGAGTTTATATTGTTTATTACAAATCCTAAAAACATGTAAGACAATTAATGTTGAACAAAATTAATCGGCACAAAATCTTTGGCCGTCCAGCTACTCGATCCACCGTTGGTAGTATGGTATATCCAGCTATCCATGTCGTACTCATTGTCAGCATCTTCCATGGCGGAGACAACATCAATAGCATTGATTCCTGAGTCGTTCTTGGGCATGGGTGCAGTCATGACATTGGGCATCTCAGAAGCATCAAACTCAATCTCCTTTGCTTCGATCAAATCATGCACCTTGTTCTTCAAAGCGCAGCAGTTGTTAGTATCATGGCCTGGACTGTCAGAATGGTAAGCACACCGAGCGTTTGGATTGTAACAAGGAGATGTGGTGTTGGGGTTCTTGGGAGCCTGCCGCAGAGTTACCAAATTGGTATTCAATAACTATGGCAAGATTTGAGACAAGGTCATGTTTATCCGGGTAAACTGTCTTACCGGTCTTTCTGTCCTCAGTTGATTGTTCCTTTGTTGGGTAGGCTCAGACTTAGAGATCACGACAGCCTCTACCATTGGACGGTGCTTGGTTCTATTCTGACTTCTTGGATTATAAATAGCATTGACCTCCTTCTTACCCATGAATGACTTTTTCACTGTACTTGAAGAGGTGTCTTTTTGGATCTTACCGCTTCGGATCCCAACTTCTACCCTTTCTCTAGTTAATATCAGCTCAGTAAAACCAGTTGAGGAGATACCAATCAAGTGATTGAAGAACAGACCAAATAGTGTACCAAGAAACATGTCTACCAAATCCCTATCAGACAAAGGGGGTTGGACTCTCCCTGCGAAGTCTCTCCACTTATGAGCGTAGTCCTTAAAACCTTCGCTTGCATCCATAGACATACTCTGGAGTTGAGTACGGGTAGGGGCAAAGTCAGCGTTATATTGATACTGCTTATAAAAAGCAGCAGCCAGATCTTCCCAATTGTAGATGTTTATTCCCTTCAGCTTATAAAACCACTCAAGCTGAGTCCTGGATAGACTGTCTTGAAAGAAATGGACCCATAAGTTCCTATCAGTAGTGTGAGGCTGATTCTTCCTCACATAAGAACAGAGATGAATCTTGGTACAAGAAACCCCATCATACTTTGCAAATACCGGAG
Organism: Vicia faba; assembly: GCA_948472305.1. Lineage (NCBI taxonomy): Eukaryota > Viridiplantae > Streptophyta > Magnoliopsida > Fabales > Fabaceae > Vicia > Vicia faba. The sequence goes on from OX451739.1 coordinate 1,160,380,073, forward strand.
CCTTGAACTTTGGTTGGATGATAACCCCAGATACCAAACCCAGCTCTTCAAAATCCAGCCCTGATACTCTTTGGATCTCCATTGCATTCAGACGATATTCTAACTGTTTGTATATATCCTCAGTGGGAGGATACTGTTCATCATTGTAATCATATTCATTTTCAGAAATCCTTGGACTAGGTTCTTCCTCCCTTGCTTCACCATCTTAGTTCTCCCCTTCTTTGGATGAAGAGGTCAGATCATCTGGTTGCTTCAACGGTCCCCTGAATCTTCTGCCCAGATTCAGGACACCAGCGGTCTTCTTCGACTTCTTCTTTCTATATTTTAGAATAAGGGCCTTCATATCTTCCGTCCCTTTAGCCAAAGCTACGAACATTTGCTGAAATTGGGCATTTTGTGCCTGGAGATCCTTGATACTTTGTTGAGAAGTCACTACAGCTGAAATAAACAGCAAAGAAGATGAGAAACCTGTTATGAGACCTGTTTATGCATTGATATGTATGGCATATGTATGCAATGATTTCAAGGACTTTGGGAAATTTAAACTTGAGAACCAAAATGAAACAAAGACTTTATTAGTAGAATTCAAAATACAATTGCCTTTTAGGCGTTTCAATTTAAAATTCTTAAAAACTAAAAAAAATCAAGTTTCCCATGGATGCTTCCTCTTCGTGCCGAGATAGACATTAAGGCTTCTTTCCTCATGAAGCTACTTTGTCATCTCTAAAACTTTATTCTCCTGGGCATAGAACTGGTCCCTATAAGTATCCCCCTCCTTCTTCAACTGACTCCAGGACCTTTGTAATTCTTCAAGATCAGTAGGCATGTCAGGATGAAGAAACCGTGTAGGGAATATCCCCTTCAGTAATGGGCTCCACAATCACTGGTAAGACGGCTATGTATGGCATCATAAGTTTCTTAGCATGAGCTCGTACCCATTGGAGATAAGGTTCCATAGGGATGGAAGTCTTCGGCCCCAAAGTCTTGACGTCAGATCTGTTTACCATGCCCCAAGCTCGTATGAACCTCTGGCGATACCCTTGAACATCATCCTCATAGTTAAACATAATGCCCTGGATAAGCATCTCATGAGGATCATCCCTTCGAGTGTAACCAAATTGTCGTTGAGCCAAAGAATGATTATAAGTTATGCCTCCCATAATGCCAAGTAGTGGGACATTAGGGAATTCTCCACAGCGGTCAATAATAGAAATATCTCGCATAGATCTTGAATACCAGAGAATATTCGCGTGAGAAAGTGACATTATCCTTTGCGACCAACCCAAACGTTCTTCATTCTTCAGCACTGACTTAGGGATGTGAGAAATAAACTACCTCGACAGTAATGGCATGCAGCACATAAGAACCCCTCTTCTCTTCATGGTATGAGTGTGGAGAGCATGCAAGATATCACCAAGCAAAGTAGGCACATGGTTTCGAGAGAGGAAGACCTTGATAGCATTCACATCTATGAGTAAGTATGGATTAGGGAACAATACTAACCCATAAATTAGAAGAGCCAAGACCTCCTCAAAAGCCTGAAATTCCAAATCATCCCAAAACAGCTGGGCCTTATCTATTAAGAACTTTGCTAGAAAGCCCTTGACACCGCTTCTTATTTCCCAATTGGATATCACGTAGGCCCGTTTCAAATGCAAAGCTGAGGCAATGATCTCTGGCTTGGGAACTTCTTCTAAACTTGTGAAAGGCATATGATCAAGAATAGTTATATCCAATAATTGAGAGAACTCTTCCATGGTAGGCACCAACTGATAGTCTGGAAAGGTGAAGCAGAGGTTCTTGGGATCAAAGAACTGAAAGAGTACACCCATCATCTTTTCATCAAAGCTCGAAGTAACCAGGTTGAGAATTCGACCATATCTCTTAGTGAACGAAGATGTTTTAGGAACCCTTGATACTAGCTCCTTGAGTGGGAGAGGTATTCTCACAAAGCTGATTCAGATAGTGTTTCTATGAGCAGAAGCCATGATCTGCAAAACAGAACAAAGATAAATTCCCTCGGTCCTTGAAATTGTTAGTGTAATAAGAATGGATGCTATGTTATGATGCATGATATTATGTTAAAACAGAGTAAATCACACACAAGCAAAGCACATAATAGACCTTAGGTTCAAACTCTTGCATGAGGTTAAAGGTAAGTACCCTCTTGAATTTTAGTTGGTTTCAAACCTGTCTTAGAAAAGTAACCGGGTTCTAAGGATTCTTAATATCACTAATCATCCTTTATCGGGCATTGTTTCAGCTCAGGAAATATTTTCTTGTGGCTGAAATATCCCGAAAGTCTGATCTCAATGAGTGTAGCATCGAGTATCAACCAATCCTCAACTTTATACCGAGGTCGGCTATCTCACTACTTTCTAATGGCCAAGTTTGTTCAACTAAGGTTCTAAGGTCCGTTAGTGCTTCACGACACCACACGGCAGCCTCGTATTCTCCTCGTTTCAACATGAAGGATACTGGTACCAACCAAAGGGTCACACTAACACAATCATCGCTTAAACCATATCGGTCTATGCCATACAGTCTCCACGATCTATTGTTGTTTACCTAAAAAGTGTCCCCAGATCCGGGTGTAGGATCTTCAACAATACCCAAGAAAAAAACCCTTAAAGATAAAGCAGGCAAAAACAAACAAGAAAGCAATTTAAAATGACCTAGGTCCTAAGGTATACCCCACTTTATTAAAAATCCCCAGCAGAGTCGCCAGTTCTGTGATACGGTGGCAGAACTGACTGTTTTTTGTTACTACTAGTTTTGCGTTTTTTATTCGCAAATGTACGGTAAGCAAGAGTCGCCACTGTCTTTTATTTTATCCAACAAAAGAAAAGGGAAAAATAACAGAAAAAACCTTTTTGATATGTTTCTGAATACGGGGGGTAGATTATGAAAAGGGAAGGTGTTAGCACCCCTTCTATCTGTGGTTTTCCACGGGCTCTTAGGGACTCGCTCATTTTTAAATTGCTTTTGTGTGTTTGTGTGCATTTTAAAAAGTTTTGAAATTGACTTAGTGCGACATTTCACTTTATGGTAACCCTTGTATCAGTCCTCAAGAGTGTGATAAAGTGTTTTTGAAAACTTTGTTTGAAAAGTGTTTGAAAGTGTAAGTATGAAAAATTGATTGTTTTGAGCAAGTACCTAAGAGTTATCTACCTACTCGAAAAAGACTGTTAGTTTTTCTTATTTCATTTAGACAATGCTATCCTACTATTAAGGAGTAGGTAGCTCCATCGTTGGAGTTTGAGGGACAATCTAAAGGGATGATTACGGTCACTTAAGGCAACATGGCAAGATCTTTTAGTAATTGTCCTAAAACTCTAAGATCACTTTTGTTACCGAGGCAACGTCGAAAGGGTCATCGAGGGACTAGTGATCTTTCGAATTAAAGGACAACCACTAAAAATTCTCATGTTTCGAGAATAGTGACCGTTTTCTGAAGGCAACCGAAGTGGGGAAAAACCCTAGGAGTGAGCATGTGCAAGTGTTTGTTTTTAGTTAATTATCTTTGAACAGTTAGGGTTTTCTACTGCTTTAAACATTGATTTATCTTTCGCATACAATCCTATTATCAATCATCTAACAGATTATAATTGCAGAAATTAAAAGCGGAAAAGAAAACCTAATTATTATAGGGCTTCATGGAATGGGGATTACATAATAAAAAACTTTGGGGAGAAGCGGAAAATAAAAGCAGTAACAAACCTAAGTTAAAAGCTATTACAAACTTGAAACAAATACAATAATTAGAATAAATAAATAAATAAATGCGCGCGAGAATAAATTAAACGAGGAATTAAAGTTTAATGAATCTAATTGATTTAGAAGAAAAATATTTTTGGATTTTTTGAGAAAGTAATTAATTTTGCAAATTAACCTAATTTCTAATTAATTTTAATTATGAAAAAGGAATTTAAATTATCCTAAAAAACCTAATTAATTAATGAAATTAAATATTTTATGAAAAACCTAATTCTAATGTTTTTTGTGTTTTTATGATTTTAAGATTTAATTAAAAAAAGATTTTTTTTTAAAACAATTAAAAAATAAAACAATAAAAAAGTTAAAGAAATTAAAACAAAAATTAAAATGGGCCTGATATGAGAAGTAATTTGGGGGTGTCTTGTTGAATTCATGTTAGGCCCAGAATAGTTGGCCCATCTTCCAGTGCATGATCCAGTGAGGCTCTCATCTGGGGGTTCACGATACGCTGTTTTGCTAGACGTTTGGATCTGGGCCACGTGATGATCTAAGGGTTGGACCTGTGGGCGCATGGTGGACACTTTGCTAGGAGATGCGTTGGATCTGTAAGCAATTATCAAGAAAAATACAAAAGCATACGCCTGGGATCGAACCTAGGACGTTTGCCTTACGCGTTTATTCCTTGACAATCTGCGCTGGAAGGCTCATTTGTTAATATAATAAACAAATAAAACATAAGCCAAATAAAGTAGCATGCCCAGAAAAATGCACGTGGATTCAAACGGGCCAGCGGTATGCTGTCACCTCTTGTCTTCTTCCCAGAACTATGGTCTTTGGTATCAGACTTTTATCCACGGACAAAATTGTCACTAAAGGCTATAATGACAATTTTTGTCCTAGCTACAACCCTGCAACATCTCAAAACGCAATACAAGCAATATAAATTAAAACTACAACCAGGGATCAATCAGAAATTTCCCCCTAAATGCTATGGTACCCATAATCTGGTCCAATTTTCCCTAGAGAAGTAAACCCTAAATTCAAGCTTATGAACCCTTGCCATGGCAAGAAGCTATTCCCGCACTTAAACTTAAATCAAACCAATCAAAAACATTGAAAATATGATAGCAAGCATGGATATATGATCAAAACAGATTCATGATGGACAAATCATTGGAATCGAGTTTGGAAAAAAATATAAACTGTGACTGTTAGAGAGCACAATTCTTGACGTTTCAGGCTTTGGGAATGCTTGCAATCGCTTCATAGGATACCCATGGACGTGATTTGATCCTTAGAATGGCTTGAATTGGTCTGTGGAGGAGAATGGGTGTTGTACCCCAAAATTTTCCCTCCCATATTCTTCAAGATTTGCAAAGAGCATGCTTCAAAATCTCCCCAAGGGTTGCACAGTTCAAAGGCCTCCTAACAGTCAAAAACTAGGGTTTTGGGTCTGGCAAAGAAATTGAAGTTTCCAAGGGTCCAATCAAGTCCCACATGCCTACAAACATGGTCAAGTATCCTCATGTCAAGTTTCAAGACTCACAACACAAAATTGCACAGTCAAAAAACCTAATTGCTCAGCAGTCAACTGTAGGGGTAAAATGGTCATTTGACAGTCAAAAGTCCAAATTTTTGGTCAACATCTTATTTTGAAGCCACAAACATCATTTGATCAATTCTTGATCATGATTTCTCAAGGCATGGCTCTAAAAGTCTCAAGATGCAAAAGTTTCCATATTTGGACAGTTGAAAAAGTCAACTGTAACTTGACCAAGGCATAACTTCCACATGGTTTATCAGAAAAATTCCATCCAAAGCTCATTTTGAAGAGAAAGACATTACCTACAACTCCTCTTCACACTTCAAGTCCAAGAAATGCCCTCACAAAAAGTTATCAATCTCAACATTATAGGTCATTTTCAAAAGTCAACAAAAAGGGACTTTAAGTCAAAGACCATAACTTGAGATTGGTAAATCAAAATGACATGGGACCAAAGGAATTGGTTAGAGGACTTCAAGACCCTTCCAAAATGTCCAAGAACATGATCAAAGCTTAACAATTGAGCAAGATATGCCTTGTGGAAGTTGGGAAATTTTTGGGAATTTTGAAAAGTCAACTTTGCTTCAAATGCCTTAAAATTGCTAATGGGCCACAATTTCTTCCAAGAATCATCATCCAAAGGCTATGCACGACCATTGGCCCAAAGGGAAGTTATTTCATCATTTTTTATTATTTATTTGAATTTTTAATCACTATTAATTCATTTAATTAAATAAAATATGACAAAAATAGCAAAGCATGTGTTTTGAATCTTGTGATACAGCTAATAGACTCCTTAAAGACTCAAGATTTCGTGCACCCTCAATTTGGAAAGGTTTGGCCATGATTGGTACCAAAAGCACATGGAAAAGATTTGAAAAGATACCATTGAAATCAAAATTGAAAATCATCAATGCAAAGGGTTTTGGGCTTTGTTTCTTACCCTAATTTGTTTCTTATACAAGCACAAACCTAACCCTAATGCCAAGAACCTGGAAGCTGCGCCCAAACCTGAATACAAACTTGGCATTTTTTGTGAAAAAATTGAAAACTGAAAACATACATAGAGTGTAATTCAAGGCGAAATAAGGATTCCAATAGCTTGCCAAGGCATCAAGGAACCTAACTGAATCCTTTTCCACGCTTCTAGCATCAAGAATTGGTATATAGAAGTCAAAATTCCTCATACTTTATGCATGATCGTATTTGAATTTCTGGGCATTTTCCATACATTTTGATTGTTGTTTTATACTAACATGGACCTTCTGAGTCTATTGATATTGTTTAATTGAGTTTTCATAGCCTATATGCAAAGTTGCCATGGAAGCTCGTTAGGTTTTCAGAGGTCAGAAATTAGGGCTTTCCTCTTCAGGAAAAATTCAGACACAAGACCCATACCATTGAAACCAGAAGCTCATGACGAATCAATTCCATACCTCGCGATCAATTTATGATAAACCAGGGCCTAATCGCTATTTTCTTGTACTGTAATTAGTGGGGGTTTAAAACCCCCGCTATCCATCTGTTTTTTTTTCAGGCCAAAGCAAACGAGTGGAGAAGAAGATGAGTTGTCTCAACGTGATAGAGCCATTCAAATTTCCAACGCGTTTTTTTGTTGGACATCACTAATTCTTATTTTTATCATATTAATTGTTATCCACTATTATTACAAAGTGACAAAGCAGCTCAGTTGATGGAACGTAGTGCTGGCAAGCCTTGGGACCTGGGTTCGATTCCCAGGTCCCCTCCCTTTCTCAATATATTTTGTTTTACTCTGATTCCATGCAGTATACGTCCTGAAGACCACCATGCATCCTACGCTGACGCTGGCCACATGGCCACTGAGATCAATCCAAGAGCCAAAAATCAAGGTCCAGGGAACACCCCAGTCAACGCATATGCACGTGGCCAGAAAAGTCAAAAGAGGCCTCCAATAATTGGGCCTAATTGCTCACAACATAATCTCCAAATTGGGATCAACACCCCCTATTGGTTTGCATTTTTCATTCTCTTTATTTTTTCTATTTTTATTTGTTTTATTTAGTTTTAGTTTAATTCTTTAAATTAATTTTTTCTTTAACATAAAAAAAATAATAATAAAAAAATCAGAAAGACAAAAAATATAAATATATTTTATTTAAATGTCTTTGTAAATAAATTTTATTAATTAATTTAGTTTTTAATTCTAGGTTTAATTTTAATGTTTTTTTTAATAAACTAAAAAAATGTAGAATTAGGGTTTTAAATACTTTTATTCTTTTTATTTTCTTTTATCATTATTAAATATTAATTATTTTTATCAATAAATTGCCATGTAAATAATTAATTAAAACTAGGTCTAATTTAAACACTTTCTTAATAAATTAAAAATAGTAGAATTAGGTTTTTTAATTAATTCTCTTAATTTCATAAAATACAAAAAATACCAAAAAATAATTCTTTCTTTTATTTAAATCTAATTAATTTCATAATTTTAGTTTAGTTTCCTTAAAAGGGTCCAACGCCCTCGCCTTCCCGACTTTACTTATTTTCGCATTTTACTTTTATTTCTTTTTGTGAATATAATGTATTTATCCCAAAGCTATGTAATAGATTAATTAGATATTTATCTTTCTGCATTTTATTTTATTTTAAATCGGGTCTTGGATTAATTTGGCGATGTAGACCCGCGCCTTTGTAATAGCGTAGGACTTTTACCTTCTCGCATCTTTTAACTGTTAATAACTTGCATGAAAGAATGAATACCAAAAATAAAAAAACAAAGCATAGATCACCAATGCATGAACAAGACAAAAATATCTGAAAACGACACACAAATCACACACCACCCCTAGGGTACGTCTCACTGTTGCCTTGCCCCTCGAAATGTGGTCGTCGAGTAGAGGATGTTTTAGTAAGTCCTCATGTCCATGAACATGGCATGAGGGTAGCTTCTAAGGTGTCTTCCCATTGCTCCGGTGACCACACTGTCCCTAACCCTCGAATTGACCCGAATACCTCCAACGGTGGTGCTACCTACCTCTCAATGGTGGGATGGCACTACTTTAAGGATATTTACACACACGAATTCCTTAGGGTAGGTAGAGAACTCGTAGATACTTGCTCTAATTTCAAAACAAATCCAAAACTTCTTTTCACACCGACACCTTTCAAAAAGCTTTCAAAAAGCAATTTTTCAAACACTCTTGAGGACTGATGCAAGAGTCGAACTGAAATTTTCAAAGAAACTTTTTCAAACCCACTCACCTTGAAAAGCAAACAAACAATTTTGAAAACACAAATGAGCAAGTATCTAAGAGCCCATGGATAACCATGGATAGAAAGGGTGCTAAAACCTTCCCTTTCTATAAATCTACCTCCCGAACCGAGAACTAATCTCTATAAGGAATTTTTCTGTGCTTTTGTCCTTTCCATTTGGAGAAAATAAAAGACGGTGGCGACTCTTGCTTCCGCGACATTTCGCGAACCAGCGTTAAACAGTCAGTTCCAGATCCACCGATCACAATGGGCTCTGCACTTTTTGACAAAAAGTTTGAACTTTGTTCTTGATGTAGAGGCAGGTTGTGCAACTTTTTCTCCTTCTGTTAGGGTTCACAATACTTGTGTATATGTACTGAATCAATCTAGGGTAGCATAATTGGAAAGAATCACAAGATGTAATGGTTATTACTTTTGATTCAAATCTTTCCACATTTGGAGATTTCCTCTTGTTTTCAACCTTGCACGTTTTTCTCTTGGCTATAGACAGCTTGCATGATCTATAATTCAATGCAAAACAAATCTCATTCCATTGATTTTATTTATTTTGATTTAATTTGATTTAATTTGAATTTTAAATAAATAAAAAATCAAAATAAATTAAATAAATAAATTAATGAAGCAATGAGTGTCCCATGGGTCATGGACCATGCTAGGGATAAGATTCAATCTTGAAAAAGATGGGCCCATGTGGAAAAAATGCAATTTTGAGCATTGTTGATTTTGTGCAAATTTCCAAAAATGGTCAACTTTGACAATGCATATCTCTCTCAATTTTGACCCTAAGAGGGTGTTCTTGGACTTTTTATAAATATTAGGATGTCCTCTAGACAACCCTTTTGGTTTAATCTCCATTGGGTATTCCATGTTCATGTAATAAGCTTTGACCCAAAAGGTGTTTTTGTTGATTCTTGAAAAGGACCTATAATGTCTGAATTTATATCTTTTCATGGGTGCATTTCTTGAACTTGAGGGCTGAAGATAAGTTGTAGGGAATTGAATTCTCTTCAAAATTAGCCTTGGATGAAAAATTTATGATAAAGTATGAGAAAGTTATGCCTGGTCAAAGTTTGGTTGACTTTTCTTGTATAAACCCTAATTTAGCAACCTTTGAGTTTTGATGAATTAGGAGCATTCCTTGAGGAATCATGATCAACCGTTGATAAAATGATGGATATTACTTCAAAATGTTGATGTTGACCAAAAATATTAAAGTTTGACTGTATGTGGGTCATAGTTGACTTTTGACCTAATATAGTTGATTTTCAGGCATTTGAGCAGTTGACTGAGTAAACTTCTTGTGCAAGGCATGAAACTTGACATGGATGGTCTTGAGGACATACTAGGACTATGGAAAAGATCTGAGACCTTTGGATCTCACCCATATTGATGAAAATGGAAACCCTAATTAGGGGTTCATTGATTTAGGAGAGAATTTGTCTGATCAATTCTTGGGCATCCTTGGGCAACTTGAGGACCTCAATGGGCATGTGTTGAGTAGAATGAGAGGGAAAATGTTGGGGTACAACACTATCCATTAGGGATATGGAGGTGAACTGCTGGAAGATGCCCCAATTTCTGCCTGAGGGTATATTAGACTAGCTAGGGAATATATCTCTATCGGGGATGAGCTTGTGAAGGTAGCTCTGTAGAGATAGTTCCATGGAGATTTCTCTGTGAGGATTTGTGGATAAATTTAACCATTATCCTAACTCCTAGAGTGATAAATCTTCTACTGATAAATAAGTGATGAGATAACGGGGACATAGTCATACGCTTCAATCCCTAACTTTTGTATGGAGTATCTTTTCATATTTTCAGTCCAACGGGATACCCCTTTTTGCCCAAGCCTCCGTCTTAGGTTTTCGACTTTCCGGGTGTATAATTTTATTTATATGCCCCTAATTTTTGCCCGAACCCTTTTGGTTCATCGAGATGCCCTTATTTTTTCCTAGGTCAATCAACCTAGTGGGTCTCTTTTTCATGCGTAGTATTTTTTACTATGTCCGTGTTCACAGGGCGCGGGGAATTTTCACTGTCCATGGTAGTAAGTGTTGTAGCACTCCCAGAAAATATTATTCTTGCTCATACGTGGCCCTTCGTATGCGGGAGTCCATTTACCAATGGGATTAGTCTGGTGTACCCGATGTTTGAAGTTATTGATCAACCATTGATTACCATGTTTCTGATAGTCTTGACCTTCCTCAGTATTTTTCTAAGAACTGTCACGGTAGAATGACACCATCTGATACTGCTGACATAGACAAGAAATTTGGTGATACTGTAGATTCAATTTTCAAAGTGGCTTTTGCTGAAACTCGTGATCAATGTAACATGCCCCAAGTGATTCAGATGGAGATATGCCCCTGGCTATTCAGCACTTTTGAGAGATTCTTTGAATCTTGACTTAACTTCCACATATGAGTTGGACAATAACATGTCATGCCCCTTGATTTATAACCAATTATGTCCATGAAAGGCCTGTTACTATAAGTGTCTTTCTCTTTGACCCATCCTCTGAAGTAATTTTGTCCATTGGGAGGATTTTCATTCATTGAATATTCGTCATGCGAATTTCTCTGTTGTCAAACACTTAGTCATATGAAAACAATGGTATTAATGCAAAGCTTATGTCTGTCTTGAAGGATAAAAAATGAATTTTTTAGTAAAACAAAATTTTTAAGAATGTGATATCAACTCTGAATTTATAGTAAGCCTTATAGGAGTCAGGATACCTTTTTGTAACAGTATGTTTTCGAACTAACCCATGCTTCAGTTAGTACTTTGAAGGGTTGTAACGTGACCTGGTTCACGTTTTAAGAAACAAAGGATAAAGGCTCAAAGTTTATTTGTACCCAACCCATTCTCCATAATGTCCTTCAGTCCTATACTCAGTTAATTGTGCATTTAGGTTCCAATAGAGTTTGGAATTATAGAATTGATACTTGGTGATGGTTCAAAAACCAAAAATTTATTTGAGAAGGCAGTCATTTTCTCTTGTAACATCTTTATTTTTTTAAGGATCTGTAGAAACATCTTTTTGACTTTTTCCTGAACAGTTTTGTTTGAGATTACAGTCAACGAGATGCCCCAGTTTTTTTCCCTAAGTCTCCTTCATAGGTTCGAATTAGCAGGCTTTTCTTTTGAAAGATAATGACTGTCCAACTTAATGATTACGGGGAACCATCACCGACTTTTGATTTGGAAGGATGTCTTCGATACTACCTGATGTGTACGAAGGAAAAGCTTGTGATTGAATGCACACTTGAATTAACTAAGAAACGACCCTGCCCCAGGTTATGATTAAGGGTTTCAATTTGCGTGAAAAAGAAATGTCCTACTTCTTAGGCTCAAAGGGGTGGACTAGGGATTAACTTCCTTATATCTCCACTATTTAGGAATTGAAGCAACACTTGTACATCGTCAGTAAGGTCTGTTCAAAAGCATATTGTATGAGATTATGCTATCATTTTCATCCTCCTCCCTCTAAAGGCTTATAGATTTTAACGAGAGTTAAATATCACAAAAAGGAAGTAAAAAGCACAATTTAAATATAGTGAAAACGAATGGATGAATTCAAGACAAACATATGCAATGCATTAATGGGAAAAAAACTTGACATAAAGATAAGTGTTCGAACAAACAAAAGAAATTACAACAGAAAATTCAAATGAACTGGACGCTCTCAATCTTAGTCATGATTTGGCATGGGAACAATGATCACTTTAGGAGTGTCAGGAGGGTCAAAATCAATCTCCTTAGCATCAATCATATCTTGAATCATGTTCTTCAACGCCTAACAACCATTCATATCGTGTCCAGGACTATTAGAATGGTATGCACACCTTGCATTGGGATGATAGCTAGGAGCATAAGTATTGGGATTCCGAGGAGGATCCTTCAACGTAATCAACTCTGCCTTTAACATGTGTTGCAACACTTGAGCCAATGACATGTTAATTTTGGTAAATTGTCTTTTGGGTGTATCTTGCTTACGTTGATTACCATGTTGTCGCTGTTGCACTAGTGCAGGATTAGAGATCAATACTTCCCCCACTAATTGGTTGTGGTCTCTCTTATTACGACCCTTCTGGTTGTACACAATATTGGACTTTTTCTTCCTATTGTATGACTTCTTATGAGTATCGGAAGAGGTAAGCACCTAGATTTTACCACTTTTGATTCCATTCTCAACATGTTCCCCGGTCAATATCAGTTCAGTGAAACCGACTGAAGAATTTCCAAGTAGGTAATTATAGAGAGAACGTGTTAGCATGCTCATAAACATGTCAAACAATTCCATGTCAGCTAAAGGAGGTTGAACCCTTCTTGCGAGATCTCTCCATTTCTGGGCGTAATCTTTGAAGCTTTCATTAGAGCCCATGGGCATACTTTGCAATTGCATACTAGTTGGTGCGAGATCACCATTATATTGGTACTGCTTGTAGAAAGCGGAAGAAAAATATTCCCAAGTATGAATATTGGTCCCTTCTAGTTGATAGAACCATTCCAACTGTGTTCCAGACAGGCTCTCTTAGAAGAAATGAACCCACAATTTCTTGTCAGCAGTGTGTGGTTGGATTTTCTGAACATATGACCTCAAATGCAGCTTTGGTTAAGAAACACCATCATACTTAGAAAAGGTAGAAGTTTTGAACTTGGGAGGAATGACAACTCCTGAGACCAAACCCAATTCTTCGAAGTCTAAGCCAGGCACCTTCTGGATCTCCATAGATTTTTGACGCTCTTCTAACAACTTATACTTCTCATCAACAGCGGGATATTGTTCATCCAAATAATATTCTTCCTCTTCAACAAAGTATTTGACAAAACCATGATTTCTATTTTCCTCATGCTTATCACTTTCATCGTTGTCATCCTGTTCATTATCATTGTCCTTTGGGATCTCAATCTCCTTGACTTATTTAGACGGACCTCTGAATCTTCTCCCTATGTTGATAATGCCAATTGGTTGCTTTGTCTTCTTCTTCTTCTATTTGACAATGAGTGCCTTCAGTTCTTCTTTCCCCTTGGTGAAGCTTAGGAACATCTCTTGGAACTGAGCATTATGAGCCTGGAGATCTTTCATTGTTTGTTCGAGAGCCTGTTTTGCTGAAATAAACAGCAAGGAGAGAGAAACCTGACTTGGAAACCTGTTATGCAATGACATGGTATGTAGATGTGTATGCAATGTTTTTAAGGATCTTAAGGTAATCTAGTTTGAAACATTAGAAATTGAATTTAGTTGCAGCTTTGTCTGAAGAACTTTGAGTTTTCATCATTGAACTTTGAGTTCACAGAAACACCCAATTCCTTCTCAATTTAGAGTGTATGAAAATACATGAGACCTTGAGATAATGATGTCTTGACTGATCATTGGTTTGATTGCTTGAAAAACATGCAGTACACATTTAAGCCTTGAAAAACCAAAGTTTTGCCTTGCTTCTTCTGCCCAACAGAACAATCTCTTTTTGTGTAGCTTTTGAAAATAAATGCCTTGATCCCATGACCATCAATGATGCACACAATTCTAAATGACCTATTAAAGAGTATGCATAAGCCAAACAATCCTTATAAAGGGGTAGGACAAATTTGTGGTATGACAATTTCCCCTATTTGATCGTCTTAAACCTGAAAGTGAGATTGGCGCAAGCCTTTTGAACATTTGAGGTAGAAGATGATTAAATACTAATGCCAAAAATTTATTCTTAAAGGATGGTGTGAACGAGTTATTTATTTTGTGATATCTATTGGGAAAGAAAATTCATTTTTCTGGTGGTATGTTTATGGTGAGTAAGTGCAGTTGAATGGTGATAGTCTGTATTGTGATAACAATGTGTAATATGGTGGGAGAACTGACTTGTTTAACGTTTTATCACAAATTTTGCAGATATAGAGAGTCCCCACCGATTTTTCTTTTATCCAATGAGGAAAGGTGAAAAGAAAAGGAAAGACCTTTGATAGATTTTGAGTTCGTGGAGTAAGTTATGAAAAAGGAAGGTGTTAGCACCCCTTTCATCTGTAGTTATCTACGGGCTCTTAATTGCTTAGCTCACTTTAAACTTTCTTTGTGTGTGTGTGACTTGAAAATATTTTGAATGCCAATTGTGAGGCAGACTTTGTAATAATTCTTGTATCAGTCCTCAAGAATGTATACAAAGTGTTTTTTGAAAAATTTTTATTTTGAAACGTGAGGTGTAAAAATGAATTTGTTTATTTGAAACTGTTATGAGCAAGCAATTTGTTGAGTCTTACCCACTAAAGGTCAATCTTGTTGTTTTCCTTCTCCGTTAGAGAGAGTACTATCCAAACCATTATTTGGTAGGTATCCCTATTGTTGTACCCCAAAAGTTTCCCTCTCATTTATCAAGGTTTTTCTCACAAGACTTCTTTGACTCAAGACAAGATTAGGGTTTGGTCAGCTCAAGACATCTCATCTTGCACTGATAACCCAAAATTAGGGTTTGAGTTTGCATAAGTATTTTTGGATCATCAATGCTTCATGTGACTTTCATACTTCATTTTGGACCCCTAAGTTTGCTCATGATGAGTTTCAAGCCTTGAACCACATTTTTGATCAGTCAATTGGACAGTTGACCTAAAAATCAACTATATTGGGGAAAATGTCAACCATGGCTAATTTACAGTCAAACATCATAATTTTTTATCCACATCAACATTTTAGACTCATATGTACCATTTGATAAAGTTTGGATCACAACTCCTCAAGAAATTTGATTATATCATCAAAAGGGCAAAATGGTCAAAATTAGGGTTTTGACTGAGAAAGGGAAATTTCTAATTTTTAACCTAGCCAATGACCAATTGAGTTTAAACATGATTTCAAGTGTTCAATGGCATCCTCTTGACCTAATTACATGGTTCAAAATATCTCAAGTTCATTGGATTGACAAATGAATTTTGCAGTTAACTGATCAAAAGTCAATTGTATATTGAAAAGTCAAACTTTGACTTTTTAGTCAAAATCAAAAGCCAAGGGTCATAATTTATTAATATATGTCAAAATATTAAACTTGTTCACCAAGAAAACCAATTTTGAAAATTAGGGTTTTGAATTTGAAAATTTTCATAACTTAGAATTTTTCTAAGTATGGAAATTTTCTTATTTTTTCCCAACTTTTCACCACTTTTTCACCATGATGCATTTTGATTCAAAGAAAACTTCCAACATGAAAGTTGTAGTCCTCCATGAAATATACAATTTTTCCTCACAAACTTTTCCCAAAAGATGATTGGATCTCAACTTATGAATTTGTGAATATAGGTCCATGAACTAAATAACTTAGTGAAATTTTGCCCTAATTTAGGCAGTTTTTGGACCCAACTTCATGGACATTTTCACCTAGTTCCAAGAGGTATCTCAAAATGAATTTCAAATATGGATTATAGAGCACATTGCAAGCTTTCCAAAATGTCCAAGAACTCTCCAAGATCATTTTTGGTTAGGGATAATCGAAGAGGGGAAGTTGGCATTTTCTCACTTTTGGTCACGCCATTTTCACATAGCAGCAAGTTGCAAATCCAATCCATGTTGTTTGAATCTTGTTTTACAGGTCCTAAACTCACTTTACACTCCATAATTCAATGCAAACTCAGAATCTAAAGGCATTATTTTTGCTTTTGGAGCTTTGTACAAGAGATAATTCCATTTTTGGCCAAAAATTCACAATGCCATTTTCATAAAGTGCAACTTTTGCAACTTTGTCAATCTTGAGCCTTGGACCTGTCCCGTTGGTGCAAGCAATTCACACAGGTCTTAAGCAATTTGTACAAGCTCTTTGCAGCCCTCAAGCTAGCCAGCACAAGCATGTAGCATTGGTCACTTCACTTTGCTTAAAATGCAAGAAAGGTTGCCAAAAGGTCAGAACTTGTACAGCTAGTAAGGAGTGGACTTTGTATCATTTCTTTACAAATATACAAAGTTGTGGCAAGGCTTAGCACGATGTCTTGACACCAGAAACACTCTGAAACTCAAAAACACAAAATTTCTGCCCAAACTCAGAACTTCTGCAAAATCATAGCCAACCCTCATTTGGCTCGTGCATTTTGTGTCTAAACAGTTCAAACATCTTATTCACATCATACCAAAGCAATCCAAGCCATCACCTTGGTTCTGTAAGCCCTGTTTCAGCATCCACCATTTTCACTTTGGAAGCTTCCAACTTTACTTGGTCAGAGAGTTCTAGCCATCCTCAAAGCAAGATAAGCATTGGAATAACTTGGAGGAAGTTCAAGGAAGCTTAATCAATCCTCAGGCCTCCATTAAAGTCCCTACATTGCTCTATCCAAATCCAGCTGAAGGAGGTAATTTCTTAAACTCTATCTCTCTGAATAGGCAACTTCAAGCCACGATTTGTGAAGAAAAAATGTAGCCCTTATCATGACAAAGCTGTACATATGCATACTTTTCATTTATATTAACTATGTTGTGAGAATTTGAAGCTTAAAGTTCCTAAATTTTTTAGGTCACAAATTAGGGGTTCCAAAATTCTCTCTGATCTTTAAGAGTTAGGTCACATAATTTATATTGTTGGAATCGTGAGCTCAAATGCCACATGTTTCATGTTATGAGATTTTGTTTTTATGCAAGCATGTGAGAGTTACAGTTTGAGCTGAAGCGCACACGAAGAAGGAGACCAAGGATAGGGATGAAGTGAAGTCTGGGCTTTTTGGCGCCTGGCCTTTTTTGTTTTTGATATTCACACCCCCGTGACTTATTATTTGCACCCCCTTGACTAACTTTGTTATATTTTTGTATTTATTTTATATTTTCATATTTTTATACTTTCATTTATTTTTCTGAATAATAAAAGTCCTAAAAATAATTTCTTTATTTTTTGCAATTTTTATTTTATTTTATTATTATTTTTTTGCATAAAAAAATAGTTTATTAGGATAAATAGATTTTATTTTCTTAAATAATTTGTAAATACAATAAAAAATACTTAATATTTTTATTATATTATTTATACACATAAAATATTTATTTTCCATACATATTTAATTTTTAATATTTGCACATAATATTATTTATTATTTCTTGTCCAAAAAGGACAAAATAATAACATAAAGCACTATTTTCTTTTAGTTAAAAAATTAGGGTTTCACCCCTCCAAAAATAATATTATTTTCCCTCATTTTTTAGGGTTTAAGTTAAATTATTTTCTCATATAAAAAAACAAATACCAAAACATTTTTTACATAAATACATTGCATTGCATTTTAAATATTTGTCTTATTTATTTAATTCGCACAATATTCGATTGGGTTGTAATAATATATTTAGGTTTATATTTGTGCAAAATCCCCATTCAAAACTTGTATCCCCCCTCCCATAATAATTGTTGTAATAGCTTAGTTTATTTTACGCAATTTATTGCTTTTATACCATGATTAGTAAATTAGGATTTGCATGACAAGAACAAAAAACAAGCAAAATAGAAAACCCTAAATACAAGACAAATCAAAAGCATAAAAAATGACAAACTTTGCACACAAGCACCCTTAGGGTTTCTCCCACTTGGTTGCCTAAAAATAAATGGCCATGTTACGCATGCAAAGTATCTTGGCAAAACAAAACATGTATAAGATCATAGTCCCTCGATGACGCTATTCAAAGGTTGCCTAAAACAAAATGATCTTGGTCCCTAAAACATGCTAAGATACTTGGCAACATTGCTATCATGGTCATACGATGACCCACGCCCGTCTCGTTAACATCCAAAGATAGGGTTGCTTACCAAATCAATGGTAAGTCAACAATGTCAAAGGAATAAAAATGCACAAGAAAGACATTTGAGTGGGTAGATGGCTTCTAGTTACTTGTTAAATTTCAAAACAATCCTTGCTATTTTCAAAAACAAACACTCACATTTCAAAACATCTTACAAAACATTGAAAAAAACATTTTCAAAAGACAAACATCTTTGTATACATTCTTACGAACGAGAATCATTACAAAGATTGCCTAAACAAAGGCCTCTTTTCAAAATACTTTCAAAACCACACCAAGCACAATTTCAAACAAAAAAAAGCAAAGCAAGTGATCTAAACAAGTAACTAAGAGCCCATGGAAAACCATGGATGAAAAGGGTGTTAGCACCTTCCCTTTTCATAATATACTCCCCGAACTCAAGAAAACATCTCAAAGGTCTTTCCTGTGCTTTTTTACCTTTCCTTTTGGATAAAAGAAAAGTTGGTGGGGACTCTTGCTAACCGCGACATTTGCAAACACAAACGCAAAACCTCAAGTCAGTTCTCCCACCGCATCACACTTATCTATTGGATGTGAAGGGACAAGCGTAGGGTCGTCGTATGGTCATAGAAGGAAACATGTAAGGATACTTTAACAATTCGAAGGGACTATCATCATTTTTCTTGTAGGGTCATCGAAGGGACTAGATAATTTTGTAGGTAACTCAAAGGATCATCGAGGGATTATGATCTTTATTCGAAAGGGACCATGATGATATTGTTTGATCGAGGGTCTTTGCTAAAGTATCCATACGTTCGAGGGACATGATCGTTGTTTTAGAAGGCAACAGAGGAGGTTACCCTAGAGGTGTATGTGTGTAAAGTGAGTTCAGTTCAGTTATGTTATCTTGGAATTGTTTAAGGTTATCTACCTTTTAATTATATCTTGTCATACAAGTCTATTATTACACAATTATATATATACAAGACATAAAGAATAAGTGCGGAAAAGTAAAGTCCTACGCTATTACAGGGCCTTGGGGCAGTTACACAATAAAGAAATTGTGCAGGAATTTAAACTAGGTTATTACAAAATTTGTACATCCTATACAATTTGTCTAATAAAATAAATAGCAAAATAAAATAAAATGTTAGTAAATTATTTTTAATGTCCTAATATCTAAAATGTTAGAAAATAATTTTTTGTGCATTTTTTGGTTTGATTTGAATGATAAAATAAATAGATTTTAAACCTAAATTAAACACTTAATTAATCATAAAAAAACCTATGTCTAATTAATTAATTAAGAAAAATTTGTCAAAAATTAAATTAACCTATTAAAAGTCTAAATCTGATTTTATTATATTTTTTATGAATTTTTTTTATTTAATAGAAATTAATTAAATGAGTAAGTAAATGTAAAGAAAGAAAGTTGGAAATAAGTGGAACTAAAAAATGCATGGGGTGGGATTCGATTCATCAATGGCCAACCAAGATTTGGACGTTATAAACTCCATGTAATGGTCGCGGCCTGTTCTAAACATCATCATAAACATACTTGAACACACAAGATTAGTTAATAATGCATAAAATAGAAGTTTAGGATTTTGGAAAAGTTACCTAACCAGTATTCTTGAGAGAGCACATTATGGGATGTCCCGAGCTTGTTGAGAGACTGGAAATAACTCCTGTGATCTTCAGGAGTGTATTGGAATTACTTGGGAGAGGCTCCAAATAGGGTTTCACGCTTGCCCTAGTTATTGATAATTTTTTGTGATTCTTGGAGCTTGCTCTTGAGGTAGAAATTCTTGGTCTTGTTCTCTGATATTGTGTGTATTTATAATGGAATAAAATAGATCAAGACAAAAGAGGAAAAAGACTAAGTATTCAACGCCTTACCAAAACACAAAAAAAACATGTTTTCAAACATTCCATTTTAAGAAGATTATGTCCCAGTCTTGCCTCCCACGGTTTTGGCAAGTTGGATATGTGTTCTTGGGCCTCAAATTTGATTCAACACCAAGCCCATGTGCCTTGGTCCATTATTTTACTATTTAATTTAATTTATTTTGTATTTAATTGAATAAAAGCAAAATAAAATAAAATAAAATAAAAATATAAGGCATGAGTGGACTTATGGGTCTTTTATCATGTCATGAACATGTTTGAACTTGAAATATTAGGTTCATTAGCCCACAATTTTAAAATTTGTCAATGTAAGTTTCATGCTTTTCTTAAAAATTGCTTAACTTGCACAAAACATAACTCCCTCAAGTTTTATCATATGAAGGTGATCCTGGACTTTTTGGAAAGCTCAAGATGTCCCCTACAATGTCTATATTGATAATTTTTCATTTGAATAATTTATCTTGATGTAAGTTGCCTTGACAAAAAGTGTATTTTTATTGACTTTTGAAATGACCTATAATGTTTTGGCCTATATCTCTCAAATGAAGCATTTTTTGGACTTGAGCTTAGAGAGACAATGTTATATAGAATTGAAATTCCTTAAAATGAGCTTTGTTTGAGAAAAATATGATGAAGCATGTGAAAGTTATGCTTGGTCAAAGTTCAGTTGACTTCTCCTTAAGAAAACCCTAATTTGGTAATTATTGACTTTTGATGAATTGAGAGTTTTCTTGAAGAATCATGATCAACCCTTGATAAAATGATGAATGTGACCTTAAAATATTGATGTTGACCAAAAATGTTGAAGTTTGACTGTATGTTGACCATAGTTGACTTTTTGTTCAATATAGTTGACTTTCACTCATCTGAGTAATTGATTGAGCAAACTTGTGATGCAAGGCTTGAAACTTGACATGAGGATTCTTTGAAGCCCATGAGGAACCATGAAACTCACTTGAGACATTAGAAGCTCAATTTTATTTGAGAAAACCAAAACCCTAATTGTAGTTCATTGCTTAGGAGAGGTGCTTGTATGCTTAAACCCTTGAGTATTCTTGATCAATTGAGAACCCTAGGAGCAAGAGGAGGTGTCTTGAATCAATTGTCTTAAAAAATGGGAGGTAAAATTTTAGGGCACAACACAGTGCCAATACGATGTTCTCGGAGATGAGTGGTTGTTATGGTGAATCGATGGTTGAAAGAGTGGGTATAAAGAGGAAACAAGAGTGTGAGATCTAGAGACAATCCGTGACCTAAGAAAAGAGGGTAAGATCTAAGGAAGATCCGTGACCCAAGAGAAGATAACAGGAGGGTAAGATCTAAGGACGATTCTCAACCCAAGAAATGATAACACGAGGGTAAGATCTAAGGACCATCCACGACCCAAGAAACGATAACAGGAGGGTAAGATCTATGGACGATCCGCGACCCTATAAACCATATCAGGTGGGGAAGATCTAAGGATGATCCACGACCCAAGAAACGATAACATGAGGGTAAGATCTAAGGACGGTTCCCGACCCTAAGAGAAGATAACAGGGGGGTAAGATCTATGGACAATCCGCGAACCAGGAAAAGATATTAGGAATGGTAAGATCTATGGACGATTTGTGACCCTAGAAAAGATATCAAGAGGGTAATATCTATGGACGATCCAAGACCCAATAAAAGATATTAGGAAGGGTAAGATCTATAGACGATCTGCGACCCTAGAAAAGATATCGAGAGGGTAAGATCTATTGACGATCTGCGGCCATAAGAGGAGACTTATGGGCAATCTATATGAGGAAAACTAGATCTACGAATGACCTACAATCCTAAGATGAGACTTACGGGAAATCTACAAGAGGAAAAATATATCTACGGATGACCTATGATCCTAAGAGGTGTGAGACCTATGGGTGATCTGCAAGAGGAAATTTAGATCTACGAGCGACTTATGATCCTAGGAGGGGAGACCTACGGATGATCTACAGAAGGAAAGATGGATCTATGGGTGACCTACGATCCTACGATGAGACCTACGGGAGATCTGCAGGAGGAAAGCTAGATCTACAAACGACTACGATCCAAAGAGGAGTGAGACCTATGGGCAATCTATAAGAGGAAATCTAGATCTACGAGAGACCTACGATCCTAGGAGGTGAGACCTATGGGCAATCTACAGAAGGAAAGCTAGATCTACAAGCAACCTACGATCCTAAGAAGAGAGGGTTGGCTGCAGCACAATGACTGAAGGTATGGAAAAATGAAGTGTATTGATTTTACTAGGGATTCGGGAGTACAAGATATTGGCACGTTGGCTGGGAATTATGAAGTAGTGAAAGTCATCAGCTGGGGATTTATCATTGTTTTGGTGGAGGAACGATTCGGGCTTTCGTGCAAAGCACCAAATCTGGCTTATGCTTCGTATGCATGTTTGAATTTTGTATGGCGTGATGATCCATTTTAATGGATATGCTACATATTTGAGGATGTCATGTAATACAGTGATGACTATATGCGAGTGCAAAGAAATAAACTCTACGGATAATAACATGCTCATTGGGACCTGTTGCTCACTGTTTGGAAATACCAATACAGTTTGGCATTGGGAAGCTCGTGGTACCAAAGATCATTGGCACCTTACTGGGGAACGAATTGTAGCTTTGTTGAGGAGGAAATGATTTGTCCTGACTTCCCCACATCCCTGACTTATTGGGGATGGTAGAATGGACATGGACATGTTAGGGAATCACATGCTGAATGTTACTTAGATCTCTTCGAATCCCCCAAGTTTGCTCCATGCAGAGGAATACACCTTGAACTTCTTGGGGATTAGGAGATGGACATGGACCTCTTCGCTTCCCCGAGTTTGCGTCTCTATTGGAGATTAGGTGACGATTATCCGTGGGGATTACATGTTGAACCACACATAGAATTCCTTGAGTGCCCGAAGTTACTCTACTAGGGAATTGCACGTGCACGTGTTGAATCGCCTGAAGCCTCTGAGTGCCCCAAGTTTACACTACTGGGGAAATGCACATGACGTGCTGAATCACATGACGATTTTAATTGCCCTATGCTTACTCTACTGCTGGGGGAATCATGCTGAATGTGTGTGATGGGCCGCGTAAAAACCTCGGGTGCCCCAATTTACTCTACTGTCAGGGAGTATAGTTGGAACGTCTACGGTGGATGAGGATGATTTTTGTAATGCTGGTTGGGTCAAGGTGACCGTCATGATGCTTTTAGCTTGATTTCTTTGGAAGTTACCTTGCAGGACAAAACTTTCTTGAGTAGCTTTGTGAGTATATATGAGGAATTCCCCTTGTAGGATCTCTAAAAGAACCGGTTCTGAATATAAGACCAAAATATTTGCACCGAAATACAATATAAGGTTGCCTGCCCCAATGTCTTGGACCACGAAATATATTGTCTCTGATTATAGATTTCTTGGAGAGATTTGTCAAATCTCGACCTGATTTCCCCAAGTTAAATGAATTCTGAATAAATTTCTCGACATGATTGCCTTAGGTTGATGGTAACTTGAAGGGATTTATCGATGTGATAGCCTCTGATTGATATTAGCTTGAAGAGATTCATCAACGTGATTTCTCCTGATTGACTGAACTCTTACTCAACGAAGTATCCACATGCTTCTTCCCCTTAGGGTAATCAAATTCTGATACTTTACTTCTGTCCAACAGAGTACTACCATTAACTTCCACTGCTCAACAGAGTCTTGGATGACAACACACCCTTAGGGTGGTTGGCTTGCATCCTGAAAGTAGGCTAACACCCAATTGTACTTCTCAACTTGAGTCACTTCGTGCTCAACATAAACTTGAAACAATTTGTCCCTCAGGGTCAACTGAAAGTGATGCACCACTGCTCAATGGAGACTTTAGGGCAACCAAAGCTTCCACATAAACATCACGATCTCAACTGATATACTTCTGATCATTTCTCAAATTAGTCTTCTTTTACTCAATGGAGTCACTAGAAAGTCTTCCCCAAAATAAGATTATTCTTTAAGATGATTTGCTTTACAACAGATTTGTCCCTCGGGATAATCAAACTCTTCATCTTATGCTTATTATGCAAGCTCACTTGATATTTAAGCACTTTTTCATATGCAAAGAACGTTTTTTTTTCTAATAATGATAATTCTAATGCAAATCCCATGCTTGTCTTGAAGTTAGAAAACTTTTATTGAAAATATATCGAAACATCAAATTTTTGTGTATAAAAGATAGTAAAAAGATGGGGGTGATACCAACTCAAAAGTTTTAGCAAGCCTCCTAGGAGTCAGATCACCATACTCTCATTACAGTTTCGCCTTCGAATTAACCCATGATTAAGTTAGGACTTTTCAGGGTTGTAATGTGGCATGGTTCACGGTTTCAGGAAAAAGGATTTAAGGCTCAATTTTTTTTGGTTCCCACCCATTCTCCACGATGTTCTCCAGTTCTACATTCAATTAACTCGAAATGTTCACTCATCTCTCAAGAGGAGTTCATGATAGTTGAGGAATCATTGAGGTTTCTTGGACATAACAGTCACTCTCCTTTGCTTCTTTTGTGTTTCTGGTCACACGATTTTTTTCTTTTACAGAGGATTTTTCTTTGGCAATCCTTCTTCTGCTCTTCAGGCTTTTCATTCTTTTTCTCTCCCAAATTTTTTTCTGGACAAATTCTTTTGAATTTTGATTTTGAAGTCCATCGGGATGCCCTAACTTTTTCCTAAGCGACTTGTTTTCAATTTTCGACTTAGCGGGCTTTCTCTTTTCTTTTCTTTTTCATTTCATTCTTTTTCTTTTGAACAAATCATGTGATCCTGGATTTTTTTACATTTTGGAAGGGTTGTGACTGCCCCATTTCTTGGTCAATGAGGGATAACCATTATGGTATCACGTCTGTCTAAACCTCTTTATGCAAGGAAATAACAATTGTGATTTTGATATTTTTTTTCAACCTCTTAATGCAAGGGATAAGGCGTGGTGATCCTCAGTTGTTCACATCCTTTTAAGATTTAAATGCTCGATCTAGTTAGCTGAGAAACTACCCGAAACTGGGTTAAAATAAGGGTTTTTTTTCTGAACAAAAAAGAAACTCCTACTTCAAGGCTCAAAGTGGTTGGAGATGGTATATCTCCCTTATATCTCCAGTGTTTGGGGATTTGAAATAATTCTTGTACATCATCAGCAGGGTTTTTACTCGAAAGTATACCATTTGAGATTCTAGGTAAATTATTCATCATCCCCCTTCCAAAGTTGTTGCTTTATTAACAAGAGTTGAGTATCAAAAAGCATAGTAAAACCAATAAGAGTGATAACGAATGGATTAATTCACAACAAACATATTTGATGCATTATGATTAATATTCAAAAGATGAGAAAGCTTGGCATACAAGAAGGTACTTCAATAGAAACAAGAAAGATTACAAACGAGAATGCAAATGAAACTAGAAAATTGTCATATTGAGGAGACTAGACTTCATATGGAACCATTGCTTCAGAAGATGCACTTTGTAGTCTTGACACCTGTCTGAGCAAGAGGATTAAATCCATTATTAGACCCTTTGGAGTGAATATGATAGCTTTGGCATCAAGGAGGTCTTATACATTGTGTTTCAATGCTCTACAATTCTCAATTGTGTCTCCTGGGGCCCCTGAATGAAATTCACAATGAGCATTGGCATCATAACCCCGAGGGAGAGAATTGGGAGGAGGACCAAGCTCTCTCACTTGGACTAACTGACCTTTTAGAAAATGGGGGAGAGGTTGAGCATAAGGCATAGGTACAAGATCCATCCTTCTTTCATGACCTCTCTTCCTCTTTTGTCCTCGTTTCCCCTGAAGTTGTTGATTCATACGAAGATATGCATATTGTGTTTGTTGAACATACAATTGTATTGGTATGTATTGTTGTTGATGATGGATTGGCTGATGTCTGGATACCCCAGGATATTGAGCTGAAGTTGTAGCATATGCTTGAAGAACATACCAATAAGGATGAACAACTGATGCCTGACGGTACAGATCTCGATCTTGATGATAGGCCGAGGATTTCCCCTTGTCAATAGTAACACTAGTCTCTCCTTCTATTTTATTGATAAGGCCAAAGTAAGGTATTTTGTTACTTCTACTGATAGTTCTAGATGCACCCTGAACTTTTCCTGACTTGAGGCCATCTTCAATGCGTTCCCCAATGGTAACCAAGTCAGAAAAGGAAGTTATAGCACTTCAAAGTATGTGACTGAGGTATGGGTATTATAGGGTACCCATGAACAGATCGACCAAATCATGGTCCAAGAGAGGAGATTAAACTCTTGCAGCCAACCCATTCCACCTCTGGGCGTACTCTTTCAAATATTCTTCAGATTTCTGAGCCATACTTTGTAGCTGAGCACGGCTAGGAGCCATTGCAGTGTTATGTTGTTAATGTTTCAAGAAATAATCCGCAAGTTATCTCCAAGTACCAACATGAGTTCTCTCTAATTGCTTATACCACTCTAGTGGTTCCCCGGTCAGGCTATCTTGAAAGAAGTACAAAAGAAACAATTCATTATTAGCATGATTTCCCATCTTGCTACAGTAGTGACGAAGATGAGCTTATGGATAACTAGTGCCTTTGTACTTGTCAAAATCAAGAACCTTGAACTCTGAAGGGATAAAAATCTCAGGTATTAGGCACATGGTAGATACTTTGAAACCAGAAGTCTTAGAAGTTCCTATGGAATTACGATGCTCCTTAATAACATGATACCTTTCAATAGTTTCACCAGGATCAACAATGAGATCATCTGGTGGCCCATTAATATCAATGACATTGTCATAGTCGTCAACCACCTTATTTCGAGGAATCAGATTATCATGAATAATCTCAACAGTAGTAGCCTTAGGAATTCCATTAGGAGGATTAGGAAACCCATTAGAGGTGGGAAAAAAGCCTCTGCAATCTTGGAAACACTCTGACGAGGCTCTTCTTGACCTTTAACAACAACTTGAAGAGTCTCAGAAAGTTGATTCATTTTGTCACCCATGATGTCCATGTCCCGACGGAAATCATTTTGATTCTGTTCAAAGAGATCCATTAGTCTTTGTTGATTGCTTCTGGTATGGCAGGATATCGTTGTCGTTGATTTTGAACTCTGGATCAAAAGAAAGGCCCCAATAAGCTTATGATATTAACAATGAAATGCATGATATTATGAATGCATGTTTCATCCTTCATTTCCGAAGAAACCCAAAGACTTGTTTATCCATAAGCATCCTTTTGATAATAGCATTCATCATCAGTTTTTCATCATTTTTTTTTTGAAATCTCAATAAAAGACTTTTCTTTGGAATTCCCTAGAAATGGGATGCGTATACATAATAATGTGATGTTATGGTATGAAACAACATGAGATCAGCACTTTCACAATATTGGGCCACTGTTGGACTATCTCTGAATGCATAGAAAATACTAGGTCGGAAGTTTGGCACAAAACCATAGGACCATACAGTCACCAATAAAACAAATACAGAAAAGAAAACCATTTAAACACAATAGTCACCATATGTACCTGTAAAGAATATTCCCGCCCCACTCATGGGTCAAGAATAGGTCAAGGTAAGGTCAATGGTAACCCAGAATCACGGGTTCTCTTCAGAGTACTATCATTGTATACATGATAATGATAACACCTCATTAAAACCTCATCTGAGCATGGATGAAATAGCCGTATATGGTAATCTACATCCCCTATATGTCGTGTTCCACCTCATCTGGGTATTGGGCCTTTTACCTCAATAGTAACATCCCACCTATAATACGGTTGGAGAACTAATTTTTTTGGTTTTATCAAAATGTGTGGATAGTAAGAGTCGCCACCGACATTTATTTTATCCAATATAGGAAAGGTGAAAGAACAGGAAAGGCCTTTGATAAATTTTGAGTTTGGGGGGTAAGTTATGAAAAGGGAAGGTGTTAGAAACCTTTTCATCTGTAGTTATCTACGGGCTCTTAATTTCTTAGCTCACTTTTTGAAATTTTCTTTGTGTGTGTGATTTGTTTGAAAATATTTTTGAAAAGCCAAAGTACGACTAAATTTGTAATGATTCTTGTTTTAGTCCTCAAGAACACATACAAAGTGTTTGAAAATATTTGTTTTGAAAAAGGTGATGCGTAAAATGTTTATTTTTAGAAAAGTGTTATGAGCAAGCAATTAAAAGTTCCTTACCCACTCAAGGTCGTTCTTATTCTTTTCCTTCTCCTTTAGAGATAGTGATATCCATACCATTAGTTGGTAGGTAGCCCTATCTATTGGATGTGAAGGGACATGCGCAAGGTCGTCGAATGGTCATTGAAGGCAACACGTAGATATATTTTAGAAATTGTATTAGAGGGATTAGATCATTTTTCTTAGGCAACATCGAAGGGTCATCGAGGGACTATGATCTTTATTCGAGGGTCTTTTGCTAAAGTATCCATACTTTCGAGGGACGTGACCATTGTTTCTGAAGGCAACAAAGAGAGGTTACCCTAGAGGTGTGAGTGTGAGACGTGTGTTCAGTTAAGTTATATTTATATTGAGAATTATTGTTTTCTATCGATTGATTTTAGTCTTTCCATACAAACCCTAATTACTAGCAGTCAAATATATACAGAAAATTAAAGGTGCAAAAAGTAAACCCTACGCTATTACCAGGCTTTGGGGCAGTTACATAAGAAAAATGCAGAAAATTAAAGTGTGCAATTTAAACCTAAATTATTACATCTTGTGAGCAGTTACATAATAGGTAAAAATGTGAGAACGTAAATCTACGGTATTACAAGAAAAAAGTAATGCGACCAATACAATTTCTCTAAGAAAATAAATAGCAAAAGAAATAAGGAAATGTTAGAAAAATGTTTGGATGTTTTTTGTATTTTTGTGAAAAATAATTTGAATGATAATAATAATTAAAACCTAAATTCTAATTGATTTTAATATTTAAGAAAAAAATCATAATTAATTTAATTAATTAGTAAAAAATACAAGTCAAAATTTATTAATTAAAATGAAAACCCTAATTCTAATTTATTAACAAAAAAAGAATTAGGTTAATTGGTTGTTTAAGAAAATAATTAGGGTTAGGGTTAATAATTAGAAAAAGAAAAGAGAATAGGTTAAGAAAATAAGGAAAAATTATTTGTACGGGGTGGGGGTTGAACCCACGCCCTCTAGCTTCATGTGTTGCACTGCTTGCCACCAGGCCAAGCTATTGTTTGTGTTAGAGAATAGGACGTTGTATAATATATGTGAAAACTGGTTAATTTAGAAAAAAATAACAAAAAACCATTGTGAAGCGCAAGGATCGAACCCACACCCTTATGTTCAAAATCCAACGCCTTGACCAACGGTACTATGCTTTCATCCGGTTATGTAATGAAAACTAATAAATATAAAATAAACCAGTGGGCCAGAGAGGCACCGGAGCCCTAGCTCCGGTCGTCTTCTCCTGTGAGTTTAAATTTCAACCTGCAAAAAAAAGCATGTTAGAGATTAAGAAGGACCCTACCCCCTAAATCGACCCTTGCGAATCCAATGGTGGTCTTAGTTTTTTCTAATTCATCCTGCACAAAGAGATATGAACAAAATAACGCAAAATGGTTCAAACATGATGATGCACGAATCTGGCATTATGGGCCTCATACAAGGGATCAAAACTGCATTATTTTGTCTCAGGAACACAATGAAATCATTAGTTTATATCAAAGCATAATGAAAATTAAAATATGAAATTCATGAAAATATGAAAACTGGCCATGTATGGAATGTAGGTTTTAGGCCTTTTTGATCATCAAGAATGATCCCAACTTACTCTATGGTATCTCAGGAATCGATTTTAGTGGATGGTTGGCCTTGAGGATGATTGTATGATAGATTTCAAGTTTTCCCTAGTTTGAGAAGTTTTTTAGATTTTTTGAGAGTTCTTGGAGGCAGTAATTCGCGTCCTTTGTCTGAATATGCAATGTATATATAGTGGAAGAGATTAGGTTAAAAGATGGGTTTGAACATCATGTAACAACCTATCTTTAATTTTATATTAAAATAGATTGGAATAAGAAAAAATCATGAAGATTTGTTTTACAAATAGGTTCACACGGTTTGTAATTTGATCTTGGGCCTCCAAAAGATCAGAAATAAAAGCCTTTTATGCATTATACCTCCACTTAATATTTATTTGATTTAATTTTGAATTTAAATGGATAAAAATAAAAATAAATGAAATAAAAATTAAAATGATGCATGAATGGACTTAGAGGTCCATTATGAGGTCAAGAACACATTTGGATTTTAAAAGATAAGCCCATTAGCCCAAAAATTCTAGTTTGCTCAATTTGGATTTCATGCATTTTCTCAAACTTTCCCAACTTGCAGAAATCATAACTATCTCAATTTTTGTAATAAAAAGGTAATATTGGACTTTTAGAAAGCTAAAAATGTCTCCAACAACTCTCATGTTGGTCATTTTTTCATTTGAAGATTTTATCTTTATGTAAAGTGCTTTGATAAAAAGTGTCTTTTTGTTGACTTTTAAAATGACTGTAATGTTTTGGCCCATATCTCTCAGATGAAGCATTTTTGGCCTTGAGCTTAGAGAGACAAAGTTGTAAAGAATCAAATTTTCATCAAAATGGGATTTTGTTGAGAATTTTATGATGAAGCATGTGAAAGTTATACTTGGTCAAAGTTCAGTTGACTTCTCCTAAAGAAAACCCTAATTTAGCAATTTTTGACTTTTGATGAATCTTGAGTTTTATTGATGAATCATGATCAACCATTGATCAAATGATGAATATGAGTTTAAAATATTGATGTTGACCCAAAATATTGAAGTTTGACAATATGTTGACCACAATTAACTTTTTGTCCAATACAATTGATTTTTACTCATTTGACTAATTGACTGAGAAAACTTGTGCTACAAGGCTTGAAAATTGGTATGAGGATACCTTGACTGATCAAAACTAAGCCCTGAAGGATATCCTTTTCAGAATGAAGGCCCTGAAGGAGATGCTTTTGAAAATTTTGTCTTTGAAGGAAATGCTCGCCAGAATTCGGTCTTTGGGGGGAATGCTTTTCAGAATAAATTTCTGAAGGAAATGCTTTTTAGAACGAATCTCTGAAGGATATACTTTTCAGAACAAAGGCCTTGAAGGAAATGCTCTCCAGAACTGTGTCTCTGAAGGAAATGCTCACTAGAATTCGGTCTCTGGGGAGAATACTTTTCAGAATAAACTTCTGAAGGAGATGCTTTTCAGAATGAAGCCCTAAAAGAGATGCTTTTTCAGAACGAAGGCCCTGAAGGAGATGCTTTTCAGAATTCGGTATCTGAAGGAAATGCTCGCCAGAATTTGGTCTCTGGGGGGAATGCTTTTTAGAATAAACTTCTGAAGGAGATGCTTTTCAGAACGAAGCCCTGAAGGAGATGCTTTTTAGAATGAAGGCACTTAAGGAAATGCTCGTTAGAACTCGGTCTCTGGGGGGAATGCTTTTCAGAATAAACTTTTGAAGGAGAATGATTTTCAGAACAAAGCCCTGAGGGAGATGCTTTTAAGAATAAACCTATAAAGGAAATGCTTTTCAGAATAAACCTCTGAAGGAGAATGCTTTTCAGAATGAAGGCCCTGAAGGAGATTCTTATCAGAATTCAGTCTCTGAAGGAGAATGCTTTACAAAACAAAGGCCCTAAAGGAGATGCTTTTCAGAATTCGGTCTCTGAAGAGGGAATTCTTTTCAGAACGAAGGCTCTGAAGGAGGTGCTTTTCAGAATAAAATTCTGAAGGGAAATGCTTTTCAGAATTCAGACTCTGAAGGGAATCACTTGGTCATGTAGATAATCGCCCCGTTTTGTTTCGAGAATTGATCCATAACCTGTCTATAAATTACTGGTAGTATTTCTCTATTTTCGAACTTTACCTGAAAAAGGCAGAGTTAGTTATGTGCAATATCATGATGTATGTAATGTATTTGCGTAATGTTGCTCTCACAATAAATGAGAATAATATATGTGTTTTGTATACATATGCCATGATTTTTTTCAATGATGTATAAATGAAACATGTTATTGGAGCATATCAGTAGCTTTGTTTCATAATGTCTGGTTGGGGAAAATAAATCCCTGATTGTTGCTGGGGATGAAGATAGTAGTTCTTCAATTTTGTTTAGAACGTCCTTACTGGGGATTTCTGCTTTTTGTTTGAGGATATTCCGTTGGGGATCTTCGACTTCTTCTAGGGGATATAAGCATTCAAAGAGAGTCGGTCATTCATCGTTCTTTGAAGGATTTAATTCTTATACGTTATGACTTGGGTTAAAAGAGGTGGATAATCCTCTAATATGCTATCTGACCAAGTTTCAGATATGAGTTTTAGCTCTTCTAGGGAGGACAACGTTGAATGTCATCCGGTCTGAGAAGAGGGTCTTTTTTCGGGGAATAACAATATTGGAGAAATAAACTCCGTTAGGGAAATAAACCATGTAGACTATGCTGAGGAGATAAACTCTGACGAGGATTAACTTGTGGAAAAAGATTTGAGGAAATTGCTCTATGGGAATTTATGGTCAACTTCAAACGTCATCCTAACTCCTAGAGTCTTTCGTAAACACTAATCATGTTTTCATGCATATATTTGTAAACAATAATCATATTCAAATGCATATGTTCATTCAATGTAATCATTGGACGTTTTTTTAAACAAAACAGAGAGAGTAAAGAAAGCAGATTTGAATTTCAAATTTATTGTATTGATTTGGAAAGTTTGCCTATAGATAGACAATTTCATATAAGGAGACAAAAATCCTAGTAAGAGGAATTCATCGTAAAAGAAAAGGTGTACAAAGAGAAACAAAGAAAAACAGCTATGTGGAAATAATCCCATCGGGTTTCAACTCTGTTATTGGCCCTATGTCTTCAAGCATCTCATCCCTCGTCGTCAGAAGAAGTTGATTGAATTGATTTGTACCCTTTGAACTAGACATTTGTAATTATGCTGGTTGTAAGTAGATGGGTGATCCAACGGGACATAGTCGTACGCTTTAATCCCTAACTTTTTCTTGGATCGCCCCTTCAGGTTTTCAGTCCACCAGGATATCCTTTTTTTTCCAAGCCGCCCTGTCAGGTTTTTGACTTGCCGGATGTACATTTTTTATATATCCCTAATTTTTGCTCGAACCCTTTTGGTTAGTCAGGATACCCTTATTTTTTCATAGGCCGGTTGTTGTACCCCAAAATCTGCCCTCTCATTTCTCAAGAAATCTCTCATAAAATCTCCATTGATTCAAGACTACACAAGGTTTGATCAGTTCAAGATACCTCCTCAAACACTGACAACCCAAAATTAGGGTTTGAGTTTGTACAAAGATAATTTAACTTCTAATGCCTTATATTACTTTCATGGATCACTTTGGGTCCCCAAGATTTCTCATGTCAAGTTTCAAGCTCTGGATCACATTTTTGCTCAGTCAGTTGATCAGTTGACCTAAAATCAACTATATTAGGGAAAAGTCAATGGTGGTAAATTTGCAGTAAAACTTCATAATTTTTTATCCATATCAACATTATGAACTCATATATGTCAATTGATCAAGTTTGGATCACAATTCCTCAAATAAATTTGATCAGAACACCAAATAGGCAAAATGGTCGAAATTAGGGTTTTGATTGAGAAGGCTCAGTTCTTGACTTTTGACCAAGAAAATGACTTATTGGTTTAAGAAATGATCTCAAGGATTCAAATGCAACATCTTGACCTAATTGCATAGTTCAAATCACCTCTAAAGATCATTGGATTGACAGATGAATTTCAGTCAATTGATGAAAAGTCAAATCTACACTAAAAAGTCCAACTTTGACTTTTTGATCAAAATCAAGTTTCAAAAATCATATTTCAAAAAGACATGTCAAAATATGAAATTTGTTCATCAAGAAATATAAAAGTTAAAATTATCTTTGAAAAGTCAAAATTCTAGGACTTAGAAATTTTTCTAAGTGTTAGAAAGTTAACATTTTTTCATAACTTTGTGCCAACTTTCCACCATGATGCAAGATGATTCAAGGAAAACTTCCAACATGAAAGTTGTAGATCTAAATGATATATAAAACATTGTAGGGAATAACTTTTCTAGAAATGCTTTTATTTCAAGTTATGAATTTATGAATACATGTCCATGAAACTAAAAGACTTAGTGAAATTTTGCCCTAGTTAGGCAGATTTTTGGTACTAACTTCATAGTAACTTATCACATGGTTCCAAGTTGATTATTCAAAAATGTCTAATATAAAGGTTGTATAGGATGTTACAAGCTTTCCAAAATGTCAAAGAACTCATTGATATCATACTTGAGCAAGTAGAATCAAAGGCAAGAAGTTAGGGTTTCAAACTTGTTTTGTAAGACATATTTTGTGATGAACATGAACCAAATCCATAGCCATGCTGCATAATCCTCATTTTGCAGGCCTCAAAATTTCTTTTCACTCCATAATTAATGGTTTACACAACTTATTATGCCCTTATCTAAGTGTTTCAAGCTTTGTCCAAACCAATTTGCCATTTTGGGAAGAAAGTTCACACTTCCATTTTGGAAAAGCGGCTTTAATCACAATGTCAACTCTTCTTGAGCCCATACATTGTTTCTTTTGACTTCAAAACATTTCAAATCAAGAAGCAATCTATCTACAGCCAGATAACCACCCTACAAATCCTTGTACTTCACATTGAAACCATGTTTGTCAACTTTGCTTCAAAATCAAGTAACCAAGCCATAACATGTGATTTCAAATTCTAAGTTGTTTCAAGTCTCAAAATCTTTTGCCTATAAGTAAATACACTATTTGCATTCTAAGACACATATGCTTAAGCCCTCAAACCCTCTCAAAGTCATGATTGCATAAACAACATCCATTGTTGCACTTTCTGGCCATAAATCCCAAACACCTAATCCACTCGTGCGTTTCTTGGCCTTTCACTTCTAAAAGTTCCTAAACATCATCTACAAACAATCCCACACCTTGTTACACAATTGTAACATCTCCATCACCTTCCTCCATATCGAGTAAGGGATGCATTAGATTCCTGGGAACTTGAGGAAGCTAACCTGATCATCATCATCACTTGAAACAAGCTCAAACTCATTTCACGAATTCTAGTTTTTATGGTATTTCTCTGAACTTTCATCTCTTCATTTAGGCATTGTTAGGCTTGCATTTTCAAAGACAAAATGTAGATATCATTGCCCTGAAGCTGTACATTTATGGTTTTGTTTGAGTTAACGGATGTATGGCCACCTCAGTGGTAAGGCAACACGCGTTTATGGTCAAGGGCATGGGTTCAAGCCCCAGCGCTGTCATTTTTCTCCTTTTCTCAACATTTTCTCTCTTTTTTGCTCCAAACATGCGTGCGTGGGCCTCTTTTGATGGGCTTTTTGTTCTTTTACTTATTCTGACCCCCTATTTCCTTTTGACATCGTAGCCCATTTCATCTTATTTTGTTTTGTTTTTATGTTTAGAAAAACACTATGGGGCCAGACAAAAAAAACATCAAATTTGTTTTACTTTAAATACTATGCCCTAAACTGTTTTACACCCCCTAACCTCATTTTTATATTTTTATTTTATTTTCATTTTCTTTATTTTTATTATCATTAATATTAATATTCATATTATTATTATTATTAATATAAAAAAGACAAAAATATTTTATTTATTATACTATATACTTATTTTATTTTTCAATACAAAAAGACAAAACATTTTTCTTATAAAAACTTAATTTCTTTTTCTTATTAAATTAATAAGTAGATTTAGGTTTAGTTATTTTCTTTTTTAATTAAAATTAACTTAGAATTTAGGTTTTTTTTTAATAAATTAATTTCCATACTATTTTGATTAAACTTAAAACCTTTTCTAAAAAAACCCTAAAAATGCTTTCTTGGTTAATTTTATTTCTTTTAAACTAGGGTTTAATTTTATTTATTTTAATTAATTATTTTCTTTTAGATAATTAGGTTAAAACCAAGGCATTTTCCTTAACAAAATCTAAACAAAATTCCATTTCTTTTTCCATTTATATCCTTGTACAATATATTCATTTCATTCTTGTACATTATTCAAGTTTCAATATGGTTGTAATAGATAATTAGGTTTAATTTCTTGCAATCCCCATTTGTAAATCTGTATACCCCATCCCCAAATGATGTAATAGCGTAGTAAATTTACTTTTCACAATTTATCGCTTTCATATCAATGCTAGTAAATTAGGGTTTGTATGGAAAGATAAAATCAGTGCTTAGACAACCCTAATTATTGATAAACCAAGCATGAAAAAATAAACACTTGCACACATACACCTCTAGGGTTAACTCCACTTGTTGCCTAAAAAATTGTCATGTTACGCATGTGGGATGTCTTAGCAAAAACAATCAAAAAATACAAGATCATAGTCCCTCGATGACTCTACGAATGTTGCCTTACAAATGATCTTAGTCCCTCAAGAGAAATGCTAAGATATCTCACAACATTGCTATCATGACTATACAATGACCCACGCCTGTCCCTTTACATCCAAAGATGAGGCTTCTTACAAATCAATGGTGAGATAGCAATATCAAAGGAAGGAAGAAATGAACAAAGACTTTTGAGTAGGTAGAAACGTTCTTAGTTGCTTGCTCACTTTCAAAACAAACACACACCAAACACTTTTAAAACAAACACACACCAAACACTTTTGAAACATGAAATATTTTCAAAAGCCCAACACTTTATATACGTTTTTACAAAACGAGAATCATTACAAAGTTTTCCTAAACAAAGGCGCCTTTTCAAAAATACTTTCAAAAACCACAACTAAAGCATATTTTCAAACAAAAGCAAGTGATCTAGCAAGAAACTAAGAGCCCATATATAACTATGGATGAAAAGGGTGTTAATACCTCCCTTTTTCATAATCTACCCCCCGAACTCAAGAAATAATCTCAAAGGTCTTTCCTGTTCTTTTCACCCTTTCCTTTATTTGGATAAAAGAAAAGTCGGCGGCGACTCTTGCTAACCGCAACAATTGCCACCAAATGCAAAACATACCAAGTTAGTTCTCCCACCGTATTACACCAGTCAACCTAGCGAGTCTCGTTTATGCATAGTATTTTTTTACTATGTCCGTATTCACAGGGTGTGGAAAATATTCACTGTCCATGGTGGTAAGCATCATAGCACCGCTAGAAAGTATCTTCTTGATCACAAATGGCCCTTCGTATATGAGAGTCCATTTGCTCTTGGGATCACCTTGTGGTAGGATGTGATTTATTACCAAATCACTAGCCTGGTACACCTGATGTTTAACTTTCTTATTAAAGGCCTTGATCATGCGCTTCTGATACATATGACTGTGACAAACGGCTGTAAGCCTTTTCTCATCAATTAAATTTATCTGGTCTAACCTAGTCTGAATCCACTCGTTTTCATCTAAACATGCGTCTTTCATAATCCTTAGGGAAGGAATCTTGACTTCGACATGTAAGACAACCTCCATACTATAGACTAGAGAGAACGGGGTTGCCCTAGTTGATGTACGTACTGAAGTGTGATAACCATGAAGAGAAAATGGTAACATCTCATGCCAATCCTTGTATGTCATTGTCATCTTCTACAAGATCTTCTTGATATTCTTGTTGGTGTCTTCCACTATGCCATTCATATTCGGTCGGCACATAGAAGAATTGTGGTGTTTAATCTTGAAATACATGCAAAGTTCTGTGATCATAGTATTATTGAGATTGGTACCATTGTACGTGATGATCCTTTCAGGTATGCCATACCGACAAATAAGGTTATGCTTTATGAATCGGGCCACAACATTCTTGGTAACGGAGCCAACTGAGGCTGCTTCTACCCACTTCGTGAAGTAATCAATAGCTACCAGGATGAAACAATGTCTATTAGAAGTGGTAGGCTTAATCTCTCCAATCATATTGATGCCCCACATTGCATACGGCCAAGGAGAAGTCAAGACATTCAAAGGAACCGAAGGCACATGTATTTTGTCAGCATAAATCTGGCATTTGTGACAAGTTCTGGAATGACGATGGAAATCAGCTTCCATAATCGACCAATAATAACCCGTTCTCAGGATTTTCTTAGCTATCGTATGCCCACTGAAGTGAGTACCAAAGACTCCTTCGTGCATTTCTTCCATAATTTTCTCAGCTCCTGTCTTGTCTACACATCAAAGCAAAGTCGAATCGTGGTTGTGCTTGTAAAATATTTCGTTACTCATAAAGAACTTGGCAGAGAACCTCCGTAGAAATTTATTATCGTTAATAGACACCCCTTCAGAATACTCTTGAGTCTCGAGGTATCTTTTTACTTCGTGATACCAAGGCTTTTCCTCTACTCTATCAGTATCAACTTCGTAGAAATGTGCTGGATCGTCTAGTCTCTCAATAGTAATTCGAGGAGCTTCATTGTCCCATCTGACTCTGAACATAGATAACATGGTAGCCAATACGTCTTCCAATTGGTTCTCTTCTCACTGAATATGTTCAAAAGTGATTTCTTTGAAGTTTGAAATTAATGTCAATACATGCTCTCGATGAGGGATGAGATTTAGGTGCTTCATATCCCATTCTCCCTTGATCTGACTGATTACTAGGGCTGAGTCCCCATATACATTCAAAAATTTAATTCTCATATCGATAGCAGCCTTGAAACCCATGAAGCATGCTTCGTGATCATCCATGTTGTTGGTACAGTCAAAATATAACCTGGTGGTGAAGGGCGTATGGAAACCCTTGGGAGAGACAATCATAGCACCAATCCCATTACCAAGCGCATTAGAAGCTCCATCAAAAACCATAGTCCATCAGGATCCCGGCTCGAGTCCTTCATACGGTCCAGGTTCTTCAAAATCAGTAATTAGCATAATATTCTCATCTTTGAATTCAAAATCCATAGTCTGATATCATGTACAACCAGATGAGCCAAATGATCGGCTAGTACACTTCCTTTGATTGCCTTATGAGTAGTGTACTGAATTTCATATTCTGTCAAGATCATTTGCCGTATTGCTATTCTTCCAGAGAGAGCGGGTTTCTCGAATATGTATTTTATTAGATCCATTTTAGAGATCAAAAAGGTAGTATGAGTCAACATATACTGTGTTAGTCGGCGAGAAGCCCATGCCAAAGCATAGAAAGTTTTCTTGAGCAGTGAGTATCTTGTTTCACAGTCGGTAAAATTTTTACTAAGGTAGTATATTGCATGCTCTTTTCAACCAGACTTGTCATGTTTCCCCAATACACACCCCATTGAGTTCTCTAACACTTTTAGGTACATGATCAGAGGCCTTCTTTCAATCGGTTGCATCAGAATTGGAGGTTCTTGAAGATATTCTTTGAGTTTTCCGAAGGCTATCTGACAATCATCGTTCCACTTCACTACCTGATCTTTCTTTAGTAACTTGAAGATTGGCTCACAAGTAGCGGTCATATGGGAAATAAATCTGGAAATATAGTTCAATCGTCCCAGAAAATGCCTGACTTCCTTTCAAATACGGGGAGATGGAATTTCTTGAATTGCTTTAACCTTGGTAGGATTAACTTCAATACCTTTACCATTGACGATGAAACCTAGAAGCTTATCGGATCTTACCCCAAAGGTGCACTTGTTTGGATTCAACCTCAACTTGTATTTCTTCAATCTCTCAAACAGCTTGTGCAGGTGGTCAAGGTGTTCTTCTTTAGTATGAGACCTAGCTATCATGTTGTGATACGGTGGCAGAACCAATTGTTTTTACTGGTTTGCGTTTTGTGTTTTGTATTCGCAAAATGTCACGGTAAGCAAGAGTCGCCACCGACTTTTATTTTATCCAACCGGAAAGGAAAAAAGTATATAAAAAATCCTTTTTCAAGATATTCTGAGTACGGGGGGTAGATTATAGGAAGGGAAGGTGTTAGCACCCTTTCTATCCATGGTTTTCCATGGGCTCTTAGGTACTTGCTCATTTTAAATTGCCTGTGTTTGTGTGCTTTGTTTTGAAAAGTTTTACTTCGTGATAACCCTTGTATCAGTCCTCAAAGGTGTGAC
Organism: Vicia faba; assembly: GCA_948472305.1. NCBI lineage: Eukaryota > Viridiplantae > Streptophyta > Magnoliopsida > Fabales > Fabaceae > Vicia > Vicia faba. Next base: position 1,160,420,306 of record OX451739.1, read on the forward strand.
GAAGTGGTTTTGAAAGTTTTGTTTGAAAAGTGTAAGTGTGAAAAGTTTTTGTTTTGAGCAAGTACCTACTAGCATCTACCTACTCGAAAAAAGATCGTTTCTATTCTCGTTTCCTTTAGACAACGCTATCCTACTATTGAGAAATAGGTAGCACCGTCGTTGGAGTTGTAAGGGTCAATTAGAAAGGGACGTACGACCACTAAAGCAATGTTAGGACGTCTTAGTAATAACCCTAGAGTCTTAAGATCATATTCGAGGCAACATTTCCGAGGCAACATTCCGAACGGGACATTTGATCTTTATTAGACAGGAGGGAAACCACTAAGACACCCTATGCTTCATGATTGTTCACCGAAGGCAACCGATGTGATAGTATACCTTAAGAGTGATATGTGCGAGTGATCTGTTTTCAGTTATTTGTCTTTGCACATTAGGGTTTTCTAACTGTGTTAAATTTGTCATGCATTCTTGTCGTACAATCCTATTAGCATACATCTAAACAGTCAAATATTTGCAGAAATTAAAATGCGAGAAAGTAAATCTACGCTATTACAAGGCTTCGGGGAGGGGGATTAATTACATAGCCAAAAACCCGGGGAAAAGCGATAAGTAAAAGAGTCCTAGATTAACTATTACAAACCATGAACAATTACAAAAATATTAACAAAAACACATAACACCTGCGCGATGAATTGAATACGAGATAAATAGGGTTTTGACCCTTGCCTAAACCTAATTGCGATTGATTGAAAAAATGAAAAAATGTTTTTGTCATGTTTTGTTATTAAAAAAAATAAAGAAACCATTAAATTAAAAAGAAAATCCTAATTCTAATTGATTTTAAATTAGGAAAAATAAATTAATTTATTCTAAATCCTATTTTTTTATTTTTATTTATTTGAAAAAACGAGAGAATAAAATTAAATCCAGAGATAGCCTAATTTTCTATTTGATTTTATTTATAAAAACAAATTACAATTTCCTAAGTTAGACTAAATTAAATTAATTTAAACAATAATAAAAAAAAACTAATCCTAATTTTTATGAATTATTGATTTTATGACTTTTTATGAAAAATAATTAATGTGTGAATTAAAATAAAATAAAGGAAATTTAAAAAATAAAAAATAAAGAAAATAATAAAAAAAAGGTAGTAAATGGGCCTGGTGGTGTTGTTGAAAAGGGGAGTGTTATCGGAATTGTTGGGACCAAATGAATCTCAGCCTGTTTTGACCTTGCCTGATTCAATGCATGCGTTGACCTGGGGCGTATGGTGGGCCTTCAGTGAAATGGCATTGGATCTGGCTGGGGAGGCGTTTGATGGCCAGATCTTGATGGCATACGGTGAACCTCCTGATGTGTAGCGTGCTGGATTACCTATTAAAGAAAAATATGAACAAAGGTTGGGACATGGGGATCGAACCCAGGTCCTTATGCATACTTCCAATCCTTGCTTGCCAACTGAGCTGTTTTGCTTATTTTTATATATAATAAAAATAAAATATGATATAAGAAAGATAATGGCTATTGGAAAAAACGCGCTAAAGTTCAAACTGCCCAACCAAGGAGCGCCACGCATCATCTTCCTCCTCCCAACCGTCGTCTTAGGTAACCAGCCTTTTACCTACAGACGGGACTCCGTAGCTAAAACCCTGTCAACTTCAAAAATGCATCAAACATGATATAAATTTCATTGGAGGCCATGAATCAACTGGTCTTGAAGCCATGATCATCATGGTATCCATATCCATCCCTAATTTGGCCTGTACTAAGAAGCCCCAAAAATAAGCTTGGAACCCTAGGAATGGCAGATGCCCATATATGTACTCAAACTTCAATCAATGCATACCAATACATTGTAAACATGATAACAAACAGAAATACATGATCAAAATATGTTCATAACGCATAAATCATGATAATCGAGTTTCAAGAAACAGGGAAACCGTGATGCTCTTACAAGACGTTTTAGGACGTGAGGAGGCTTGCTAGTGATTGGAACACGTTCCTGAGACGTCCAGCAATCGATTGGTGAGGTTAGGACGGCATGAGATGGCATGTAGCTTGGAATTTGATCTGCACTTTTTCTTGAAATTTTTTAGTTTTGTTCTTGCTCTGCACGACTGTTCAACCTCTTTTCTTGCCTTGGATACCTTCTGTATATGTAGCAACATATTAGGTCAACAAAAACGACTTGAATCTTTCCCATTATGAAGATTTGATTTGGTCTTTCATGGCATATGATATCTTTACAAATTTGCTTCAATCCAATCTTTTTCAACCCAAATCAGTCTTGCACGAATTGGTTCTCATTTGACAGCACATAAGATCTTCCTTCAATGCAAAAATCATCCCTAAAACACATTACATGATTTATTTAGATTTATTTGATTTTATTTGAATTTTAAATGAATAAAAATCAAAATAAATCTAAATAAATAAATAAATAAAGCATGGAGGATCCCATAGGTCGTGGACTATGCTAGGAATGAGATGCAATCTTGAAAAGACGGGCCCATGTGGAAAAAATGCAATTTTGAACAATGTTGACTTTTGGCAATTTTGCAAAAAAGGTCAACTTGGCCAATGCATAACTCTCTCAATTTTGACCCTAGAGAGATGTTCTTGGACTTTTTATAAATCTTAGGATGTCCTCTAAGAAAAACTTTTTGTCTCATCTCAATTGATTCTTCCACGTTCATGTATGAAGCTTTGACCCAAAAGGTGTTTTTGTTGACTTTTCAAAATGACCTATAATGTCAAAATTCATATCTTTTTGTGAGTGCATATTCTGAACTTGGGAGATGAAGATGAACTGTATGGAATTACACCCTCTTCAAAATGAGCTTTGGATGGGTTATTGTTGATAAAGCATGAGAAAGTTATGCTTGGTAAAAGTTGAGTTGACTTTTCCTACAAAACCCTAATTTAGCAACTTTTGGGTTTTGATGAATTGTGAGAAATCCTTGATGAATAATGATCAAACCTTGATCAAATGATGAATGATACTTCAAAATGAGGATGTTTACCAAATATCTTGAGGTTTGACTGTATGTGGGCCACATGTTACTTTTCACCTAGTACAATTGATTTTCAGGCCTTTGAGCAATTGACTGAGCAAACTTCTTCTTCAAGGCTTGAAACTTGACATGGATGATCTTGAGAACATATTAGGACAATGGTGAGCATTTGGAATCCTTTAGACTCAAGCATCTTGATGCAAAATGAAACCCTAATTTGAAGTAGACTGTCTTAGGAGAGAGTTTGTCTGGTCAACTTTTGAACTTCCTTGAGCAATTCGAGGACCTCACTTGACATGTATTGAGAAATATGGGAGGGCAAATTTTGAGGTACAACAGCCGCCCCTGTTTAATCTTCTTAAACTTGAGGATGTAGATTGGCTCGTCTGCCTTTCGTGATCTGAAGGTGGAAGATGACTGAACACTAGAGTGCCCTGAAATTTGCACTCGCATGAAGTGATACTTGATTTATGGCATCAGGAATGGGCTTATAGATGCCATTTGGAAGTTGCTAGAGAATTGTCGGAGATGGGCTTAAAGATGCTATCTGAGGAAGCGTCGATCGCATAAGAGATTCCTTTGCGAGAACCCGTATACCTGTTGTCTGAGGAGGACTCCGCTGGGGAATGTTGGTCTCTGTCTTGAGAGAAATAGAGCTTTAGGAGCTTTAGTTGTCCGTTACTCTATTGGGGAATAATTTAGGTTTAGGAAGCGGAAGTGAACTGCGTGTTTGGTCGGGGTATATGTTGCACCGCGACTTACTGGGGAAATGTGGAATCAATTGTGTTTGATTGGGTCCCGGTCTTACAGTGTTATGGACTGCTGTCTGGGGATAAGAAAGGAAGAACCCGAATAGTAAGGTTATGTGAAGGGACCTAGATAGTAAGGTTACTTCGGTATGAAATCCTGGGTGGTAGGGCTATGATAAGGAACCTGGATAGCAGGGTTACTTTGATATGAAAGCCTGGGTAGTAGGGTTGTGAGAAGGAACTTGGATAGTAGGGTTAATTCGATATGAAAGCCTGTGTAGTAGGGCTGTGAGAAGGAACCTGGATAGTAGGGTTACTTCGATATGAAAGCCTGGATAGTAGGGTTGTGAGAAGGAACCTGGATAGTAGGGTTACTTCGATATGAAAGTCTGGATAGTAGGGCTGTAAGAAGGAACCTGGATAGTAGGGTTACTTTGATATGAAAGCCTGGATAGTAGGGCTGTGAGAAGGAATCTAGATGGTAGGGTTACTTCGATATGAAAGCCTGGATAATAGGGCTATGAGAAGGAACCTGGATAGTAGGGTTACTTCGATATGAAAGCCTGGATAGTAGGGTTGTGAGAAGGAACCTGGATGGTAGGGTTACATTGATATGAAAGCCTGGAGAGTAGGGCTGTGAGAAGGAACCTGGATAGTAGGGTTACTTCGACATGAAAGCCTAGATAGTAGGGCTGTGAGAAGGAACCTGGATGGTAGGGTTACTTCGATATGAAAGCCTGGATAGTAGGGCTGTGAGAAGGAACCTGGATAGTAGGGTTACTTCGAAATGAAAGCCGTGATAGTATGGTTGTGATAAGGAACCTGGATGAGGTTGCATTTTTTGTTGATGATTACTTTGTTTAGTGTCGAGTGTTGATTATGTACCTGCTAGAAATTATTGATAATAACTGTCTTTCCTGAAAGAAATACAGGGTTAGTTATGTGCGATGCATGAGATGCGTTGTGAGATAATGTTCTCCAAATAAACAAGATTATGCTATATGTAATGTATGCACATGTCATGATGTATGAACATGAAATGCTGACGCAATAACCTGAGTCCGGGAAAATAAGTCCCTGACTGCTGTTTGGATATTATGAGAAATGGCATTCTTGACTACTGTAACAAACCGTAGTTCCTCTGCTTCTGTTAGGGATGGTGAACAACGATGACTATGTTGGGGATTTGCCCTTTGGCTGGTAAACATTCTGCCGGACGAGACTCTATCTGAGGACAACTCTGCGAGGAATAACTCCGTTGGAGAGGAGATACTATGTTGATAGATCTGCCGACTTGGAGGAATAAACTCAGTTGGGGATGAATTTTTGTTGCTGGTGATAATGAATTCTATCGGGATTGAATTTCTTCTTGTGAGAGAAATAAACTCTGTTTGCGGTAGTATGATGCGTTTGATCACCAGATCCCCAACTTGATATTCTTGACGTCTGACTTTCTTGTTAAAAGCCTTGATCATTCGCTTTTGATACGCCTGACCATGACATATAGCAATAAGTCTTTTTTCATCGATTAGGTTCAACTGATCAAGTCGAGTTTGGATCCAGTTGTCTTCGTTCAAATCCGCATCCTTCATAATCCTGAGAGAGGGTATCTGGACTTCGATGGGTAGGATTGCCTCCATGCCATACACCAAAGAGTAGGGTGTTTCCCCTGTCGACGTCCGTGCTGAGGTACGGTACCCATGAAGAGCGAATGGTAATATCTCGTGCCAGTCTTTGTATGTCACTGTCATCTTCTGCACGATCTTCTTGATGTTCTTGTTAGCCGCTTCAACAACGCCATTCATCTTCAGCCGGTAGGGAGAAGAGTTATGATGCTATATCTTGAATTGTTTGCAGAGCTCGGTGATCATGGTGTTATTAAGATTTGTAGCATTCTCAGTAATAATCATCTCTGGTACACCATATCGATAAATAAGATTGTGTCGGATGAACCGCGCCACGACGTTCTTGGTTACCGTAGCAAAGGAAGTTGCCTCAACCCACTTTGTAAAATAATCAATTACTACCAGAATAAAGCGATGTCCGTTAGACGCAGTAGGTCTGATCTCGCCGATCATGTCGATGCCCCACATTGCAAAGGGCCAAGGAGTTGTCAAAACATTCATAGGAACCGGAGGTATATGCACCTTATCGGCATAGACTTGGCACTTATGACAGGTTCGAGAATGCTGATAACAATCAGCTTCCATAGTGGACCAATAATATCCTGCCCGTAGGATTTTCTTCTCCATGGTACGTCCACTGGAATGAGTTCCGAAGGTACCTTCATGTAAGTCTGCCATGATCCTTTCTGCCTCGCACTTGTCTACACACCGCAGTAAGGTCGAATCATGGTTACATTTATAGAGGATTCCATTACTGATGAAGAACTTCATAGCAAACCTTCTCAAAAACTTCTTATCATTAACAGATGCCCCCTCGGGGTATTCTTGAGCCTCAAGATACCTCTTTACCTCGTGAAACTAGGGTTTATCTGCTACCTCTTCAGTCTCAATGTCGCAGCAATATGCGAGTTCATCTAATCTCTCAATGGTAATCTGGGGAGCCTCATTGTCCCACCTGACTTTGAACATAGAAGACATGGTATCTAGCGCGTCCGCCAACTGGTTCTCTTCTCGTGGGAAGTGTTCGAAGGTTATTTCCTCAAAGTGTGGGAGTAATGTCAATACATATTCTCGGTAAGGAATAAGATTCGGGTGCTTCGTATCCCACTCGCCTTTGATCTGACTTATCACCAGAGCGGAATCTCCTAATACACTCAAGAACTTAATCCTCAAGTCAATAGCAGCTCGAAGATCCATGATACACGCTTCATACTCCGCCATTTTGTTGGTGCATTTAAAACATAATCGGGCAGTGAACGGAGTATGACAACCCTCAGGAGATATAATTACAGTGCAATGCCATTACCCAATGTGTTCGAGGCTTCATCAAAATACATAGACCATCGGGATCCTTCCTTAGGTCCTTCATCCGATCCAAGGACTTCGCAGTCAGTTACAAACATGATATTCTCATTCGGGAACTCGAAATTCATGGATTGGTAGTCATCCACGGCCTGATGCGCCAACTAATCCGCCAATACACTCCCCTTGATTGCTTTTTGGGTTGTGTATTGGATGCCGTACTCGGTTAAGATCATCTTCCATCTTTCTATCCTTCCAGAGAGAGCGGGCTTCTCAAAATTATACTTGATCGGATCCATCTTTGATATCAACAAGGTGGTGTGAGTCAGCATATGCTGTCTCAGCCGGCGAGCAGCCCATGCCAAAGTGCAACAATTTTTATCGAGCAATGAGTATCGGGTCTCACAGTCGGTAAACTTTTTGCTAAGGTAGTAAATGGCGTGCTCTTTTCGGCCAGACTCGTCATGCTTCCCCATCACACACCCCATTGAATTATCTAGCACTGTCAAGTATACTATCAAAGGTCTTCCTTCAACTGGAGGCATCAAAATTGGTGGTTCTTGATGGTATTCTTTGATTATTTCAAAAGCAGTCTGGCACTCATCATTCCACTTTAACACTTGATCTTTCTTCAGTAGCTTAAAGATTGACTCACAAGTAGCAGTCAGATGTGAAATGAACCTTGCGATGTAATTTAGACGTCCCAAGAAACCTCTGACTTCTTTTTCTGTGCGGGGTACCGACATCTCTTGTATGGCCTTTACCTTTGCGGGGTCCACCTGAATACCTTTGTCACTGACAACAAAAACCAGAAGCTTACCAGACCTTACCCTGAAGGTACACTTGTTCGGATTCAACCTCAGCTTGTACGTCTTCAACCTGTCAAACCGTTTCTGGAGATGATCAAGGTGCTCTTCCTCAGTCTGAGACCTGTCTATCATGTCATCAACATAAACCTCGATCTCGTGGTGAATTATATCGTGGAACAAAGCGACCATGGCGCGCTGATAAGTTGCCCCAGCATTCTTCAACCCAAAAGGAATTACCTTTTAACAGGAAGTGCCCCACTTTGTAACGAAGGTTTTCTTCTCCATGTCCTCAGGAGCCATCTTGATCTGGTTATAGCCAGAAAAACCATCCATGAAGGAGAATATCTTGTGCTACACGGTGTTGTCAACTAGAACATCAATGTGAGGAAGTAGGAAGTCATCCTTGGGGCTTTCCCTGTTCAGATCTATATAGTCCACATACATCCGTACCTTACCGTCCTTCTTAGGTACCGGAACGACGTTAGCAACCCACCGTGGATAGGAAGTGACAGCTAAGAACCCTGCGTTGAACTGTTTCATGACCTCTGCTTTGATTTTCTCTGACATTTCAGGGCGCATACGACGGACCTTCTGCTTTACCGGAGGGCAGTCTTCTTTGGTCGACAGGCGATGTACTACAATATTAGTGTCCAAACCAGGCATGTCTTCATAAGACCAGGCAAAGATCTCAACATAGTCGCGTAACATCTGTATCAGCCTCTTCTTGACGCTAAGCTCCAGATTTACGCCTATTTTAACCTCTTTCCTGTCTTCTTTTGTACCCAAATTCACTGAATCGACTGGCTCTTCATGAGGCTGTATGGCCCTTTCTTCCGGCAGTAACAATCTAGCAAGTTCTCTAGACAACTCACAATCATCCTCACCTTCGTCCTCGGCTTGGCTGATCGGATTTTCAAAGTCATAACTGGCACTAGTAGAGTTGTTATCAATGGGATCCAGAGTGGATATGGATCTGTAGTATGATACGTGCGTGTGTGTAAGCGAATAGCTGTTTTGATAAAGTGGGAAACAAAAAAGAAAAACAAAGAGCACAAAATTTGTAATGCAAGAAACGTCCAATGCTTTATTAATGATATATGAAATGCCAAATAATAAGCCCTCACAAGCAAAGCCAAGCTGCCTCGGGCAAGGCATCGGGCCATAAAGTTTCAAACTATTTATTACAAATCTTAAAACAAAAGTCAATTACTGCGGAATAAAAGAAACAGGTATGAAGTCCTTCGTCGTCCAATTGTTTAGTCCACCGTTGGTTGTTGGGTAGATCTAGCTGTCCACATCCGGGTTCTCATCACCAACATCTTCTGTGACGGAGACAACCTCAATAACATTGATTCCCAAGCCATGCTTGGGCATGGGTGCAATTATAATGTTGGGCTTCTCCGGAGCGTCAAACTCAATCTCTTTGGCTTCGATCAGGTCCTGCACCTCATTTTTTAGGGCCTAACAGTCATTTGTATCATGACCTGGACTTTCAGAGTGATAAGCGCAACGGGAATTCGGGTTATAGCGGGGATATGTGGTGTTGGGATTCTTCGGGGCTTCCCTCAGAGTTGCTAAATTGGTCTTCAACAATTGTTGTAAAATTTGGGACAAAGTCATATTGATCCGGGTGAACTGTCTCTGTGGTCTTTCCGCTCTTTGTTAATTGTTGTGTTGTGGAGCAACTGCGGGTCTTGATATCACTACAACATTTACCGCTTGATGGTGTTCAGATCTGCTTTGGCCCCTTGGGATATAAACTTCATTGGCTTCCTTCTTACCAGTAAAAGGCTTCTTTGCTGAACTCGAGGAGGCATCCTTCTGTATTTTACCACTTCGAATGCCAGCTTCTACTCTTTCTCCAGTCAAAGTCAACTCAGTAAACCCAGATGACGAGCTGTCGATCAAGTGATTGAAAAATGGACCAGATAGCGTCCCCAGAAACATGTCAACCAACTCCCTATCAAACAAAGGGGGTTGGACTCTTCCAGCCAAGTCTCTCCACTTTTGAGCATAGTCCTTAAAACCTTCACCTACACCCATGGACATACCATGGAGCTGAGTACGAGTAGAAGCAAGGTCGGCGTTGTATTGATACTTCTTGTAGAAAGTAGCAGCAAGATCTTCCCAATTTCGGACACTGGCCCCCTCCAACTGATAGAACCATTCAAGCTGAGTCCCTGACAGACTATCTTGAAAGAAATGCACCCACAAATTTCTATCATCAGTGTGGGGTTAGATTTTCCTGACATACGAGCGTAGATGGAGTTTTGGACAGGATACTCCATCGTACTTGGCAAAAACCGGAGCTTTGAACTTATGAGGGATCACCGCTCCCGATACCAGTCCCAATTCTCCGAAATCCAAACTAGGTATTTTCTGAATCTCCATAGCACTCAGACGGTCTTCTAGCTGCTTGTACCTATCCTCAGCAGGAGGATACTGCTCATCATCGTAATTTGTATCATTATCAGAAACTGCAGGACTAGGGTCCTTTTCCCTTTCTTGGTTTTCCCCGTCCTTGGATGAGGAGGTCAGATCAGCTGGTTGTCTCAACCTTTCTCCGAATCTTCTACCCATGTTCAGAATACCTACCTTCTTCTTCTTCTTCTTCTCTTTCAGAATAAGGGTCTTCAGATCCTCTTGCCCTTTAGCCAGGCTTATGAACATCTGTTGGAATTGGGAATTTTGTGCCTGAATATCTTTGATGGCTTGATCGGAAGACATTTCTGCTGAAATAAACAGCGAAGAAGATGAGAAACCTGTAATGGTACCTATAATGGTGTGTGTGATAATGGGATGCGCATGTAATTATTTTAAAGACTTTGGGAGATTTAAATTTGTAAACCAAAAAAATAAACAAAACTTTATTAGCTTAACTTTGAAAGGTTCAACAATGCCTTTAAGGCGTTACAAAGAAGTAACTAAAACAAAATCTAAAACTAGAAAAAGAAAAATCAAAAGTCCCATGGTCGCTTCCTCTTTGTGCTGATATAGTCATTGATCACTCTTTATTCCTCGAGCTTCCTGGTGAGCTTCAAAATCTTCCTGTCTTGCTCATGGTATTGTTCCCAGTAAGTATCCCGATCATTCTTCAGCTGAATCCAAGACCTCTGTAACTCCCCAGGATCAATGGGCATGTAAGGATAGAGAATCGTGTAAGGAATGCCTTATTCATTAGTGGGCTCCACAATCACTGTAATACGGCCTCATAGGTCATCCCAAGCTTCTGGGCACGAGCTCGGACCCATTGGAGGTAAGGCTGCATAGGAAGGGAAGTCTTTGGTCCCAACTCTTGGGGGTCAGATCTGTTCACCATGCCCCAAGCTTGTATAAACCTCCGACGATGCTCCTTAACGTCTTCCTTATAGTCAAATACAATGTCCTCGTGAAGTAACTCATGGGGACCATCTCTCCGAGCATGACCAAATTGTCGTAAAGCTAGACAAGGATTGTAAGTTATACCCCCTATGATTCCAAGCAATGGGACATTAGGGTATCCCCCACAACAGTCAATAACAGCAGTGTCTTCCATAGCCCGGGAACACCAAAGAATATATGTATGAGCAAGTGACATTATTATGTAGGACCAACCCAAACCTTCTTTGTTCTTCAGCACAGACTTAGAGAGGTGAGAAATAAACCACCTCGACAGCAATGACATGCAACACATAAGAGTTCCTCTTCTCCTCACAGTACGGGTGTGGAGGTCATGCAAGATATCTTCCAGCAAGGTTGGCACAGGGTTGTGAGAAAGGAAAATCTTGACAACATTCACATCTATAAAGGAATCCAGATTCGGGAAGAGAACCAAACCATAGATAAGGAGAGCCAAGACATCTACAAAAGCTTGAAAATCCAAATCATCCCAGAATAGCTGAGCTTGGTCTATCAGAAATTTGGCTAGAAAGCCTTCGACCCCGCTTCGTGTTTCCCAATTGGATATTACATCAGCCCGTTTCAAATGTAGAGCTGAGGAAATGTCTTCTGGTCTAGGAACTTCTTCCATACCTATGAAGGGTACCTTCTCAAGGATGGATATGCCCAATAGATGAGAGAACTCTTCCAAGGTGGGTACCAGCAGGTAATCTTAAAAGGTGAAGCAATGATACACGGGATCAAAGAACTGAAATAGTACACTCATCATCTGCTCATCAAGATTTGAAGTAACCAGGCTGAGAAGTTGACTGTGTCTCTTAGTGAACAGATAAGTCTCAGAAACTCTTGAGGATAGCTCTTTAAGTTGGGCAGGTATTTGCACAAAGTTGACTCTGATGGTATTTCTGCGCACAGAAGCCATAATCTGCAAAACAGAACAAAGATAAAATCCCTTGGTCTTTGAAATGGTTAGTGTAATGAAGCATGAATTCCATGTTATGATGCATGATGTCATGGTAAACCACAGGTATAGCGAACACAGATATTGTAAACACAGTCAAATCACACAAAGCCCTTAGGTTTAAGGCTTGCATGAGGTCAAAGGTAGTACCCTTTTGAAGTTAAGTTGGTTTCAACCTGTCCTAGAAAAAATTAATCGGGTTCTAGAGGATCTCAATATCACTAACCATCCTCCATTGGTCATGGTTTCAGCTCACGCAATCTTTTCTTGCGATCGGAACTATCTCGAGAGTATGGTCTCAATGAGTGTAGCATCGAGTATCAACCAGTTCTCAGCTTTACACCTAGGCCGGCTATCTCACTACTTTCTAATGGCCAAGTTAGGCGATTAAAGGTTCTAAGATCAGTTGATGCTTAACGACACCATGCAGTGACCCCGTATTCTCCTCGTTTCTCCACAAGGGATACCGGTACCAACTAATGTTCCATATCAATGTAGCTACTGCTTCAACCGTATCGTTCTACGCCGTACAGTTCCCTCACAGTCTATTGCTACTTACCTAAAAGGTATCCCCAGATTCGGGTTAGGATCTATAGTAACTCCCAAAAAAACCTTAAAAGTAAAGCAATCAAAGCAAACAAGAGAAGCAATTATGATGAACTAGATCCTAAGGTATACCCCACTTATTAATGTCCCCAACAGAGTCGCCAGTTCTGTGATACGGTGGCAGAACCGACTGTTTTTACTGGTTTGCATTTTGCGTTTTGTATTCGCAAAATGTCGCGGTAAGCAAGAGTCGCCACCGACTTTTATTTCATCCAACCCGAAAGGAAAAAAGTACAGAAAAATCCTTTTTCGAGATATTCTGAGTACAAGGGGGTAGATTATAGAAAGGGAAGGTGTTAGCACCCTTTCTATCCATGGTTTTCCATGGGCTCTTAGGTACTTGCTCATTGTAAATTGCTTGTGTTTGCGTGCTTTGTTTTGAAAAGTTTTACTTCATGATAACCCTTGTATCAATCCTCAAAGGTGTGACGAAGTGGGTTTGAAAGTTTTATATGAAAAGTGTAAGTGTGAAAAGTTTTGTTTTGAGCAAGTACCCACTAGCATCTACCTACTCGAAAAAATATCGTTTCTATTCTTGTTTCCTTTAGACAACGCTATCCTACTATTGAGAAATAGGTAGCACCGTCGTTGGAGTTGTAAGGGTCAATTTGAAAGGGGCGTACGACCACTAAAGCAATGTTAGGACGTCTTAGTAATAACCCTAGAGTCTTAAGATCATATTCGAGGCAACATTTCTGAGGCAACATTTCCGAGGCAACATTCCGAACGGGACATTTGATCTTTGTTAGACAGGAGGGCAACCACTAAGACACCCTATGCTTCATGATTGTTCACCGAAGGCAACCAAAGTGAGAGTATACCCTAAGAGTGATATGTGCGAGTGATTTGTTTTCAGTTATTTGTCTTTGCACATTAGGTTTTTCTAACTGTATTAAATTTGTCATGCATTCTTGTCGCACAATCCTATTAGCATACATCTAAACAGTCAAATATTTGCAGAAATTAAAATGCGAGAAAGTAAATCTACGCTATTACAAGGCTTCGGAGAGGGGGGTTAATTACATAGCCAAAAACCCAGGGAAAAGCGATAAGTAAAATAGTCCTAAATTAACTATTACAAACCATGATTAGTTACAAAAATATTGACAAAAATAAATAACACGCGCGCGATGAATTGAATACGAGATAAATAAGGTTTTGACCCTTGCCTAAACCTAATTGCGATTGATTAAAAAAATGAAAAAATGTTTTTGTCATGTTTTGTTATTAAAAAAAATAAAGAAATCATTAAATTAAAAAGAAAATCCTAATTCTAATTGATTTTAAATTAAGAAAAATAAATTAATTTATTCTAAAACCTATATTTGTATTTTTATTTATTTGAGAAAAAGAGAGAATAAAATTAAATCCAGAGATAACCTAATTTTCTATTTGATTTTATTTATGAAAACAAATTACAATTTCCTAAGTTAGACTAAATTAAATTAATTTTGACAATAATAAAAAAAACTAATCCTAATTTTTGTGAATTATTGATTTTATGACTTTTTATGAAAAATAATTAATTTGTGAATTAAAATAAAATAAAGGAAATTTAAAGAATAAAAAATAAAGAAAAGAATAAAAAAAAGGTAGTAAATGGGCCTGGTGGTGTTGCTGAAAAGGAGGGTGCTATCTGAATTGCTGGGCCCAAATGAATCTCAGCCCGTTTTGACCTTGCCTGATTCAATGCATGCGTTGACCTGGGGCGTATGGTGGGCCTTCAGTGGAATGGCATTGGATCTGGCCGGGGAGGCGTTTGATGGCCAGATCTTGATGGCATACGGTGAACCTCCTGATATGTAGTGTGCTGGATTACCTATTAAAGAAAAATATGAACAAAGGTTGGGACCTGAGGATCGAACCCAGGTCCTTATGCATACTTCCAATCCCTGCTTGCCAACTGAGCTGTTTTGCTTATTTGTATATATAATAAAAACAAAATATGATATAAGAAAGATAATGGCTATTGGAAAAAAACGCGCTAAAGTTCAAACTGCCCAACCAGGGAGCGCCACACATCATCTTCCTCCTCCCAATCGTCGTCTTAGGTAACCAGCCTTTTACCTACATACGGGACTCTATAGCTAAAACCCTGTCAACTTCAAAAATGCAGAAAACATGATATAAATTTCATTGGAGGCCATGAATCAACTGGGCTTGAAGCCCTGATCATCATGGTATACATATCCATCCTTAATTTGGCCTGTTTTAAGAAGCCCCAAAAATAAGCTTGGAACCCTAGGAATGGCAGATGCCCATATCTGTACTCAAACTTCAATCAAATCATACCAATACATTGTAAACATGATAACAAACAGAAATACATGATCAAAATGTGTTCATAACTCATAAATCATGATAATCGAGTTTCAAGAAACAGGGCAAACCGTGATGCTCTTACAAGACGTTTTAGGACGTGAGGAGGCTTACTAGTGATTGGAACATGTTCCTGAGACGTCCAGTAATCGATTGGTGAGGTTAGGACGGCTTGAGATGGCCTGTAGCTTGGAATTTGATCTGCACTTTTTCTTGAAATTTTTTAGTTTTGTTCTTGCTCTACAGGACAGTTAAACCTATTTTCTTGCCTGGATACCTTCTGTATATGTAGTGCAACATATTAGGTCAACAAAAATGACTTAAATCTTGCCCATTATCAAGATTTGATTTGGTCTTTAACGGCATATGATATCTTTCCAAATTTGCTTCAATCCAATCTTTTTCAACCCAAATCAGTCTTGCACGAATTGGTTCTCATTTGACAGCACATAAGATCTTCCTTCAATGCAAAAATCATCCCTAAAACACATTATATGATTTATTTAGATTTATTTGATTTTATTTGAATTTTAAATGAATAAAAATCAAAATAAATTGAATAAATAAATAAATAAAGCATGGAGGGTCCCATAGGTCGTGGACTATGCTAGGAATGAGATGCAATCTTGAAAAGATGGGCCCATGTGGAAAAAAATGCAATTTTGAACAATGTTGACTTTTGGCAATTTTGCAAAAAAGGTCAACTTGGCCAATGCATAACTATCTCAATTTTGACCCTAGAGATATTTTCTTAGACTTTTTAGAAAGCTTAGGATGTCCTCTAAGCAACCCTTTTGGTCTCATCTCAATTGATTCTTCCATGTTCAGGTATGAAGCTTTGACCCAAAAGGTGTTTTTGTTGACTTTTCAAAATGACCTATAATGTTAAAATTCATATCTTTTTGTGAGTGCATATTCTGAACTTGGGAGCTGAAGATGAATTGTAGGGAATTGAACCCTCTTCAAAATGAGCTTTGGATGGGTCATTTTTGCTAAATTATGAGAATGTTATGCTTGGTCAATGTTGAGTTGACTTTTCCTACAAAACCCTAATTTAGCAACTTTTGGGTTTTGATGAATTGTAAGCAATCCTTGATGAATCATGATCAACCCTTGATCAAATGATGAATGATACTTCAAAATGAGGATGTTGACCAATAATATTGAGGTTTGACTGTATGTGGGCCACAGTTGACTTTTGACCTAGTACAGTTGATTTTCAGGCCTTTGAGCAATTGACTAAGCAAACTTCTTCTACAAGGCTTGAAACTTGACATGGATGATCTTGAGAACATATTAGGACAATGGTGAGAATTTGGGATCCTTTGGACTCAAGCATCTTGATGCAAAATGAAACCCTAATTTGAAGTAGACTGCCTTAGGAGAGAGTTTGCCTGGTTAACTTTTGAACTTCCTTGAGCAATTCGAGGACCTCACTTGACATGTATTTAGAAACATGGGAGGGAAAATTTTGGGGTACAACACATGTCATCAACGTAAACCTCTATCTTGTAATGGATCATATCATGGAACAAAGCTATCATAGGACGCTGATATGTTGCACTGGAGTTCTTCAAACCAAAAGGAATAACTTTGTAACAGAAAGTGCCCTACTGTGTGACAAAAGTAGTCTTGTCCATGTCCTCATATGCCATCTTGACTTGATTATAACCGAAGAAACCATCCATGAAGGAAAATACCTTGTGCTGAGCGGTGTTGTTAACCAGAATATCAATATGTGGAAGTGGAAAGTTATCTTTGGGGGTTGCCCTATTCAAATCCCTGTAGTCTATACACATACGGACCTTACTGTTCTTCTTGGGCACTGGCACCACATTTGCAACCCACTGCGGATAGAATGTAACAGCTAAGAAACCTGCATTGAATTACTTCATAACCTCGACCTTGATCTTTTCAGACATCTCGGGACGCATACGACGAACCTTCTACTTTATAGGAGGACAACCTTCCTTCACTGGTAAAAGGTGAACCACAATATCAATATCAAGCCCTGGAATGTCTTCATACGACCAGACAAAGATCTCAACATAGTCACGCAACATCTAGATTAAGCTCTTTTTGACACTATCTTCTAGGTTGGCGCCTATCTTGATTTCTTTCTTGTCCTCTTCAGTACCCAAGTTCACAACCTCGACTGGCTCTTCATGTGGTCGTATGGATCTTTCTTCTTGAATTAATAGCCTTTAAAGTTCTCAAGGTATTTTACAATCTTCCTCACCTTCGTCCTCAGCTTGGTAGATCATATTTTTGAAGTCATAATTGGAAATAAAAGAATTGTCATCAATGGGATCTAGGGTGGATATGAATTTGTAATTTGTTGTGTGGGTGTGTGTAAGAATACATAACTATTTTGAAAACAATAAAATAAAATAAAGACAAAGAGCGCAAAATTTTAATGCAAACGTCCAATCATTTATTAAATTAAAATATGCTGATGAATAATAACAACCCTAACAAATGGACCGTTGTGCCCCGGGTAAGGCACAAGGCTTAAAGTTTATTGTTTAAATTACATAACCAAAAAACTTAAAAGTAAGAAAACGGAAATATCATTTACTCCTGACTAAAGCAGATTGGTATAAAGTCTTCAGTCTTCCAATTATTGAGCCCACTGTCGGTAGTAGGGGAGATCCAACAGTCTATGTCGCAGTCACTATTAGCGTCTTCCTCAATGTTAACGTGATTGTTGTGAACTCCATTATTGTTGATGTAGAATGGCGGTCTCCTAGAATTAGCACGAGCACGGCAGAAAACCCTCCGAGCTTGTGAGGTGAAGCCCAAACCAAAATTTTCAGATTTAAAAGGAATGTCGAGGAGTTGATCCCAAACAGTGCAACCACCTTCTTCAACCACAACTGTAGCGCCTTTCAGAGAAGCCATTTTTATAGGGTCTTAGGAACAATAGGAGCAACTTTATCAACAACTTCAAAGGTCTTGCAAAGGGTCTAGGAGAATTCACCATCCATCTTAACATACTTGAAAGGTTTCAAATGGCTCACCATGTATTCTTCTTCACAGCAAACTGTAACAATCTTTCCCTTCACGGGATACTTTAACTTCTGGTGTAAGGTAGAAGTAATAATGCTTGTCCCATGAATACAAGGGTGTCCAAGAAAACAATAATAGGTTGGACGAATGTCCATCACATAGAAAGTAGAGTCAGAGACCTGGGAACCCACTTTGATTAGAAGATCAACCTCCTCATGCACCATTCTCTTTGAACCATCAAAAGCTCTTACTACAATGTCACTGGGTTTTAGCATAATACCCTCGCAGTCAAGTTTGTATAAAGTAGCTTTTGGCAATAAGTTCAATGAGGAACCTGTTTCCACCAACACATGATATAAGGTAGTTCCTCTACACTCAATAGAGACATGTAGGGCCTTATTATGGTCCCTTCCCGCAGGAGTCAAATCAGCATCAGAAAAGCCTAACCCATTATCAATTGTCATATTAACAACATAATTTTTGAACTGATCAACAGAGATTTCCTGTGGTACATGAGCACTTTTTAGAAATTTCACCAAAGCCTGAGCATGGGCTTCAGAGCACAACAACAGAGAGAACATATATATTTTGGAGGGTGTCTGCCCCAAATGTTTAACAATCTTATAGTCACTCTTTCGAATAATATTCAGTACCTCCTCTATCTCTTGCTTGGAGGTATCTTCAACAGTAACCTCTTTTGTCGCCTCAGTCTGGGTAGGCTCAATCATCTATTCTTTGCCTCGAGTCTCATTAGTAGTAGTGATACGAACCGGTGTAGTAACAACCTTCGGAGAGATCTTTGGAGAGAAAACCCTTCCAATTATGGTAACCTTACTAGTCCCAACAATATTTCCAACATTGGGATCAATAACTTCATCATTTTCCTCTTCAACAGTCAATGGTTCCGCTTGACTCCATAGTAGTAGACATCAGCTCCATAATTCTAAGGGATAGCCTTATTAGAGAAATATGGAATTGGCCCAGGTGGAGTAATGATTAGAGGAGAAACTCTAGGTTTGACAGTAATCTTCACAGGACCCTTTGAAGTGATCCTTATAGGAGTACCAGAAATTGTAGATACTTTTTCAGGCTTCAGGTCTTGGGATGTACTCTCCATAGAAGGAGTATTCTCAAATAGAATCAAATTGTCATCCATCAAACATTGAATACGTTTTTTCAGCAATGCACAACCATTGGATTGGGATGCACAGTAGTAGTAGTCTTCAGGAAAACCCAGAAATAAACCAGCTTGCAACAGCTTCTTAACAATCATCAGAGGAGTAGTCAAATGATTCATGGTAGGAACATAAGAAACATCTTCAATAGCATTAACTCCCTTGTCATGATTGGGCATAGGTGTAGTAATCACATTAGGACTCTCAGGAGGATCAAATTCAATTTCCTTGGCATCAATCATGGCTTGGATCTTATTCTCCAGAGCCCAACAATTGCTAGTGTCGTGCCTGAGGCTTGCAGAGTGATACGCACACCTTGCATTGGGATTATAGTGGGGAGAGGAACTGTTGGGATTCTGAGGAGGTTCTCTCAATGTAACCAGCCTGGATTTCAACATGTGTTGCAATGCCTGAGCCAACGACATGTTGATTTTTGTGAATTGCCTCATGGGTGCATTCTGCCTACGCTGGTTATTTTGTTATTATTGTTGTTGCACTGGCGCAATATTAGAGATCAGTACTTCCCCCACATATTGGTTACGATCACTCTTATTACGGCCCTTATGGCCGTAAACAACATTGGATTCTCTCTTACCATTATAAGCCTTATTCACGGTATTTGAAGATACAACCACCTGGATTTTACCACTTCAGATTCCATTTTAAACACGTTCCCCTATTAGAATTAATTCAGTGAAACCAACTGAAGAACTTCCAAGCAGATGATTATAGAAGGGACCTGTCAGTGTACTCATGAACATATCAACCAACTCTCTATAAGCCAAAGGAGGTTGAACTCTACCGGTAAGATCTCTCCACTTCTGTGCATATTCTTTGAAACCTTCCTCAATACCCATGGACATACTCTGCAATTGCATGTGGGTTGGTGCCAAATCAAAATTATATTGATATTGTTTGTAGAAGGCTGCAGCTAAATCTTCCCAAGTGTGAATATTGGCACCTTCAAGTTGATAGTACCATTCCAGTTATGTCCCAGGCAGACTCTCTTATAAGAAATGCAACCATAATTTCTTGTCAGTATTATGTGGTTGAATTTTCCGAACATATGACCTCAGGTGCAGCTTTGGGAAGGAAACGCCATCATACTTAGCAAAGACAAGAGTTTTGAATTTAGGAGGAATGACGACTCCTGAAACCAGACCCAAATCATCAATATTCAATCGAGGCACTTTCTGGATCTCCATAGCTCTCAAACGCTCTTCCAGCAGCTTATACTTCTCATCAGCAGGGGGATATTGCTCATCCAAATAATCATCTTCCTCTTCATCAAGAGATTTTTCAGAACTATGGCTGCTTCTTTCAGTTTTCACACTCTTACCGTCTTTATCATGTTTGTTATCTTCATTGGATGGGATATTAAGATCTCGAGCTTGCTTGAC
Organism: Vicia faba; assembly: GCA_948472305.1. Taxonomy (NCBI): domain Eukaryota; kingdom Viridiplantae; phylum Streptophyta; class Magnoliopsida; order Fabales; family Fabaceae; genus Vicia; species Vicia faba. Next base: position 1,160,440,659 of record OX451739.1, read on the forward strand.
ATGACCTTTGAACCTTCTTCCCATGTTAAGGACACCAATTGGTTTCTTTGTCTTCTTCTTTTTCTCACTGGTGATAAGTAATTTCAATTCTTCCTGCCCCTTGGATAAGTTCAGGAACATCTGTTGGAATTGGGCATTCTAAGCTTGGAGATCTTTGACTGTTTGATCAAGATCCATTTTCTACTGAAATATACAGCAAGAAGATGAGAAAACATGTCTTGATAATACATGTTATGTAATGACATGCATGACATGTAGATGTATATGCAATGTTTTCAAGGATCCCATGGGATTAAAAATTTTTGGAAAAAGAATCTGGTTGCAGCTTTGTCTTGAAGAACTTTGAGTTTTCATCTTTGAACATCCTTGTATCATAATCAAGCTCACCATATCAAGTGGTTCATAGCCTCCGAATCCATAGAATGTATTTTGATCTTTGATGACATCTGGTTAGAGGAAAATGCATTCTCTTTCCCCTTCCTTGCAATCTGGCTTATAATAATCCTGCACCAAAGGTCCCTAAGATCCTTGAAATGGTTAGTAAAAATGCCATGTCATGTTGTTATGATGTCGTGATGTTATGTTCATGTTTAAACAAGTATCAAACACAAACAAATCACACAAAAGCCTTAATTTTAAAGGCTTGCATGAGGTCCATAGGTAGGTACCCTTCTCTTTTGAAGTTAAGTTGGCTCAACCTGTCCTAAAATAGTAACCGGGTTCTAGGAATCTCATATCACGAATCTTTCTCAAAGTTTTTATTTTAGTACAACAACTGACTTACCACCAAAACATCTCGTGAGTCGAATCTCAATGAGTGTAGCATCGAGTATCAACCAACCTTGGACTGCACCAAAGTCGGCCATCTCACTACCTTCTAATGCCCAAGATGGGTCAATTAAGGTTATAAAAGTTAGTCAGTGCTAATGAAACCATGCAGAAGCCTAATGTTATCCTTGACTGACTCAAGGAACATCAGTACAAACCAAAGTGTCGCACTAACCATAGCCATCACTTCAACCATATCGGTATACGCCGTACAATTTTCATGATCTATTGCTATTTACCTAAGGCATCCCTAAATCCGGGTGTAGGATCTTACAAGTAAATAAACCCAAACAAAAACCCTTAAAGTAAATCAAGAAAAACAAACAATTAAAGAAAATAAAAAGATCTAACCCTAAGGTAACCCCTCTTTTTAAACTTTTTTCCCCAACAGAGTTGTCAGTTCAGTAATATAGTGGGAGAATTGACTTTTTTGGTTTTATCCAAATGTGCGGATAGCAAGAGTCGCCACCTGTTGGCTCCTGAATTTGACACCTACTATATATTGGTATTTTAAACCAAAAACGGAATAAATAAAACCAAGCTAAAGAATGTTTCGACGTGTGAAATAACTTAGAGAAAATATCTAAGTTACATATTAGTCTTCGACCAGGACTCACTATCAAGATTTTGACTTAGAAGGTCTTATGACCTTCGACTGGAAGAAAATACCTTCGCGTCGACACCAAAGGCGAGGGACATTTGAATTTGAATTATTGGAGGGAAAGACAGTTTCTCCAGCTGTTAAAGGAAAGCAACGTGGCTGGAAGCTAAAGGTCGAGGGACATGCAGAGGACACTTGTCCTCATCTTAGAGCAGAACCACCCCTCGACGGTTACATAGTTTTTAGTATAAAATAGGAAATCTATGTAGTTTTTCTGTGTGTTCAACCTATTGTGCTAGTTACTCAAATATTGTCCAAGTACTCGCTGTGTGAGAAAGGATAAACTGAGAAATGTACATTGGAAACACCACTTTTAATTAATAAAGTCTTTTTACATTGCTTTGATCTTATTTTGCAAAGTTACTTTTCCTGCATCTTTACCTTCATTTCTATTAACTTTCTTACTTTCCAAAACCACAAGTATGTTATCTTTGGTCGAACGTGCGTTCTTCCTGAATTTCTTTTTTATTTTACATCAACCCAGTAGAAAAGTTAGCATATGTTCGAGGATCAATATGATCGATCCCGCGAGTAACCAAAAGGAATTTCCTTTTTGGAGGATCAGTGGTTGTTTACCAAAAACCACGGTAAACAAATTGGCACACCCGGTGGGACATTGCTAATTTTTATTAAATATCTTGTTCATGTTATTGCTTTTATTTTTGTACATTTATAACGTTGCATGTTATTAAGAAGTGGTAGAATAACCAACGAGTGTACTGTTAGGAAGAAAAATAGCGAGAGTAGCATGGCTAACGAGCCAAATCATGGAGAAATACCTCCGCCAAATACTACTGGAACAACGGTTATTACCACCGTCGGAGAAAACATCTCAACTTCCGTTGGCTCAATACCAACTGTGATACGGTGGGAAAACTGACTAGTGTTTTGCGTTTGTATTCGCACTTGTGCGGTTGAGCAAGAGTCGCCACCGACTTTTTATTTTATCCTAAAGGAAAGGTTAAAAAAGCACAGCAAAAACCTTTTGAGATGTTTCGTGGGTTCGGGGGGTAGATTATGAAAAGGGAAGGTATTAGCACCCTTTTCATCCATGGTTATCCATGGGCTCTTAGTTACTTGGTTTTTTAGATCACTTGCCTTGTTTTTCGATTGCTTTGAAAATGGTGTGTGTGTGGGTGCTTTTTGAAAATGTTTTGGAAAAAGATGCCTTGTCTTAGGCAACTAATGTATTTGACTCGTGATTGAGTGTTTTACAAAAGTGTGGATCTTTTCGAAAAGATGTTTCAAATGTTTTTGAGAGTTTGTTTTGAAAGTGTTGTGGAATGTGATTTTTGAAAAGAAGGCAAGTGTTTTTGCAAATTGATCTCAAGTAACTAAGAGTTTTGTCTACCCTATTGTACTCAAAGGTTTTTTGTTATGTTTTAACCCCTTTTAACAATTTTGTTCCACCATTGAAATTGATGGACAATCTTGCGTTTAGGAAGTTTATTCGGGACGGGCGCGGGTCATCGTATGGACCATGAATGCAATGGTGCCAAGTGTCTTTGGCAATTTGTTTTGAAGGGACTATGATCATTCCGATTAGGCAACACTTTGAGGGACTTATGATCATTTGATTTTGTTTTGCCAAAGATACTCGACGTGCAAGCATGGCCCATTTTGGAAGGCAACATGTGGGATTACCCTAGGGGGGTGCAAGTGTGTTTGTGTATTGATTACATGCATTTGTCTTGTATTAGGTTATCTAGCGTTTGATTTTATGTACATACAAACCCTAGGTCTAACCATGGTATAATTGAAAACTGTAAATTGCGGAATGTAAAATCTACGCTATTACAAAATAGTGTCCGGGAATGGGGGTATAAATGTACAAGGGGATGAGACTTGTAGTATCCAATAAGTTACAACCAAATCGAATGTGCGATCAATATGAATATCAAATATAAATGTAAGATAAACAAATATGTATAGGGCAATGTGAATGTATTTGTGTACAAGTGTATATGTGAGATGTATTGTGTAAGTGTAAATATGTACAAGTGCGAAAATGTGAAATTGAAACGCATTAGGGTTTTGACCTAGATATATGTTTTAATCTTGTATTTTTGATTTATATGTTAATTATGTACAAAAGAAAATGTTCAAGTTTTAATTGAAAAGTATTTTAGTCCAAATGTTTGTGAATTTCAATGTTAGAAAAATGTATTTAAATTGTTATGTATGAATATGTATTTTAATTAAAAGAAGGTTTTCAATTTTAATTATGTATGAAAAATGTATAATATGTACAAATATGTATTTCAATTAAAGAAGTATTTTCAATTTAATTATATGGTAAAAATGATGTGTATTATAAAATTAATGTTTTTTCAAAATGTATGTATAAATATATTTTAAATGAAGTTTTAATCTTATGATAAAAAAAAAGTGTTTTAATTAGGTTAGTATTTTACAAAGAATAAAAAAAAAACATTGTTTATAAGATAAAGTTAGTAAAAGAAGTAAATGTTGTTTAGGAAATAAAAGAAAGAATGGTTAGTGTGTTAATGGGCTTTGGGGTAATCAGAAAACGGGTCAGGCCCAAGTTGGTCTTGAACGAATTTAGGGTTCGCGTTTTGACAGTCAGAACGAAGGTTAGGGTTAGTGAGGCAGCGACGGCGCGTTCGTCTTCTCCGTTCAAGCTTTCTGAGCAGCTCGACTCCGGCCACCAACGTCATTCACGCACTCTCTTCCCTCCAAAGCAAGGGCTCCACATCTTCTTGAAACAAGGTTAGCTTTGATGTCTTATGTTTCTTTCTTCTTTTCTGGATTCGCGTGTTTTGTTTTGAGTTCTTATTTTTTCGTTTTTTTATGAGGTGAAGGAGAAGAGATAGAAGGCTCGTTACCTGATTTTTGGAGATGGAGGAGAGAAGAGGTGTGACGCTTTAGGAGGCCGGAGATTCGGTGATGGAGCTTTGAGCTTGCTTGGATGAATCTTTGAGCTTTTGATGCTTTCCTGGTATTTTCGTTCTTTTGATATATTAGGTTTTGATGATGATGTATGCTGAGAAGCCCTAATATGTTCACTTCTTTATCCCTTCTTCTGTGCCACTGTGTGTTGATTGCCTGAGTATTTGCTTGAGTATTGTTGAATAGTTGCTTTGAGATGCCCAGTGATGATCTCTGAGATCTGAGGGCCTGTGTTGCCTTGAATGATTTGCCTTGGACTGGATGCCTTTTTGAGATTTAATGCCCAATGATGCTTGTACTGAGGGCTTAGGAATTGGTTTCGTGCTTGACAGTAGGTTGGTATGGTTTTAGTACTGGTATCAGGTTTTTGATGTTCAGGCTTGAGACTTGGCAATAGGGGTGGTGATTCTGGTTATGTGTTTTGAAAAGTCTTTCAGGTTATGATTTTGAGATGTGTTATGTTGGTCTTTGTTTGCTTCAGTTTGATGGGTTTGTGAGGCTAATGCTTATCAGGTTTTTGTGTGTTTGAAGGTTGAGGCAGGGTGAGGCCTGATGCAGGTTTGATGGTTTTTGACAGTTTATATCTTTTCTCTCTTTTGCTATCCTTACCTTTGTATTGGCTTCTGTTTTTTGAGACTGATGCAGGGTTGTATGTTCAGTGTTTGATGGTTTTTTGTGGTTCTGGACAGTAGGCAGGTTGTATGTTGGTTTTGGATGATGTATTTGATAACTGGTTTAACAAGGTTTTGTTGGTTGTGCTTCAGTTTTGATAGGTTCAGTATGTTTGTGTTTGAGAATGTGTGTTTGAACTTGCAGGTTCTCTTCTCTTGGAACTCAGAGGCTTTAGCTTGTATATTTTTTCTATATCACCTCACTTCTTTGTATTGGCTTATGTATATCGTGTATTGAGGCAGAGTTGATATGTTTTGTATATTTCTCCCTCTCTATCCTGCCTGCTGCTGAACTGTCTTGGCTTGTGGATTTGTATAATCTTTTTTCTGTCTTGTCCTCACCTGCTGAACCGAGTTTCTTTTCTTGTGTTATATCTTTTCTGCTGTATACCTGCCTAAACCTGCCTATGCTTCTTTCTCTCTTCTTCTGACTCTATAGTACAGCAAAGAATATATTATATGATTTATTGTTGTACTTCTTTTCTGAAGGGGCCCTACTGATGGAAATGATGATTTTAGATTTTTGCTACTTGCATACCAACTCCTCTGCATCTTTATCCAGCTTTTGTGCTTTGTGTGCTGACTTTTCCTTGATATCTTGGGATTTTGTAATATCTTCCATATCTTCTTTGACAGCTTGGGATAGATTTTGACAGCAATTGTACTTTTGGGTAATCCTTGAGTAAACTTAGGCATTTAAGTGGGAATTAGACTTTTCAGTTGAGTTTGAATTGGAAGTTTGCAGTTTGAATTTTTAGAAATTATGCATTTGACATTCATGAATAAAAAAAAAGAATTCTTCCCTCTTTGTGAACCGGGAGAAATCCCGTAATTTGCAGAGAGGGTCAACTGATCCCAGTCAGTGGCCCCTAATGATGAGCAACTTTTAACTGTCTTTTAATTAACTGCTTTCTGACTTTTCTTCTTCTTTTCGCAGATAAAAAAAATGGAGCACCGGAGCGGAGTGAAGAATGAAGAATATTAGAACTAGGATAGTTTTTATTTTATGTAATATTTAAATTAATGTATATTATTGTTCATAATTTTAAATTATAAACAACAATTTGTACAAATAATTCAAATATCAATAAAAGTCTAAATTATCCAATTAATTCTAATTTTCTTTATTGTTTATTTATTTATTTAAAATTCTTTGAATTAAAACAATTGAAAAATAAATTTCAATCATTTAATTTTAGAATAATAAATAACTTAAATAAAAACAATATTGATCAATTAAACCTGTCTTATTCAAAATCCAAAGCAAAGCAGCAGTTAATCCAAATGGACTGATCAAACGCATTCCTTCTTCACTGATTTGCCATAAACACTGTGAACCCAATACTGCATACTGTATTTGACTGGCCCAAAGAAAACAACATGAATTCAAACCACTGTCCCTTTTACTGATTAAATCAAGATAACGCGAATTTTAACCCGAATCTCGGAATAAACCGCAAAGTGCTGTGGAATTTTAATCTTGCTGAGAATAAGCCCATAAAACCTTAATTCCTGATTAAATGCCAAATAGCGCTCGCCTGATCAAAATTGAACCAAAATCAACCAAACACTAAGCCAACTGTATGAAACAATCCAGAGCTCTGAAAATCAGTAAAAACCCTAATTTTGCTTGACTGTCAAGAAAAGTCCGTTTGTCCGATTCTTGAGCCAGTTTGAAAAGTCAGGAAATGTCTGAAGTTGAGATTTCTTGTGGAAAAGCACGAGGGCAAATTTTGGGGTACAACAGTTGCCCCTGTTCAATCTTCTTTGACTTGAAGAGTTAGATTGGCAAGTTTGCCTTTCGCGACTTGAAGGTAAAAGGAGATTGAACACTAAAGTGCCCAGAAAATTTGCACTCGGCGATCTGATGGTGGAGGTGAATGGGCTTAAAGATGCCATTTGGTGATGGGCTTAAAGATGCCACCTGGTGCGAGAGAATTTTGTCGGGGGATGGGCTTAGAGATGCCATCTGAGAATGGGCTTACAGATGCCATTCGGCGACTGCTGGTAGGAGGATGGGCTTATAGATGCCATATGGTGATGTTGAACTGTATGTCAATGGTGAGTGGATAGGTGTCAGAAGGGCTTCCATGTTTTGGGACATCTCTGAATTGGAGTCTGAACAAGCAACAGATTGACGTCCATATCTGTAGAATCTGTAAGCTATCTGAGATTGAATAAGCAATAGAGCAGCATCCGTTGTTGGGAAGCGTCCGTAAACTATTTTCAGAAATTGTGAAGAGTCTGAATCAGTTGGTAGATTGACATCCGTTGTAGGGAAGAATCCGTAAACTGTTTTCAAAAGTTGAGAAGAATCTGAACAAGTTGGTAGATTGACTTCCGTTGTAGCGAAGAATCCGTAAACTGTTTTCAAAAGTTGAGAAGAGTCTGAACAAGTTGGTAGATTGACTTCCGTTGTAGGGAAGAATCCGTAAACTGTTGTCAGAAGTCTTGAAGTTGAAGAGGAACCGGTGTAGGGTTTCTGCTGATGCGTCTGAATGAATCTGGAATAAGTATCAGAATGTCGCCGTGTCCGGGTCACATCTGAACTATTTCTGGATGAATCTTGGGAGATGATCTTTGTCTGTCGACTGATCTTACCTGAAAAGGCAAAGGGTTAGTTGTATGCAATGTTATGATGCATGATGCAATGCATGTGACATTAATGTTTATGACATGAATGCGATGAATGCGCATGTAAGCTGATGAGCCAATCTTGCCAAGGATACATGAATCCGAGATGGCTGAAGATAGTAGGATCTTGACTGCTGTCGGGGAGAATAAATCCTTGGCTGCTGCTGTGGAGGGCAAGAGTCTTCAATTGAAAATGAAAAGTCTTGGGACCACTGTTGGGAGAATCAGAAGCTTGGGTTGTATGCCAAACTACTGGGATCTTCCTGTTTTGAGGAGTTCTTGTGTAGGATTTCATGATGATGAGCTTGTGTAAAACTGCATCGGTTTTGAACACTTTTGACATTCGAATGCCCCAAGTGGTGATGTAGATAAATTTCCTGGCTTGTTACAGGTGTTGATCTTCAATCGGTCGCTCACAGATATGCCCTGGCTGGATACAGGTATCGAATCTTCGAACTCTTCAGACGTGCCCTGGCTAGATACAGGAATCGAGTCTGGAAATAGTCGTCAATAGATATGCCCTGGCTGGATACAGGAATCGAATCTTCGAACTCTTCAGACGTGCCCTGGCTAGATACAGGAATCGAGTCTGGAAATATGGTCAACAGATATGCCCTGGCTGGATACAGGAGTCGAATCTGGAAATGTGACAGTTGACAGATATGCCCTGGCTGGATACAGGAATCGAATCTTCAAACTCTTCAAACGTGCCCTGGCTAGATACAGGAATCGAGTCTGGAATTGTTGTAAACAGATATGCCCTGGCTAGATACAGGAGTCGAATCTTCAAACTCTTCAGACGTGCCCTGGCTTGATACAGGAATCGAGTCCAGAAATGTGGTCAACAGATATGCCCTGGCTGGATACAGGAGTCGAATCTGGAAATAGTCGTCAACAGATATGCCCTGGCTGGATACAGGAATCGAATCTTCAAACTCTTCAGACGTGCCCTGGCTAGATACAGGAATCGAGTCTGGAAATAGTCGTCAACAGATATGCCCTGGCTGGATACAGGAATCGAATCTTCAAACCCTTCAGACGTTCCCTGGCTAGATACAGGAATCGAGTCCGGAAATAGTTGTCAACAGATATGCCCTGGATGGATACAGGAATCGAATCTTCAAACTCTTCAGACGTGCCCTGGCTAGATACAGGAATCGAGTCTGGAAATAGTCGTCAACAGATATGCCCTGGCTGGATACAGGAATCGAATCTTCAAACTCTTCAGACGTGCCCTGGCTAGATACAGGAATCGAGTCTGGAAATAGTTGTCAACAGATATGCCCTGGCTGGATACAGGAATCGAATCTTCGAACTCCTCAGACGTGCCCTGGCTAGATACAGGAGTCGAGTCTGGAAATGTGGTCAACAGATATGCCCTGGCTGGATACAGGAGTCGAATCTGGAAATAGTCGTCAACAGATATGCCCTGGCTGGATACAGGAATCGAATCTTCGAACTCTTCAGACGTGCCCTGGCTAGATACAGGAGTCGAGTCTGGAAATGTTGTCATTGATTTGTTGATCACTTTTGACATTCGAATGCCCCAAGTGGTTGTGAAGGAGTCTTGAATCAGATTACTCTGCATATTGAGAGATTTCTTGAAATCTTGACTGGACTGCCCCAGGTTAACTGAACTTTGAACGATCTGTTGGACCTTGACTGGACTGCCCCAGGTTAACTGAACTGTGACATGTCATGCCCCTTGTTGATAGGGGATTTGATGGAAGTGTTATCCTTTTGAAGTGATTTTGACTTACTGAGAGAGTTTTCGTTCCTCCGAACATTCGCTGTATGAATTTCTTCGCTGTCAAACAAAAAGCCAAATGCAGACAGTGATATTCAAATAATGCAAAGTTTATGTTTGTCTCGAAGTTTTGAAAAATGCGTTTTTAGCAGAAAACTTTTCATAAGACAAGTCAACACAAGATTTAGAGCAAAGCCCTACAGGAGTCAGGATACCTTTTGTAACAGTATACTTTCGAACTAACCCATGCTTCAATTAGGACTTTTAAAGGGTTGTAACGTGGCTTGGTTCACGGTTTAAGAAACAAAGGATAGAGGCTCAAAGTATATTTGTACCCACCCGCTCTTCGTGATGTCCTTCAACCTAAGCTCAGTTAATTGTGTCATACTCTGTTTTGAGTTTGGAACGACTTTTGGGTGATGGTTCACCAGTTGAATTTGGGGAGACAGTCATTATCTCTTTTTTTCTTTTTCAACACTTTTCATGTTGTTGAGGGTTTTGTAATGACCTCACTATTTTGATTTTGATTTGTTATCCCTAACTTTTGCCTGACGGTTACCGTTTTTCGGGATTACTGTCAGCGGGATGCCTCAGCTTTCTTAAGCCTCCTTTATAGGTTTTGGCTTGGTGGGCTTTTCTCTTTTGAGAGATTGACTGTCTATATGATAGGGAACCACCCTTGTCTTTTGATTCCAAAGGAATGCTTTCTTTTTCGACGTCGCTCGTTGTGTTACGAACTGAGAGTTTGCGACTTCAATGCGCATTTTCTTTTGAATTAACTGAGATACTACCCTGCCCCGGGTTTATATCAAAGGTTTCGATTGTTTAGAACAGGAAACTCCTACTTCTTTGGCTCGAAGGGGTAGACTAGGGATTAACTTCCTTATAACTCCAGTGTTTGGGAATTGAAAGAAATGCCTGTACATCATCAGCAAGGTCTGTTCAAAAGCATACTATATAAGATCGTGGTATTGTTTCGTCATCCTCCCTCTAAAGGCTTGCAGCTTTTTATCAAGAGTCAAATATCATAAGGAAAGCATAAGAGTAGTGAAACGAATGGATGAATTCAAGACAAACATATGCAATGCATTAATGAAAACAGAGTTTAACATCAACAGATAATTGTTTGACAGCAAAAGAAATTACAACTTTGAAAAATTCAAAAAGAAGCAAAAGTCTTTCAGTTTGAGCTTCGTCACTTCAAGCGGAGAACCCTTTAACGGAAGATTTTCATCTCACCGTCTGGCATGAATTCCAACACCCCAATGTCGATCAGATCTTGAATCTTGTTCTTCAGAGTCCAACAGTCGTCGGTGTCATGCCCAGGACCATAGGAGTGGTAGGCACACCTCCTATTGGGATGATAGGTAGGAGCGGAAGTGTTGGGATTCCGGGGAGGATCCCTTAGAGTAAGCAGGTTGACCTCCAACAGGCGCTTCAGTATGAAGGATGAGGGTATCTCAGTCTCAGAGAAATGTCTCCCAGGTACATTTCGCTTGCGCCGATTACCCTGTTGATGCTGGCGAGGTTGTTGATGGGCTTGTGACCCTGAAGCATGCAAAGGAGCCTCCCCTTTGTCCTCTTGAGTGGAAGGAGGTTGAGCGGTGACTTGCTCTTCGACCTCAGATGTTTGCCCCAGTTGGTTGTTTGGAAGCAGTTGGCGGACAAGAACTCTGAGTTCCTCTTGTCTTTGAGATAGGTCTTGGATGAGAGCCATCTGGCCCACCAACTGTCCCATCATTTGAGTCCTTAGGGTTGTCAGATCAAACTGCAGCTCCGCAATCTGATCACTCCTGGCATTGTTGGAACTCCCCAAGCCCTTGGTGAGGAGAGCTTTCATCTCTTCTTGCCCCAGAGACAAGTTCAGGAACATCTCCCGCAGCTGAGCAGTCTGGTCTTGGATGTCTTTGACAGACCTTTCTAGAGCCATCTCTTGCTGAAATAAACAGCAGGAGAGTAAGGAAACCTGAAAAAGGAAAGATTGTCAAAATGAAATGCATGATATGTGGATGCATGCTTTCAAGGGTCTCTTGGGGTAAACACAAGAAAATGTTAGAGGTTGAACTTTGCTCTTGGATTGGAGATCTCTGCACCAGTGGATGTCTTTCCACGAGAATCAAGCTCACCATGTCGAGTGGGTCATAGCCACTGATTCAAGTTGTTGCACTTGATCTTTGATTGGAGAGCTTTGTGTCGGTGGATGTCTTTCCACGAGAATCAAGCTCACCATGTCGAGTGGGTCATAGCCACTGATTCAAGTTGTTGCACTTGAACTTTGACTGGATTGGTTAGAGGAGAAACCTCTTGCCCCTGGATAGATGTCTGGTTCAACGTAATCCTGCATCAACAGAACCCTCGAGATCCTTGAAATGGTTATTGAAAATGCTAAAATGCTATGGTATGATGTCATGATGTTATGTCCATGTATGCGAAAAGCAAGTAAGTGTATATACAGGCAAACAATATTCACACAAAGCACATAAGGCCTTAGGTTTAGGCTTGCATGAGGTTCAGGTACTACCCTCTTTCAGTTTGTTGGTTAAAACCTGTCCTATCAAAAGTAACCGGGTTCTAAGGGTCCCAATATCACTGGATTGCTTTCATTGTTCATCGTTTCGATTTAGCCACTGAACTGGCGACCGAAATATTCCAGGAAAGCAACCCTCAATTGAGTGTAGTATCGAGTATCAACCAACCTCGGACTGCACCAAAGTCAGTTATCTCACTACCCTAAAAAGGCTAAGATGGTCAATTAAGGTTCTAAGGTCAGTTGATGCTTCGCGACACCACGCGGCGGCCCCGTACTCTCCTTGACTGAACTCAAGGGTTACCGGTACTCACCAAAGTGCCACATCAACGTAGCAGACTGCTTCAACCATGTCGGTATACCCCGCACAGTTCCCTCACAGCCTTGTTGCTACCTAAAAGGGTTTCCCCAGATCCGGGTTAGGATCTATAAAACTCCGATACAAAGCCCACAAATGTAAAGCAAACAAAGCAATCAATTGAAAGTAAAGGTGATCTAAACCCTAAGGTAACCCCACTTTTAAATTTGTCCCCAGCAGAGTCGCCAGTTCTGTGATACGGTGGGAAAACTGACTAGTGTTTTGCGTTTGTATTCGCACTTGTGCGGTTGAGCAAGAGTCGCCACCGACTTTTTATTTTATCCTAAAGGAAAGGTTAAAAAAGCACAGCAAAAACCTTTTGAGATGTTTCGTGGGTTCGGGGGGTAGATTATGAAAAGGGAAGGTATTAGCACCCTTTTCATCCATGGTTATCCATGGGCTCTTAGTTACTTGGTTTTTTAGATCACTTGCCTTGTTTTTCGATTGCTTTGAAAATGGTGTGTGTGTGGGTGCTTTTTGAAAATGTTTTGGAAAAAGATGCCTTGTCTTAGGCAACTAATGTATTTGACTCGTGATTGAGTGTTTTACAAAAGTGTGGATCTTTTCGAAAAGATGTTTCAAATGTTTTTGAGAGTTTGTTTTGAAAGTGTTGTGGAATGTGATTTTTGAAAAGAAGGCAAGTGTTTTTGCAAATTGATCTCAAGTAACTAAGAGTTTTGTCTACCCTATTGTACTCAAAGGTTTTTTGTTATGTTTTAACCCCTTTTAACAATTTTGTTCCACCATTGAAATTGATGGACAATCTTGCGTTTAGGAAGTTTATTCGGGACGGGCGCGGGTCATCGTATGGACCATGAATGCAATGGTGCCAAGTGTCTTTGGCAATTTGTTTTGAAGGGACTATGATCATTCCGATTAGGCAACACTTTGAGGGACTTATGATCATTTGATTTTGTTTTGCCAAAGATACTCGACGTGCAAGCATGGCCCATTTTGGAAGGCAACATGTGGGATTACCCTAGGGGGGTGCAAGTGTGTTTGTGTATTGATTACATGCATTTGTCTTGTATTAGGTTATCTAGCGTTTGATTTTATGTACATACAAACCCTAGGTCTAACCATGGTATAATTGAAAACTGTAAATTGCGGAATGTAAAATCTACGCTATTACAAAATAGTGTCCGGGAATGGGGGTATAAATGTACAAGGGGATGAGACTTGTAGTATCCAATAAGTTACAACCAAATCGAATGTGCGATCAATATGAATATCAAATATAAATGTAAGATAAACAAATATGTATAGGGCAATGTGAATGTATTTGTGTACAAGTGTATATGTGAGATGTATTGTGTAAGTGTAAATATGTACAAGTGCGAAAATGTGAAATTGAAACGCATTAGGGTTTTGACCTAGATATATGTTTTAATCTTGTATTTTTGATTTATATGTTAATTATGTACAAAAGAAAATGTTCAAGTTTTAATTGAAAAGTATTTTAGTCCAAATGTTTGTGAATTTCAATGTTAGAAAAATGTATTTAAATTGTTATGTATGAATATGTATTTTAATTAAAAGAAGGTTTTCAATTTTAATTATGTATGAAAAATGTATAATATGTACAAATATGTATTTCAATTAAAGAAGTATTTTCAATTTAATTATATGGTAAAAATGATGTGTATTATAAAATTAATGTTTTTTCAAAATGTATGTATAAATATATTTTAAATGAAGTTTTAATCTTATGATAAAAAAAAGTGTTTTAATTAGGTTAGTATTTTACAAAGAATAAAAAAAAAACATTGTTTATAAGATAAAGTTAGTAAAAGAAGTAAATGTTGTTTAGGAAATAAAAGAAAGAATGGTTAGTGTGTTAATGGGCTTTGGGGTAATCAGAAAACGGGTCAGGCCCAAGTTGGTCTTGAACGAATTTAGGGTTCGCGTTTTGACAGTCAGAACGAAGGTTAGGGTTAGTGAGGCAGCGACGGCGCGTTCGTCTTCTCCGTTCAAGCTTTCTGAGCAGCTCGACTCCGGCCACCAACGTCATTCACGCACTCTCTTCCCTCCAAAGCAAGGGCTCCACATCTTCTTGAAACAAGGTTAGCTTTGATGTCTTATGTTTCTTTCTTCTTTTCTGGATTCGCGTGTTTTGTTTTGAGTTCTTATTTTTTCGTTTTTTTATGAGGTGAAGGAGAAGAGATAGAAGGCTCGTTACCTGATTTTTGGAGATGGAGGAGAGAAGAGGTGTGACGCTTTAGGAGGCCGGAGATTCGGTGATGGAGCTTTGAGCTTGCTTGGATGAATCTTTGAGCTTTTGATGCTTTCCTGGTATTTTCGTTCTTTTGATATATTAGGTTTTGATGATGATGTATGCTGAGAAGCCCTAATATGTTCACTTCTTTATCCCTTCTTCTGTGCCACTGTGTGTTGATTGCCTGAGTATTTGCTTGAGTATTGTTGAATAGTTGCTTTGAGATGCCCAGTGATGATCTCTGAGATCTGAGGGCCTGTGTTGCCTTGAATGATTTGCCTTGGACTGGATGCCTTTTTGAGATTTAATGCCCAATGATGCTTGTACTGAGGGCTTAGGAATTGGTTTCGTGCTTGACAGTAGGTTGGTATGGTTTTAGTACTGGTATCAGGTTTTTGATGTTCAGGCTTGAGACTTGGCAATAGGGGTGGTGATTCTGGTTATGTGTTTTGAAAAGTCTTTCAGGTTATGATTTTGAGATGTGTTATGTTGGTCTTTGTTTGCTTCAGTTTGATGGGTTTGTGAGGCTAATGCTTATCAGGTTTTTGTGTGTTTGAAGGTTGAGGCAGGGTGAGGCCTGATGCAGGTTTGATGGTTTTTGACAGTTTATATCTTTTCTCTCTTTTGCTATCCTTACCTTTGTATTGGCTTCTGTTTTTTGAGACTGATGCAGGGTTGTATGTTCAGTGTTTGATGGTTTTTTGTGGTTCTGGACAGTAGGCAGGTTGTATGTTGGTTTTGGATGATGTATTTGATAACTGGTTTAACAAGGTTTTGTTGGTTGTGCTTCAGTTTTGATAGGTTCAGTATGTTTGTGTTTGAGAATGTGTGTTTGAACTTGCAGGTTCTCTTCTCTTGGAACTCAGAGGCTTTAGCTTGTATATTTTTTCTATATCACCTCACTTCTTTGTATTGGCTTATGTATATCGTGTATTGAGGCAGAGTTGATATGTTTTGTATATTTCTCCCTCTCTATCCTGCCTGCTGCTGAACTGTCTTGGCTTGTGGATTTGTATAATCTTTTTTCTGTCTTGTCCTCACCTGCTGAACCGAGTTTCTTTTCTTGTGTTATATCTTTTCTGCTGTATACCTGCCTAAACCTGCCTATGCTTCTTTCTCTCTTCTTCTGACTCTATAGTACAGCAAAGAATATATTATATGATTTATTGTTGTACTTCTTTTCTGAAGGGGCCCTACTGATGGAAATGATGATTTTAGATTTTTGCTACTTGCATACCAACTCCTCTGCATCTTTATCCAGCTTTTGTGCTTTGTGTGCTGACTTTTCCTTGATATCTTGGGATTTTGTAATATCTTCCATATCTTCTTTGACAGCTTGGGATAGATTTTGACAGCAATTGTACTTTTGGGTAATCCTTGAGTAAACTTAGGCATTTAAGTGGGAATTAGACTTTTCAGTTGAGTTTGAATTGGAAGTTTGCAGTTTGAATTTTTAGAAATTATGCATTTGACATTCATGAATAAAAAAAAAGAATTCTTCCCTCTTTGTGAACCGGGAGAAATCCCGTGATTTGCAGAGAGGGTCAACTGATCCCAGTCAGTGGCCCCTAATGATGAGCAACTTTTAACTGTCTTTTAATTAACTGCTTTCTGACTTTTCTTCTTCTTTTCGCAGATAAAAAAAATGGAGCACCGGAGCGGAGTGAAGAATGAAGAATATTAGAACTAGGATAGTTTTTATTTTATGTAATATTTAAATTAATGTATATTATTGTTCATAATTTTAAATTATAAACAACAATTTGTACAAATAATTCAAATATCAATAAAAGTCTAAATTATCCAATTAATTCTAATTTTCTTTATTGTTTATTTATTTATTTAAAATTCTTTGAATTAAAACAATTGAAAAATAAATTTCAATCATTTAATTTTAGAATAATAAATAACTTAAATAAAAACAATATTGATCAATTAAACCTGTCTTATTCAAAATCCAAAGCAAAGCAGCAGTTAATCCAAATGGACTGATCAAACGCATTCCTTCTTCACTGATTTGCCATAAACACTGTGAACCCAATACTGCATACTGTATTTGACTGGCCCAAAGAAAACAACATGAATTCAAACCACTGTCCCTTTTACTGATTAAATCAAGATAACGCGAATTTTAACCCGAATCTCGGAATAAACCGCAAAGTGCTGTGGAATTTTAATCTTGCTGAGAATAAGCCCATAAAACCTTAATTCCTGATTAAATGCCAAATAGCGCTCGCCTGATCAAAATTGAACCAAAATCAACCAAACACTAAGCCAACTGTATGAAACAATCCAGAGCTCTGAAAATCAGTAAAAACCCTAATTTTGCTTGACTGTCAAGAAAAGTCCGTTTGTCCGATTCTTGAGCCAGTTTGAAAAGTCAGGAAATGTCTGAAGTTGAGATTTCTTGTGGAAAAGCACGAGGGCAAATTTTGGGGTACAACACCAACGTTAACCACAAATCAAACAGGACCCTTACTTTCGTATGTGGGTCCAAGAGGTCCATTAGGAACGCCCCCCAAGGGCAAATCCAGGATCTCGACCATTCATGCCCCCAGGATTTTCGACAGCCTGGATGGGTCGAGAACAGCCATATGGCATGCCAACCACTGAAATGGCTAGCCTTATGAACGTTGCTTCTACTTTTTCAGAACCTTTGGTGAGTGCATCATCGACATTATAGGGATCTGGAGCCAATATGGCAAATTTGGGTTGAAACCAATTTTTGGGAGGGACATCTCATATAATACCAAGCCTCACAAATGCTTCTACAGTGATTTTGAGGCAACAGATGGACGAAAGTAATCATGATATGATGCAAATGTTGGCACAAACTCTAAGTATAGTGCTAAACCCTCTCATTCAAAATACTACCCAGTCGGACCAACAAATGATAGTGCAAATAACGTGCATGGCTGAATTCTTTGTGGTTCCCCAAACTATTCGACAACCCCAAAGAATACCAATAAGAGTAAACCAAGGGGTAATCATGGAAGAGGATTTGACTGTTAATCAAAATCCTCAGATCCCTAGAGTAGAAATGGAACAACCTAGGGTCGAAATACCTCGAAATCCCCCACCAGTCCCTAGAGAAATCGATCAAGGAGTGATTATGGTGAATAGAAACCAAAATGCTGATGAATTGATACAGCAAGTTCGACACCAAAATTATGGAACAAACAATAATTTGACTGCCATAATCGAAAGGATTATGATTCAGAATAGGATGAATGTTTGTTTTCAAAGACCAAACTTCACATCCCCATTATCAGAATATATTCTGCAAACAGACTTAACCCCTTGGGGAAAGGTTCCCAAGTTTACCAAATTTTCAGGGGATATGACAGAATCTACTTATGTAGCTAGATATTTGATAGAGGCTGGGGAAATAGCAAACAACGAAAACCTTAGGATCAAATGTTTCCCAAGTTCTCTAACAAAGAATGCTTTCACTTGGTTCACTACCCTCCCAGCCAATTCGATCCACAATTGGAATCAATTGGAAAGATTGCTCCATGAAATTTTTTACATGGGACAGACCAAAATAAGTCTAAAAGAATTGGCTAGTGTGAGGAGAAGATTCATTGAGCCAATCAATGAGTATCTAAATAGGTTTCGATTACTTAAAGCCAGATGCTTTACCCAAGTTCTTAAGCATGAATTGGTCAAAATGGTAGCAGGAGGCCTGGATTATTCAATTAGGAAAAAGTTAGATACCCAATACCTGAGAGACATGGCCCAACTGGCCGATAGAGTTTGACAGGTAGAACGCCTCAATGCTGAGAAAGATAAAGCTACCAAAACTCATCGAAGAGAAAGGGTAGCCTATGTTGAAATGGATGATGATGATCTAGAGACATCTAGTGATCCTATAGATGTCAAAGAAGGCGAGATAGATTTAGCATAATTAAAACAAGGACGGCTACATTCTTGTAAATTGCTAGTACCATCAAATGGGAAAAATCCTGTAGAGTCTGAGAAAAACAACGACAAATTCCCTAAGAAAACTTATAGTTTTGACATATCCAAATGTGATGAAATATTCAATTTATTAGTTAAAGATGGCCAGATGATAGTGCCCCCAGGGGCAAAGTTGCCTCCTTTAGAACAAAGAAAGAAAAGAGGTTTTTGTAAATACCATAATTTTTTGGGCCATAAAACCTCACAATGTTTCCTTTTCAGGGATCTTATTCAACAAGCGCTTAAAGAAGGAAGGCTAAAATTTGTTGATAAGCCAGCGATGAAAAATGATGCAAACCCACTACAGATGGAGGCGCATTATGTTGATCCAGTCGGTATTCACATGGGGGAAGTTTCCGAAGACTTCATTACTAAGCCCATATTTGGAGGTTTTACTGGAAACATATCCAGGAAAACTATCGAAGGAGTGAGAAAGGCCACTAAAGGCCTAGATCTGAACAAAGGAGTTTCCCAAGGATCAAACAAAAAGGCCACTGAAGGCCTGAAAATGAATAAAGGGGTTGTTAAAGGCTCGATTAAAAGGGTTACTAAATACCCACACAAAAACAAAGGAGTTGCTAAGAGCTCCAACAAAAGAACCACCACAGGTTCTTACTTGGCTGTTGTGAAAGGTTCGACTGAGAACTTAGAGGCCAAAATGCAAAAAATGAATCTCGTTGCCAAGAGCAATGTGGAGGTCAACATGGTCGAAGTCTCTGACGCCAAGGCTTCAGAAGAAGCTATTCGACAGGAGGAAGTGAATAAAACGACATTTCCAAAGGAGAACGAAGATCTGGAAGACTTTCTACACAGATGCCAGAAGAAAAAATTGGAAGTGATGTTGTGCCCTAGATGCAGCTCTATTTTCGACAAGAAAGCCGCAGAACACATACAAGGTATGAGAATTGTGAAAGCGAAACAGGGCACCGATGCCCAACCAAAAAATGGGTCCAGAAGTCAGATTTGATCCCAGAAGGGGACATCAAAAAGGATTCGTGAGTCAGGTAAAGAGGCCACCAACTTTTCGGCCTCCAACTAATGTACCTAGAGATACTTGGCTTAACGCCATGGGCAGAAAGAGGCCCAATGAAGAGAGATGGCAGGCGTTCGACGTGCCAAGAGGTTCCTCTCTGGACTACAGAAAAGAGTACCATGCCTCTACATCAAATAAAATGGCTCATATATCGAGCAATTACAAAGGGAAAAACCCTATGTCCCGTTCGCAATGGAGAAGATTCCAAAGACGGAGAAAAGCCGAAAAAGAGGAAGCAGAGCCTCACCCAGAGGTTAGCACCAATGTGCAAAGAAAACAAAGGAAACCTCTAGAGAGGAACCCTCTAACGTGGATGGAAGAATGTGGGTCGAATGATGAGGGTAACTCCGACTTTGACGACACTTTAGACATCATGGTGAATGTCATATCGGTGCTGCCTAGAGAATACAACCGTCAGGTCAAAGTTGAGGAAACTGACTTGATGGTCGAGTAAGAGATGGCCAGACACAGGCCAATGTGTTACTATGTAATGAATAATGGCAGCGTGGAAGAACAAAACGCTTTCTTCGAGCCACCAACGGAGGCGATGAAAAATCACCTCAAGCTCCTGTTCATCAGAGCGAAGATAGGGGAAGTGACTATAAACAAAATCCTGGTCGATTGTGGGGAGACCATAAACATAATTCCACAATTCATGCTGGGAAAACTAGGAAAGGGAGATGCTGACATCAAACCCCATAACATGGTCCTGTCCAATTATGAAGGAGGCATTGGAACCACGATGGGCGTCATACAACTAGATCTTAAAGTGGGATCAATCCTTCGACCCACCATGTTCATGGTGATCTCAGCAAAACCAAACTATAATCTGCTCTTGGGTCGAGAGTGGATACATGGCCTTAGTGCAGTGCCATCCTCGGTGCATCAGAGGGTCACGATATGGCGTCTCGATGGTATCGTGGAAAACATTGAGGCAGATCAAAGCTATTACTTAGGCGAAATCAACAACGTCAGAAAGAATAGTTTCAACAGAAATTTGGCTCATATAGGGCCATGTAACCCCCCTGAGTTCGATCGGACTCCAGCACCTAACGCCTTCTGCTCTCTGTATCTACACTCTGACTACGGTTTTCAGTGGGATAGAGAAGACTTGTCATACATCGACTATGGAGGAGTTGATGATATACGGCCAACAGGCTGGGGAAGTGAGTTTGATGACGATGACTGAGTCATAAATTTTGCAAAAGATTTCGGCATATGTAGCCGAAAATAGAATGATAGCGGCCTTGGAGGATGAGGTTAAGTATATGG
This sequence comes from Vicia faba, assembly GCA_948472305.1. Classification (NCBI taxonomy): domain Eukaryota; kingdom Viridiplantae; phylum Streptophyta; class Magnoliopsida; order Fabales; family Fabaceae; genus Vicia; species Vicia faba. The sequence continues at coordinate 1,160,461,475 of OX451739.1, forward strand.
CTCTTGAAGCCAATGAACAGGTCTCTTCTCAAAAAGGCCCTGGGAAATATTTCGACCCAGAACCTCCCGACTTGGAAGTAAAAGACTTTTGAGATCAGAGGTTAGACGCCATCTATGATGATGAACCTCTAGGTTTCGAAAAGGACCCGTTGGCGAACAATGTTAAAATGTTAGTACAAGATCCTTTGGAGGAGGTAAACCTAAGCGAATGTCTTGTAAAAAAGCCAACGTACATCAGCACAAAGATAGATCCAGGACTCAGGGTTGAAATGATCCAATTGCTAAAAGAGTTCAAGGATTGCTTCGCGTGGGATTATGAAGAAATGCATGGTCTCGACAAAAGTTTGGTGGAACTGCAATTGCCAATAAAGCTTGGAAAGAAGCCCGTCAAGCAAACTCCAAGGTGCTTTGCACCAGAGATTCTGTAGAAAATCAAAATAGAAGTCAAAATACTGCTGAGATGCAAGTTCATCCGAACGACCAGGTATGTCGAATGGATTGCAAATATAATGCCTGTTATAAAGAAAAATGGTACCTTAAGGGTGTGCATTGATTTCAGAGATCTGAATGCTGCAACACCCAAAGATGAATATCCAATGCCGGTGGCGGAAATGCTTGTCGATTCTGCCGCTGGTTTCAAGTACATGAGTATGCTTGATGGGTACTCTGGATATAATCAAATTTTTATTGCTGGAGAGGATGTGTCGAAAATAGCATTCAGTTGCCCTGGGGCCTTAGGCACTTACGAATGGGTAGTGATGCCCTTTGGCCTAAATAATGCAGGGGCAACATATCAAAGAGCCATGAATTCGATCTTCCATGATTTTATTGAAACTTTTATGCAGATTTATATTGATGATATTGTTGTCAAATCTGTTTCAGGGAAGACTCACATGGACCATCTTCGACAATCCTTCGAGAGGATGAGACGCTATGGTCTGAATATGAATCCTCTAAAGTGTGCTTTTGGTGTCAAAGCAGAAGACTTCTTAGGATTTGTGGTCCATAAAAACGGAATCGAGATAAACCAGAACAAGACCAAAGCTATTTTGGAAGCCAAAGCGCCAACCAACAAGAAGGAATTACATTCTCTACTTGGGAAGATAAATTTCTTAAGGAGATTTATATCCAACCTCAGTGGGAAAACGCAAGCCTTCTCACCACTATTTCGACTCAGCAAAGGAGGATTGGAATGGGGGAAAGAACAACAAGAGGCCTTCGACAAAACCAAAGAGTACCTCACCAAGCCACCTATTCTGGTACCTCCTTGTAGAAGTAGAAATATGAGATTATACATAGCTGCATCTGATAAAACTTTAGGGAGCATGTTGGCTCAAGAGGATGAGAATAGTGTCGAAAGGCCCATCTATTACCTCAGTAAAGTTTTAAATGATGCAGAAACTAGATATAACGAGGTTGAGAAACTATGCTTATGTCTTTATTTCTCATGTACAAAACTCAAGCAATATATAAAACCAGTTGATGTGTATGTTTCGTCTCATTTTGATGTTTTCAAATATATGTTGTCGAAACCTATTTTACACAGTAGAATTGGCAAATAGACACTTGCATTAATTGAGTATTCATTAACCTTTATGCCTCTCAAGGCCGTGAAAGGTCAAGTGGTAGCATACTTTATAGTCGACCACTCTATAAAAGAGGAATCACTGAATTATTTGGAGATTGAACCTTGAAAGTTATACTTTGATGGTTCTAGTTATAAAGATGGAACTGGAGTCGGAGTTCTCATTATTTCTCCAAAAAAAAATTCCAACAACATTTAAGTACAAGATAGAAGGGGATTGTTCAAATAATGAGACTAAATACGAAGCTTTAATCGCAGGCCTTGAAATCTTGTTGGAATTGGGGGAAACTCAAGTCAAAATAATGGGAGACTCAGAGTTACTCCTAAAACAACTTACGAAAGAATATAAATGCATAAAGGAAAATCTTATCATGTATTTCATAATAGCCAGGCAGTTGTTGAAGAACTTCGAAGTAGTTAACATTTGTCATATGCCCAGATTGGAAAATCAAGTGGCTAATGATTTAGTGCAGATCGCTTCCGGGTATAAAGTTTCTAAAGACAAACTACAACAAGCGATCGAAGTTAGGGGAAGAGTGGCGTCCACTAAGTTGTCTCCAATGGATTTGAAGACCACAACGTTGGGGGTGCACTGATCACGAAAATTTTGAAATTTCGTTCATAGACAATCTAACAGAACAAGATTGGAGAAAGCTTGTAGTAGATTATTTACAGAATCCAATGGCTTCGACAAAACGAAAAATAAAATATAGGGCACTGAGCTATATATTAATGGGAAATGAATTATTCAAGAAAACACCTGAAGGCGTGCTACTGAAATGCCTAAGTGAAACAAAAGCGTATATAGCTCTTTCCGCCACACACGCTGGGGCGTGTGGAGCACACCAAGTAGGCCATAAGATGAAATGGTTGTTGTTTCAACAAGGACTATATTGGCCCACTATGTTAAAAGATTGTGTTGAGTTTGCAAAAGGATGCCAAGAATGTCAAGTACATACAGGTATTCAGCATGTGTCGGCGAGCGAACTTCACTCGATCGTGAAACCTTGGCCTTTTAGAGGATGGGCTTTAGATCTTATTGGAGAGATTCGACCAGCGTCTTCTAAAATCCAGAAATACATATTGGTGGGCATTGATTATTTTACTAAGTGGATTGAAGCAATCCCTTTAGTCAATGTAGACCAAGAGAGTGTCATTGAATTTATTCAAAAGTACATTATATACAGATTTGGAATCCATACAATAACAACAGATCAAGGATCGGTCTTTACTGGTCGTAAGATGCAAGACTTTGCTACAGAAATGGGGTTCAAATTGTTAACATCTACACCTTACTATGCGCAAGCTAATGGCCAAGTCAAAGCAGCAAACAAAGTAGTAATCAGTTTAATAAAGAAACACGTGGGAAAGAAACCTAGAAAGTGGCACAAGACGCTAGATCAAGTTTTATGGGCATGTCGAACCTGTCCTAAAGAGGCTACAGGAACAACACCATTTCGCCTAACTTATAGTCATGATGCAGTGTTGACAGTGGAAATCTGCCTACAGTCAACGAGGATTCAGAAACATCAGGATATCCCTTCTGAAGTCTATTGGAATATGATGTTAGACGAACTAGTTGACTTGGATGAAGAAAGGTTGAAAGCTTTGGATCTTTTGAGACTACAGAAGAAACGGGTTGAGAAATCCTTTAATCAAAAAGTAAAACCTAAGACATTTATGCCCGAGGATCTAGTATGGAAGGTAATTCTTCCAATGGATCAAAAAGATAGAAATTTGGGAAAATGGTCCCCTAAGTGGGAAGGACCTTTCAGGATTATCCAAACTTTCTCTGGTGGAGCCTATGAGATTGAAGAGTTAAATGAAGATCAAAGACTTCTGAGAGTGAATGGTAAATACTTGAAAAAATATAGACTTATGCTTCAAGAGATCAAAATAACTAATGTATAGTCACAGTCGAATAAAGAAAATGCCAAAATGGAAATTTAAATTTCATTAAAAATAGCCAAAATGGATTTGAAGTCATTACAATGAGTGATTATATAGATAAAAGAAACAGGATTCAAAAAGGGAGATTAGCCTTGATTTGAAGATATTTAATTCTTTGTAATTCCAAGCGCCGATCACATAAAGCCTTCGACTGATGGAGGGTTTCAAGCTTAACATCGAGTGATTGGGCCCGATCAACGTGTCCTAACTCTTCATCCAGTTCCTCTTGGCTTTCTGACTCAGTGTTAACAGCGAGGACCTCTTCTTTCTTTTTATCATTGGCAGCAATTTTAGCCTCCAACTCTTTGATTTGCGCCCTTATTTTAGAAGTGTCTTGATCTATCTCCTCAGCCTCTTTCTGCCTAGCCTCTTGGGCCTTCGACAACTCTTTTACTTTAGAGGTTGATTCGGTAGCAGCATGCCAGGCAGCAGCTACATGACCGTTGGTCTCTTCAATTTCATGATTAAGAGTCCTTCGACGATTATAGTCCGCTGACACTTGGTCAATAATGGAGATTAAATCCAAGATAACGCTGGCCACATCTGGAGAAACAATGAGGAGATCGACAGCCCTCAGAGTAGTCTTCAGAAAAGAAGGAGCAGTGGGTTCTCCCTCCAAGGTTAGCATTAAATCTCTTTTGAAGATTTGTGCCTTGACCTTCTAAAGTGCCTCATCAAGGGGAGAGGTCGAAGTAGACTTTCCAGACGCAGTCGAGACACTATGGTCAGAAGAACTCTCTCGCCCTTCTAGAATGGCAGTCAAATAGCCTAAAGGATTTTGCTGTTTCAGCAAGGCCAAGTCCTCTTTTGTTCGAGACCCTGTCGAAGGGACACCTTCATTGACAGCAGCAACCACGTTGGCTACCTGTGCTGGAATATCAGCAGCTTCAGTGTTTGTGGGATTTTGGGTCGCTTCAGTAAAGCCTTCCCCACCATCAGCTTCTGGAATCCTTTCATCTTGATTCTCCACCTCCAGTACACTTTCCCTCCCTATCACAGCTTCAACACCGACGACCTCCTCCTCTTCGACTTCTTGTACGTCAACCAACGGAGCCCTAATTTCTTCATGATATCCTATAGGGCCTTCTTCATTAACTTCCTCTATGGTCTCATATTGAGGTTCAGAAGTTTGATTCACTTCATCATCTGAACTCACGAAGGAGCCTTTTACTGAAGAAGGCCTATAAGTAGGCTCTCCCTCACTATTTAATAGAGTGGCAGATCCTTCGACAGGAGTAGGGACTTGGTTGGAGGTTCCAGTAGTATCCTGAAGATTAAAAGAAGTTTGTTTTTCAGAATTCTCATAGAGAAAAGGATTAGTTCAAGAAATAAGTGATTGTTTGTCGAAGTAAATACCTGAATTGAAGCTTCAGCACCGGGGCTGGAATTGTCGCTCTCACTGGGATTGTTTAGCCTGGAAGCTACTTCTTGCTCAGTAGGCTCTTTGATAACTACAGAAGAAGGCCTTGTAGCTGTGATCTTAATTTTTGTTTTGGGGCGAGGCTCAAGTGCAGGGGCTGGTTTCTCTAACCTTTGTCTCTTTAGAGGAACAGGAGGAGACTCCTCTTCTTCGTCACTAGAGATCTCGATCTCCTGGACCTTCCGTTTCTTGGGGGTAGTTTTCTGAATACCCAGAAAGATAAGTCGAAGAAATCAGTATCCATATTATATGATAGCAAAGAATAAAGGTATAGAAGGAAGTAAATACCTTGGGCAAAGGGTTAACAAAAGGGTCTCCCCCTTTAGTGCTTTCAGCATCCTTATTTGTAGTGGTCCTCTTGACAGCTATACAAAAAACGAAGATAGGTCGAGCGTCGAATGACTAAATCTGAGACAAAGAGAAAAAGAAAAGAAGTAATACCTTTCTTGATCCTGTCAAGGACCAATTTAAACGCCTCACGAAGGTGGTGGGCGAAGTCCTTCTCATCGAAGAACTCCTCATCATAATACTGCCTCCACCACCCTTCAAAATTGCTAGAACACAAAAAATTGAGATTGAAGTCGAACATGGTTAGTACGGTTCGACCAATGTACCTACCAATATGCTTGGTAGTAGCATCCTCTGATTAGTTTGCGTTGTAAAATAATAGCAGTTTCTCTTGAGAATAAATGGGTGATGGGAGTGACTGGACAATGCCGAATTGTCGAGAAACAAGATTTGGTTGGTAAGTAATCAAACTTAATTGATTCTTTGAGCTCTTAAATCTCAGTGGCATGATTTTGGGTCGAAGAAACGACTCCCACATGCCCACGTATTCGTCATCCAAGTCTTCCTCCTCATTCGAAGGAAATGGTCTAGTAAACCATTATGGGCCAACTTTTTGACTGGAAAAGGGAGCCATGGTCGAAACAAAACGTTTGCACTCCGCAAACATCATCACGAAGCTTGTGAAGGCCTTTTGAAACTGTTGACCCTCGTCAGTAGGAGTCAGCAAAGCAAGTCTAGTACCTTCGACCCTCCTGTTCAGGATTTCTGGGGCCGCTTCATTGATCTTATTCTTCTGGGGAAGAAAAGATTCGAAGGTGGAATTGAGTCAAAGTTGAAGAAGCCAGAAAGGGCCAGAAAGAAGCAAGCTTGCCCTATCTCCTATGACCTTGAGTTGAGTCACACCATTGCTGATGGACTCATATAGATTGGCCAAAATCAATTCGGCCAGACAGAAGGGGTAGCCATGATGAAGCTGCATTGCGAGCGTGAGCATTTTCTTAGTCACCTGAAGCGACTTGGTGCAGAAGACGAAACGGGATAACCACATAGCCAGAAAAGCTATATGTTCTACCTCCGACACAGTACTGGAGGATTTATCATGGAAGTGGTTGATGAAGGTGGTGTAGGTAGGTTTTGTAGCTGAAAACCCAATAACATCTTCAGATAGGTCCTCAGGGTCGAAATAATCACCAGTCGGTCGAAGACCGGTGATCGCTGTTATGTCGAAGAGGGTTGGGGTAACCATCCCACAGGGAAGATGAAATGTGAAGTGGGCGCTATCCCAGAAATATAGCGAAGACACCAACATAAGAGGATAATAAGACAATCTTGTCTTCGATAGCATCACCAAATCATAGATCCCCATTTCTTTCCAGACAGAGGTTTGTGCCTTCTCCACCTTATTTAACCAATCTGAATACTCTGAAGAGAGATTAGGGCACGATCGAAAGATCCTGGTCCCTTTGTTCATAAATTGAAGGTTAATGTCCTCCGTAGTCTGAGCGTGTTGTTGGTTGGCTGGAGTTGCATCCTCAGGATCGTCCCTGGGCTTCTTCGCACAACCTATAGGTCTGAGTCTTGGGTGAGTGGGGAAGAAGGCACAGTTCTTCATAGGATTATCGATGCATGTGGACAGAGGACCAGACATAGCGTATATGTCTTCAGAGTACCTAATAGGAATGAGAAGCTAGGAATCATACACCTCTCGCCTTTCACCAGTCGTGGGTTCAAAAACGAATCGTGGCCCATCAGTCGAAGCAGGAGAAGGGTTGGTAGGAAAGATCTCTGGTTGGCGTTGGATATCAGCATCATTTTTAGGTTTGGGGTTGTTACGCGCATTAGAAAGGAAAGCCATTTTTGCAGATTAGAAAGAAGAGAAGATGACAACGCAAGGTGTTTTATGCAGAAGACTTGGAAATACTTAGTGTTGTGAAAGTTCCAAATGAGGAGGCTCAAGAGTATTTATAGTCTTCAGAGAGGAATATGTCTCGTCAAAGCCATTTAATGCTATGAATGTAGTGGGGAACATGGTAGACCATGAAGAGGTTACCGGGCAGATGATGGGAAACGTTTTGACATGCTTACCTAGATTCTAGGAATAATGGTCATCATGGCAGCATGGTAACAGCAGTTTGAAAAGACGTCTTGGGAAAAAGAGTAATGATGGGTTTCGAAAGTGGCAGCTGTTGGAAGACGAAAAGCGCACGTCAGGCCTTTGTGGACAGCAAGAGAGACAGGTTTCGAACAGAAAGATCAAATAATGGCTATTTCTTTTGGCGTCGAAATAGACATTCTTGGGGGGAAATTTGTTGGCTCCTGAATTCGACACCTACTATATATTGGTCTTTTAGACCAAAAATGGAATAAATAAAACCAAGCTGAAGAATGTTTCGACGTGTGAAATAACTTAGAGAAAATATCTAAGTTATATATTAGTCTTCGACCAGGACTCACTATCAAGATTTCTACTGAGAAGGTCTTATGACCTTCGACTGGAAGAAAATACCTTCGCGTCGACACCAAAGGCGAGGGACATTTGAATTTGAATTATTGGAGGGAAAGACAGTTTCGCCAGCAGTTAAAGGAAAGCAGCGTGGCTGGAAGCTAAAGGTCGAGGGACATGCAGAGGACACTTGTCCTCATCTTAGAGCAGAACCACCCCTCGACGGTTACATAGTTTTTAGTATAAAATAGGAAATCTGTGTAGTTTTTCTATGTGTTTAACCTATTGTGCTAGTTTCTCAAATATTGTCCAAGTACCCGTTGTGTGAGAAAGGATAAACTGGGAAATGTACGTTGGAAACACAACTTTTCATTAATAAAGTCTTTTTACATTGCTTTGATCTTATTTTGCAAAGTTACTTTTCCTGCATCTTTACCTGCATTTCTATTAACTTTCTTACTTTCCAAAACCACAAGTATCTTATCTTTGGTCGAACGTGCGTTCTTCCTGGATTTCTTTTTTATTTTACATCAACCCAGTATAAAAGTTAGCATATGTTCTGGGATCAATCTGATCGATCTCGCGAGTAACGAAAAGGACTTTCCTTTTTGGAGGATCAGCGGTTGTTTACCAAAAACCACGGTAAACACCACCGACTTTTCTTTTATCTAATATAAGAAAGGTGAAGATAACAGGAAAGACCTTTGATAGATTTTGAGTTCGGGGGGTAAGTTATGAAAAGGGAAGGTGTTAGCACCCTTTTCATCTGTAGTTATCTACAATCTTAATTGCTTAGCTCACTTTTTGAAATTTTCTTTGTGTGTGTGATTTGTTTGAAAATATTTTTGAAAATCCAAAGTACGGCTAACTTTTTAATGATTCTTGTATCAGTCCTCAAGAACGCGTACAAAGTGTTTGAAAAATATTTATTTTAAAAAGTTGATGTGTAAAATGTTTACTTTTAGAAAAGAGTTATGAGAAAGCGATTAAAAGTTCCTTAATCACTCAAGGTTGTTCTTATTATTTTCCTTCTCCTTTAGAGATAGTGCTATCCATACTATTAGTTGGTAGGTAGCCCTATCTATTGGATGTGAAGGGATAGGCATAGGGTCGTCGAATGATCATTGAAGGCAACACATAGAGATATTTTAGCAATTGTATCAGAGGGACTACATCATTTTTCATAGGAAACATTGAAGGTTCATCGAGGCACTATGATCTTTATTCGAGGGTGTTTTGCTAAATTATCCCTACTTTCGAGGGATATGACCATTGTTTCCGAAGGCAACGAAGAGAGGTTACCCTAGAGGTGTGAGTGTAAGAAGTGTGTTAAGTTCATTTATATTTATATTGAGAATTAGGGTTTTTTATCGATTGATTTTAGTCTTTCCATACAAACCCTAATTACTAGCAGTCAAATATATACAGAAAATTAAAGGTGTGAAAAGTAAACCCTATGTTATTACAAGGCCTTGGGGCAGTAACATAAGAAAATGAGGGAAAGTAAAGTGCGGAATTTAAACCTAAACTATTACATTTTGTGAGCAGTTACATAATAGGTAAAAATGAGAGAATGTAAATCTACGGTATTATAAGAAAAAAGTTGTGTGACCTATACAATTTCTCTAAGAAAATAAATAGCAAAAGAAATAAGAAAATGTTAGGAAAATGTTTGGATGTTTTTTGTATTTTTGTGAAAAATAATTTGAATGATAATAATAATTAAAACCTAAATTTTAATTGTTTTTAATATTTAAGAAAAAAAGCTTAATTAATTTAATTAATTAGTAAATTTACAAGTCAGAATTTATTAATTAAAATAAAAACCCTAATTCTAATTTATTAACAAAAAAAGAATTAGGTTAATTGGTTGTTTAAGAAAATAATTAGGGTTAGGGTTAATAATAATTAAGGTTAATAATTAGAAAAAGAAAAGAAAATAGGTTAACAAAGTAAGGAAAAATGATTTGTATGGGGTGGGGGTTGAACCCACGGTCTCTAGCTTCATGCACTGCACTGCTTGCCACTAGGCCAAGCTGTTGTTTGTGTTAGAGAACAGGACGTTGTATAATATATGTGAAAACAGGTTAATTTGGAAAAAATAACAAAAAAACAATGTGAAACGCAAGGATCGAACCCACACCATTACACTCACAATCCAACGCCTTGACCAACGGTACTATGCTCTCATCCGGTTATGTAATGCAAACCAATAAATATAAAATAAACCAGTGGATCGGAGAGGCGCCAAAGCCCTAAATCCGGTCGTCTTCTCCAGTGAGTTTAAATTTAAACCTGTAAAAATAAAGCATGTTAGAGATCAAGAAAGACCCTACCCCCATTAAACCTACCCTTGTGAATCAAATGGTGGACTTAGTTTTTTCGAATTCATCCTACACAAAGAGATATGAACAAAATAATGCAAAACAGTTCTAACATGGTGATGCACGATTCTGGCATTATGGGCCTCATGTAAGGGATCAAACCTGCATTATTTTGTCTCAGAAACACAATGAAATCATTAGTTTACATCAAAGCATCATGAAAATTAAAATACGAAATTCATGAAAATATGAAAATTGGCCATGTATGGAATGCAGGTTTTAGGCCTTTTTGATCATCAAGAATGATCCCAACTTACTCTATGGTATCTCAGGAATCGATTTCAGTGGATGTTTGGCATTGAGGAAGGTTGTATGATGGATTTCAAGTTTGCCCTAGTTTGAGAAGTTTTTGAGATTTTTTTAGAGTTCTTGGAGGCAGTAATTCATGTCCTCTTTGTCTGAATATGTAATATATAGAGTATATATATATATATATATATATATATATATATATATATATATATATATATATATATATATATATATATATATATATATATATATATATATATATATATATATATATATATATATATATATATATATATATATATATATATATATATATATATATATATATTGGAATAAATTAGGTTAAAAGATGGGCTTGGACATCATGTAAAAACCTATCTTTGATTTTGTATGAAAATAGATTGGAATAAGAAGAAACCATGAGGATTTGTTTTTTAAATAGGTTCACACGGTTTGTAATGTGATCTTAGGCCTCCAAAAGATCAGAATCAAAAGTCTTTTATGCCTTATACCTCCACTTAATATTTATTTGATTTAATTTTGAATTTAAATGGATAAAAATAAAAATAAATGAAATAAAAATTAAAATGGTGCGTGAATGGACTTAGAGGTACATTATGAGGTCAATAACACGTTTGGATTTTAAAAGATAAGCCCATTAGCCCAAAAATTCAAGTTTACTCAATTTGGATTTCATATATTTTCTCAAAATTATCCAACTTGCCCAAATCACAACTTTCTTAATTTTTGTCATATGAAGGTGATCTTGGACTTTTTGGAAAGCTCAAGATGTCTCCTACAACTCTCATATTTGTCATCATTTAATTTTAATATTTATCTTGATGTAAAGTGATTTGACAAAAAGTGTCTTTTTGTTGACTTTTAAAATGGCATGTAATGTTTTAGCTCATATCTCACAAATGAAGCATTTTTGGCCTTGAGCTTAGAGAGACACAGCTGTAGAGAATTTAATTTCCATAATAATGGGCTTAGGTTGAGAATTTTTTGATGAAGCATGTGAAATTTATGCTTGGTCAAAGTTCAGTTGACTTCTCCAAAAGAAAACCCTAATTTAGCAATTTTTTTACTGTTGATGAATATTGAGTTTTCTTGATGAATCATGATCAACCCTTGATATGATGAATATGAGTTCAAAATCTTGATGTTGACCAAAAATCTTGAAGTTTGACTGTATGTTGACCATAATTGACTTTTTGTCCAATACAGTTGATTTTCACTCATCTGAATAATTGACTGAGCAAACTTATGCTGCAAGGCATGAAATTTGGCATGAGGATACCTTGAAGCATATGAGAAACCATGAAGTCCATTTGAAGTATTAGAAGTCCAATTTTATTTGAGAAAACCAAAACCCTAATTATAGGCCACTGCTTAGGAGGAGGGTTCATCTGATCAATTCTTGAATAGTCTTGAGTACTTGAGAACCTTAGGAGCATGAGAAAATATCTTGAACCAACTTGTCTTGAAAAATGGGAGGGAAAATTTTGGGGTACAACACCACCCAACCTGAAAACCAGTAAATCCAGCACAACAACAGTATTTGGAAAGAAGTAAAATGATATGCAAACATATGCACAAAAGCATGTAAATAAAGCAGTAATGAAGCAATAACATAAAAAACACCCAAAGATAAGAAAACAAACGAAAGCTAGGACTGACTTGCATATGATGGACCAAAAATTGGTCAAACAGTCCCTAGCAGAGTCTCCAATTTTCATGCTGCGAAAAAACCCAGAGTCGCCACCGAACTCTATTTATCCCGAAGGAAAGAAAGATATCGAGAGAACCCCAAAGAAATGGATGAGAGGAACTAGCGACCAAGAGAAAGGGTAATGAAGTCGGTTACGCGAGAGGAAGGTATTATCACTCCATGCATTTGTGTTACTCCACAAGATCCACTTAAGTTTGCTATAATCTAAGGGTGTGTAAAAATATATGTCTAAAGCTTAATGCTAAAAGGGAATGCATGCGAAAGAAAACACGGGGAAAAGAAGGAATATTTATAAATTTTTGCTCACCTAGGCCCTGCAGCCTAGTGCCTACGTACTCCATCATGCAATGGGAAAGTTAGAGAGTCATAATTCGGCTCACGTGTTTCAGTTTGTTGTATGTTGTTTTACCTTGAAAAGGGGTTTTAAAAGAAAAGCCAAGCGAAAAAATGAAGTTTGAATTTGTTGGTGTTTTTTTACCTTGGAAAAAGGTTTTGTATTATTAGAGTGTTTTAAAGTTTAAAAGAAAAAGAAGATTTAATTTTAGTGCAAATGCAAAAGAGAAAGAAAAAGGTCTAAGGAAAACTATAAAAGTAAGCCTAGATTTGTCATGCATGGTTTGTAACCTAAGGTCTATCTCACTTCGCTTCCTAAGATTGAATTGAGAAATCCTACGGGAGCATGTAAACGTGCAATGAAAAGTAAACACACCTAAAGCTTGAGGAGTATCCACTCACTCAAGTAGCACATGCTTAACCGAGGTATTATGTTGCCAAGGAAGGAAAGGTAGAGGGATCACGCCTAAACACGATATAGTGTAATCGAGGTAGAACAAGGGAGAAGGGACACCTAACCATGATATTGAGTCATTGAGGCAGGATCAAGGGGAGACTTAACCAAGATATTGAATCATCGAGGCAAGGGAAAATGGGGGAATAAGTGGTTCTTAACCATGATAGCACGCTATCATGGCAAGAAGAATAAGGGCGTCGACTCTTAACTAAGATATCATGTTATCTAGGCAAGATAAGAACAAGAGTGAGTCGTCATAGGCGACTAAACACCTAATAAGATATCATATCATCAAGGTAGAAGATAGAAGTAAATAATGAGATCACATCAGAGCGTCAACATGCATGACACGCGCGCTAATGACAAAGACTTGGGGTTGATTGTGAACCCTTCCCCACTTGACCGACTTGATACCAGAATAGCACATTTGTAGCATCAGCGTATGACTCAAGCTACGAATGACATGTGGACTAGAAATTATAGGGATCGATTGTGAACCCTCTTCCACTTGCCTTCTATAAGGACTTATAAAAGTGGAATGGGAATGGGGCTCCTTCATTGAGGTCTTTGGCACAAAACATAAACACACAAAATGGTAAACAAACACAAGTAGGAATTGCCTTAAACAGGGTCTTTAAATAAACCAGATTTGCCTCAAAGGGACTCCCAGAACATGCATCTATAGTCCTACTTCTCATGGAAAGGAAAACGGTAAATCGTCATGCATCTCTATTTCACTTCTCATGGCATCAGAAAGCGATAAAGAGTGCAAAAGACAAAATAAAGTCGGTGAGAATACCAATCGAACAATAGTTTGTAGCAAAGCAAGCAAAAGTGGAATAATCCGAAAAACTTCAAGCAAGCTAGCATCAACAATGCAATAGTATGAAATAATATCCAATGAATATCATGTGTGGAAATAAATCGCGAGCCATGAATGCATTACGTCGTGTAATACGGCGGGAGAACTGACTTAGTTTTGCGTTTTATCACAAATGTTGCGGATAGCAAGAGTCACCACCGACTTTTCTTTTATCCAATAAGGAAAGGGTGAGAAGAACAAGAAAGACCTTTGAGATTTTCTTGATTTCTAGGGGTAGGTTATGAAAAGAGAAGGTGTTAGCACCCTTTTCATCTGTACGGGCTCTTAATCGCTAGCTCACTTTGTTTGAAAATGCTTTTGTGTATGTGTTTGAAAATATTTTGAAAAAAATGCCTAAGTACGACAACTTTGTAAAGATTCTTTAATAAGTTAATAATGTGTACAAAGTGTTGGTTTTTTTGAAAATATTTCAGAGAAAAGTGTTTTGTGTAAAACATGTTTTGAATTGTTTACGAGCAAGCCATTAAGAACTATCTACCTACTCAAAGATCTTTCATGTTATTTTCCTCCTCCTTTAGATAGTGCTATCCTACCATTATTTAGTAGGAAGCCCTATCGTTGGATGTGAAGGGACAGGCGTGGGTCATCATACAATCATAAATGCAACTCGTAGGGGCACTTTAGAAATTTATCATAAGGGACTAAGATCGTTTACCAAAGGAAGCATTGAAGGGTCATCGAGGGACTACGATCTTTTGTATCAGAGGGAGTTTATTAAAGCGTCCCCACGTTCAAGGGACATGATTGTTTTTTATTCGAAGGCAACAAGTGAGGTTACCCTAGAGGTGCGTGTGTGAAAACTGATTCAATTCAGTTATTTATCTTGATTAGGGTTATCTAACTATTGGTTTTAGATCTTGCCATACAAACCCTAGTTACTAGCAGTTATAAGGAAAGTAGTAAATTGCGGAAAGTAAAGGTGTGAAAAATAAACCTAAACTATTAAGGCTTCAGGAGTGGGGGTACAAAACCATAAAACAGGGGGAAAATTAAACTATTACAAACCGTAGCAATTATATAATTGGGAAAATTAACTAATGTGGAAGTAAATACGTGAAACGATAAAAGGAAAAAAGAAAATCATTTTATGACCTTGACAAAAAAATTGATTTGATGATTAATCTAAAAAACCTAATTAGTTTTAATTAAGAAAAAGAAGAAATTGACTAAAACCTAAAAATCCCTAAGTTGATTCTAATTGAAAAAAAGGAAAAGTTTAATGATAAAACCCTAAAAACTAAGTTAATTAGTTCAATTAATTTTAATTTAAAAAATTAATCATGTTAATTAAAAAACCTAATGTCTAGATTAATTTTAATTAAAAAAAAGTTAATTAAATTGTGTTAAAAAATTAACGCAAAATAAATTAAAAAAAAGATTTGGGCCTGTTAAAGCAAACCGGAGGGGTGTAAAGAAAGCAAATCATTAGGCCCAAAGATGCAAGCCCAAATCCCGCGTGAGATCTAGTGTGGCTGGCCCCAGGAGATCCATGGTATGCGTGCAGGTTCTGGCGCGTTAGATCTGAACTTATGGAGATCTGATGGTGATTAGATGATGGCGCACGATGGGCTTGCGAAGGCTTGCTACGCTGAATCTGCAATAGAAAATATTTGAAAATAAAAAAACCAGGGGCAGGGATCGAACCCGTGCCCTGGTATACTAACGCTTTATTCATGCTCGCTTCTACCATTGGGGCGGCTATACGCCCGTTAACATAATTGAAACAATTGATATATAATATAACTTTGAATATATTTGCCAGAGAGGCGCCGAAGCCCTAGCTTCGGTTGTCTTCTCCGATAGCCTGTAATGTTCAAAACCTGCAAATTCAAAGCATTAGTGATCCAAAACATCCTACCCACCCTAATTCGACCCTCTTGAATCCAAATATGGGCTTAGTTTTGGCTATAAGTAGTTGTAGATTGAGTTACGAAGCAAGTAAAGAAAATCCGAGAAAACATGGCAATTTGTAATTTAGCATGCATGGGACCTTTGCGATTGTTCTATCTCTATGCTTGCTGGAAGAGAATGGAATAAAAGCTTTGTGGTGAAAGGGCTTGAAAATAGGGTTTGAAAGCTTTAGGGTTCTTGATAAAAGTTTGATATTTTTGGAAAAATTTAAAGGCAAGGATTCATGTGTAAGGGTTCTTGTCTTGATATCTGAATATGTAGAGAAAATTAGGGCAAAAACAAATGGACTTGGACCTTGTGTAACAAGATATGTTTTTATCTTATTTATTTTGAATTATTAATGAATTAAATAAAAAATAATTAAAATAATTAAAATAAAAAGGATCAAGGAGTGTATGAAGAGTATAATACACGTTTGGACTCTTAAACCATGGCCTAATAGCCCAAAATATCAAGCTTGCTCATTTTGAACTTCATGCATTTGCTCAAAATTTCCCAACTTGAAATGGTCATAACTCTCTCAATTTTAATCTTTTGAAAGTGATCTTGAACTTTTTGGAAAGCTCAAGATGTCCTCTACAACCTCTATATTGATTATATTTTCTTTTGAATAATATATATTAAAGTTAGTTGCCTTGACAAAAAGTGTCTTTTTGTTGACTTTTAAAATGACTTGTAATGTATTAGCTTATATCTCTCAAATGATGCATTTTTGGACTTGAGCTTAGAGAGACAAAGTTGTAGAGAATTTAATTTCCTTCAAAATGGACTTTTGTTAGGGAAAATCTGATGAAGCATGTGAAAGTTATGCTTGGTCAAGTTCAGTTGACTTCTCATTAAGAAACCCTAATTTGGCAACTTTTGACTTTTGATGATTTGAGAGCTTTCCTTGATGAGTCATGATCAACCATCGAAAAAATGATGGATATGACTTCAAAATGTTGATGTTGACCAAAAATCTTGAAGTTTGACTGTATGTTGACCACAAATGACTTTTAACCCAATACAGTTGATTTTTAGTCATCTGAGCAATTAACTGAGCAAACTTGTGAAGCAAGGCTTGAAACTTGACATGGGCATTATTAGGGACATATGAAGAACCATGAAAATCCATTGAAGCCTTGGAAACTCAATATTCCTTAAGGAATACCAAACCCTAGTTGTGGACCCATTGCTTAGGAGGAGAATTTATCTGATCAATTCTTGAACAACCTTGAGCATTTGAGAACCTTTTGAGAATGTATTGAAGAAAAATAGGATGGCATATTTTGGGGTACAATAGCTGACCATGTCCAATCTTATTAAACATAAAGAGTTAGATTGGCACGTCCTCATTCGTGACTTAAAGGTAGAAGATGATTGAACACTTAAGTGCCCAAAAATTTGCACTCGCATGTGCATAGAGTAACACAGTTGGTTGATTATACCATCAATGGGCTTAAAGATTCCATTTGGAGAGGTGACGGAGAGCAGTCAGAGATGGTATTATAGATGCCATTTAGGGTAACTGTTGATAGGAAGATCAGAATAAGTCTATGTCTGACTTTGTCTTAGGAGATGTATTTGGAATGAGTCTACGCCCCGACTTTGCCCAAAAGAATTTCAGAAGGAATCTATGCTTGATTTCATCTGAATGATGTACTAGAATGAGTCTACGCTCGACTTTGTCTAAGAGATACATTTGGAATAATTTTATGCCCGACTTTGTCTAGAAAGAATATCAGAATAAATCTATGCTTGATTTTATCCGAATGACATACTAGAATGAGTCTACGCCCGACTTTGTCTAGAAGATACGTTTGGAATGAGTCTACGTATGACTTTGTCCAAAAGAGTTTCAGAAGGAATCTACATTTGATTTCATTTGAACTACAAGATGTTTATGCCTGACTTCAACTAGAAGAGTTATTGGAAAGAGTCTACGCCTGACTTTTTTCCAACTGAGTTTAAGAAGGAAATCTACGCATGACTTCATCTGAATGATGCACTAGAAGATGTCTACGCCCGACTTCATCTAGAAGAGATATTTTTTCAGAATGACTCTCTAGGGAAAGTGCTTAAGTAGTTACTTGTCAGATTTAGTCTCTGAGGGAAATTGTCTGGTCATGTAGATAGTCCCCGTCTTGTTTCAGAAATTACTATGTGACCTGTTAGAAAATTGTTGATCATGTCCGTCTGTTTGTGAACTTTACCTGAACAGATAAAGAGTAAGTTGTATGTGTTGTACCCCAATATTTTCCCTCCCATTTTACTCAATACATTTCCATTGAGATCTCCAATTTGTTCAAGCTTGCCCAAGAATTGACCAGACAAACTCTCTCCTAAGGCAGTGTGTCTCAAATTAGGGTTTCCACTTTCATCAAGATGTGTGGATCACAAAGGCCCCAAATGCTTTCCAAGGTCCTAATATGTTCCCAAGATTCTCCATGTCAAATTTCAAGCCTTGCACAAGAAGTTGGTTCAGTCAACTGCTCAGAGGCTTGAGAATCGACTGTATTAGGTCAAAAGTCAACTGTGATCCACATACAGTCAAACTTCAAGATTTTTGGCCAACATTAACATTTTGAAGTGACTTTCATAATTTGATCAAGGGTTGACAATGATTCCCCAAGTAATGCTCCAAATTCATCAAAACCCAAAAGTTGCTAAATTAGGGTTTCTTAGTAAAAGTCAACCCAACTTTGACCAAGCATAACTTCTTCATACTTTATCAGAAATTTTCCACCCAAAGCTCATTTTGAAGAGGATACAATTCCTTACAACTCATATTCATCTCACAAGTTCAAAATATGCGCTCACAATAAGATATGAATTTCTACATTATGGGTCATTTTGAAAAGTCAACAAAAACACCTTTTGGGTCAAAGCTTCATACATGAACATGGAAGATCCAATTGAGATGAAAACAAAAGGGTTGCTTAGGGGACATCCTAAGATTTCTAAAAAGTCCAATAACACCCTCCTAGGGTCAAAATTGAGAGAGTTGTGCATTGTCAAAATTGGCAATTTTTAGAAAATTGTCAAAAGTCAACATTGATCAAATTTGCATTTTTTCCAAAGGGGCTCATGTTTTCTTGCTTGAAACATGTTTCTAATAAGACCACGACCCCTGAGCTTTTCCACCTATTATTTTATTACTTTTATCATTTATTTTGATTTTTTATTCATTTAAATCAAAATAAATCAAATTAAATGGTAAAATAATGAAAACAAACAAAATATTGAGATTTTTGTGCACATTTGGAGTCCATGTACAGCTAGCATGATGATCAATTCGTGCAAGGCTCATTAGGGTTGGAAAAGATTAGATTGAAGCTTGTTTTAGAAAGATATCATACTTGAAGAAAATCAAATCCAATTTCCATTATTTCTCAAGATATGATGCAATTTTACAACCCTAATTCAGTCTACTATATGTATACAACAATTGCAGATCAAGAAAAGAGGTAGAGCAGTCGAGAAAACACCAAACCAAATTCCAAAAAAGTGACAAAAAGTGTTGGATCGTTTATTCATTTATAGATCAATTCAGACCATTCCAAAGCTGCCAATCGATTCTTGGACCTTCCCAGAAGCCAATTGGATCAGTTGCAAGGCTTGAAGCACCCAGAAACACGCATAATTGCTCTCACGGTTTGCCCTCAAACTCAAAATCGATTATTGTATTCTTGGCATCTTTAGCACATTTAAGTCATATATTTGTAATCTTCACCATGTTTACAAGCTAACTGTGTTATTTAATTGCGTTTTTGAAGCCTATACACGATGTTGCCATTGTTAAGGTTTACGTTTTCAATTTAGGGCTTTCTCACACAGGTGAAATTAGCCAAAAAAAGGGATACCAAGGTGTTCACGAGATCACCACGAATGGAGCTATGTGTTTAGATATCATTTATTGTGCGTTTTGGGCATTTTTGAAATTTGCAGGGGCTATAGCTACAAATTTATGTCTGTAGGTAAAAGTTTTTTCCCTACAACGACGGATGAGGAAGAAGAAGATGACGTGTCCCATCACCATTGGATCATTTGAAAGCTGGCTCCTTTTTTGGTTCATTCATTACTCCATTGTTTTATTATATAATATGTTTTGTTTGCATTATATTAACAACAAGAGCGCGTAGCACAGATGGCAAGCAAGCATAGTGGAAAGGATAGAGTACCTGGGTTCAATCCCAGGTCCCAGCAATGTTTATTTTCATATTTTCCAAACGCAGATTGCATGCACTTCACATAAAAGGGTCTACCATACTCCATCAACATCCAACCACTAGATCCCACATGCCACCAGATCCAATGTTCCAGCAATGAGGGACCTTGGTGCTCCTCAAGTCAACACTTGCACCTAATCCAACATGGTTTACCGAGCTTAGAGCTTATTGGGCTTGGAATTTCAGATTCATACCCCCCTCTCAGCCAACACAAGCCCATTTGGTTATCTTTTATTATTTTCTTTAATTTCTTTTCTTTATTTCTTTTCTTTTCCTTTTTTATTAATACAAAAATTATTTTTATTAAATTAACAAATCAAAAATCAAAAAAATATTTTTTTTCTTAATAAATATTTTTTGAATTAATTTAGTTTAATTAATTTAGGGCAATTTGATTTCTTTTTATAATGAAAAACAATTAGAATTAGCGTTTGAGATTGTACATAATTTAATTAATTTTCTTTAAAAAATACATCAAAAATCATTTTTTCTCATAAATATTTATTCCTTTAATTAATTAATTTAGTTAGAAAATTAGGTTAATTTAATTTCTTTCATAATTTAAAAACAATTAGAAATTAGGTTTAATTAGTTTGCAATTAAATGTTTTCTCAAATAAAAATCCACTAGAACAAAAATCTTTTTTCTCTCAATTAGAGTTTTAGGTTATCTTTTCAACCGTCCTCATATTTAATTTTCCGCGCGCTTGTTAATTATTTGTCCATTATTTTGTAATTGTTCATGGTTTGTAATAGTTAATCTAGGGTTTTTATTTACTGTTTAAATCCCCGACTTTTGACTATGTAATTAATCCCCCTCCCCGAAGCCTTGTAATAGCTAGGTTTTATTTTTCGCACTTTAAATTCCCGCAACCTTTAACTGTCTAGATGCATGGTTAATAGGATTGTATGGCAAGAATGTCTGGAAAATTAAAACGGTAAATCACCTAATGTGCAAAGATTAAATAACTGAAACAAATCATATGCACATATTCACTCCTAGGGTTTACCTCACTTCGGTTGCCTTCGGTAAACAATCATTAAGCATAGGAGATTTTAATGGTCGCCCTCTAGTCTAAAAGATCAAAATGTTGCCTCGGAAAGATCTTAAGACTCTAGGGTTACCACTAAAGTTTTCTAACTATTTCTTTAGTGATTGTAAATGTCCCTTTTGAACGTCCCTTACAACTCCAACGAAGGTGCTACCTACTCCTTAATAGTAGGATAGAGCTGTCTAAAGGAAACGAGAACAAACAATCTTTTTTTGAGTAGGTAGAATCTTAAGTACTTGCTCAATAAAAACTTTTCACACAAACACCTTTCAAAACAAATTTTCAAAACAAACTTCGTCACATCCTTGAGGAATGATACAAGGATTATCACAAAGTAAAAAAAATTTCAAGACAAACACACACAAGCAATTTGAAAAATGAGCAAGTACCTAAGAGCCCGTAGATAACTACAGATAGAAAGGGTGCTAACACCTTCCCTTTCTATAATATACGCCCCGTACTCAGAATATCTCGAAAAAAGGTTTTTTCTGTTCTTTTTCCTTTTCCTGGTTTGATAAAATAAAAGTCAGTGGCGACTCTTGCTTACCGCGACATTTTACAAATAAAAATACACAAAATGCAAACAAGTATTAAACAGTAGGTTCTGCCACCGTATCACAGTATGCAATGCCATGATGTATGAAATTCATTATGTAATGATGTTCTTAAATTAAATGAGAGTGTGTTGAATGCATATGCTATGATAAATTATGTATGAATGTGAGCTATCGTTGAAGGGTATCGATAGCTTTGTATAATATTTTCGATTGGGAAAATAAATCTCGGACTACTGTTGGGCATGGAGATAATAATTATTCAATCTTGTTTAGGATGTCAGTATTCCTGCTTTCTGTTTGAGGAAACTCCGTTGGGGGATGTTGATTTCTGCTTGGGGGAAAAGTTCAGGAATATTGGTCGTTCATCGCTCTATTGGGGAGTTTAATTCTTATATACCATGACTAGGGATAAAAGATATGGATAACCTTTTAAGGTGTTATCTAACCGAGTTTTTGATATGGATGCCAACTCATCTGGGGAGGACAAGATTAATTGATATCTGGTCCAGTTTCAGATTATTGTAGCGACTTTCTAGGGATAGCAACCTTGACTATCCTTTGCTGGAGAGAGAAATTTTGCCGGTGATCTATAATAGTCAAAGTGATAGACTCAAGCTGGGGAGACTGCATCCTGTTGAAATAAACCCTGTTGGAGAAACACTCTGCTGAGGAATATGCTCAGTTAAGGAATTGAGTCCTGGTTGAAGAAGTGAAAAACACAAGAAGGGGGGGGGGGGGGGGGGTTGAATTGTAAAACTGAAAATCAATGCAATGAACACGATATTTTTATCCTGGTTCGTTTGATCTCAAACTACTTCAGTCCACCCGTCAAGGTGATTTCGCCTCTCTCCAACGAGGTCTTAATCCACTATATTCAACTGAATATACAATCTGCTTTAACAACTGCTAAAGCCTTCTTGAAGCAAACCACAAACCGGTTTCTCAAGGAATCACTTTCTTACAAAGCATTGAAATCTAGGTGTGTGAATGTTTTCTACAAAACTGTTTATCGCAACTGTGATACTACACAACTTAAGCTTATTGAAACTAGATTGCTAAAATAATTGAATAAGTAATTTCAGAGCTTTTAGCAAACTGAGAGTGAGGAAGATGATGAATAGCTTTTAGGCGTGTAGATTGATGTAGAGCATTGGCCAATTCAATCTTCATTGACTTGTTTATATAGCATTGGAATTCTTGAACGTTGGAGCAATAATTTTGATTCAATGCCAATAACAATCTTTCCTTATTAAGCAGATCTTGTCTGGAATAATGCCGTTGGTAATAACTCATCTTGAATGCACAGTACCGTTGTCACTAACGCGTATTCTGGCTTTGGCTCATTCTGACGCTGCTTAAGTGCTGATGAACTGTTGTTGTCTTTATCAGAGTTCAGAGTGTTGAGCGCAGATCTTGTTCATCAAGCTTCAGCATAAGCGTGAGTTGTTCTTCTGATTCTGATATCTGATTAGCATCTTCTGATGCTGATGTTGATATCCAATATTCTGATGCTGATTAGGATGTACTCTTGCTGATACCCATCAGAGTTTCTGTAAAACAGAAAGTAATTTTTAGGTAGCAAATAGTTCTTACATGAATCACATAATTAATATACCTTTTCATTTTGTTATCATCAAAACTTAAACTTAGGGTAGTAGATTCAAACTTTGTTCTAACAATCTCCCCCTTTTTGATGATGACAAAAACTAGATATTTTTTAATTGAAAATTAGCGTGAAAAGTATCAGAGATAACTAAATGATAAGTTGTATCAGAATTAAATAAGAAGTTATCAAAGATAAGGGATAAAGAGATTCAGAGTTTAGATCAGAGATACTCCCCCTGAATTTATTACTTCCCTTTTTAATTCCAAGAGTTCTTCAGGATCAGATCTTTATTGAATTTCGTTGAACATCAGAATCTCAGAGCTTTTCTTTGGATCAGAGTATCAGAGCTTATCATAGCTTTGGGCTTCAGAGTATCAGAGGTGATTAACTTCTTGTACCTGTAGACTTATGAAAAAACAGAAAACATTCAAGAATATCAGAGTTAGAATGTTTGAGATTTTGTGTCTCAGTAATCCGTTTATTGAAAAATATCATTCTTGTTCTCCCTCTTTTTGTCAGCAATCAAAAAGTGTAAGTGATGTGCTAAAACGATTAGAGCAGAAAAACTTGTTATATTAAAATTCAGAGCCAGACAAAAAAAAGTACAGAAGATATGCAAAGAAAACATTGAAAATATCATGAATGAAAAAAAAAAAGCTAAGGTTGGGTTGGGAAGCGTGTGAACAGAGTCTCCAGCATTGCCTTAATCTGATCAGTAGTTTCAGTCTGCTTGTGCACCATACTGACTACTGTATCTATCTTGCTGTCTTGCACATCCATCCTTTCTTTCATCTTCTGATCATTTTCATCCATTCTTTGCTGCAGACGAATATCATTCAGCTTCAGCTCTTCCAGAGTCTGCCTGTCCAAGGCAGCTTGAGAAACATCAGAAGCAGGAAGCTTCTGAGAGCTCTCTGCAACATCTTCAGCTTGTCTAACCTCTTCATCTTGAATAGTCTGATCTTCTTCTGTCTGCACTTCTGAAGCTGGGCGCTTCTCAGACCATGGCTCACTATCCAAAAGGAGCACGTCTTTCTGGGGCAGCTGACTTTCAACTTCCTTCAGCAGCTTGCTGAAGTTCTGTTGTGCCTGCTCATAATTGATGTCTTGCAATTTGAGGGCTTCAGCACGTACCTAGATTCTGAAGCGTGTCCAGAGTCGGTCTGATGCAGAAGGATCAATCATTCCAGGACAGACTTGCTTTAGAGAAGCAATCCATTGCTGCAAACCTGTTTCAAAATTCACAATGCCAGAGCCAACATCTGGCTGTTTTGGTTTTGGAATGGCTATTTTATTTTTGAGATCAGCAAGACGGTCAAGGATTGTTAAATCTATGAAGGTCCTGCTGTGGTCTTCTGTAGTTTGTTTGGGAGATGGAGTGGGAGAGTCAGAAATAATAATTGGTCTGTTTGGAGGTTTTGGAGTATTTGGAGGGGTAGATTCTGGCGAGGATGGCAGCTGAGGCATCGTGACAGTGATGCCACTGGGAAATTGTACTGCTAGGGGTCGAGGTTCAGAAGATTGAGGAGAATGAGGTTCAGGTGATGGTTGAGGTGATGGTGGATGAATTTCTGGTTGAGGAAAGGGAGGAGGAATTGCTGGTTGTGGAGAAGGAGGTGGAATTTCTGGTTGAGTTTCTGGTTGTTGTGGTTCTTCTGGAATGGGTGAGAGAGGTTGTTCTGATTGAGTGTTTGGATTAGATGAGAGGTAATCAGAAACACGTTGATCAATGTCAGACAGAACTTTGTCAAGTTCTGATGCTGTTGATGTTGTTGGTTTTGGATGTTTGGTGCGGGGTCTCTTGAGAGTCAGTGACTCAGAAGGGTCTTCTTCTGGTTCGGTTTCATCAATAGTTGGTATGGGGATTGGGATTTCAGGAGAGGCTGGAGTTGGGATTGATGTTGGAATAGCAGAAGAATTTAAAACAGAAGCAGCAGATAAATTACCTCTTTTCTTGGGTGTCTGCTGGGATGGTCCTTCTGAAGTTGCCTTCCTTTTCTTCATCTTCCTCACAGCAACTTCTGATTGAGGATGGTCCAGATCTTTAATCTTCAGCTTGGGATCAGTACCATCAGCCTTGCGAGCGTCCAAGTATCTGAGAACCACTGCTGGTTTAGATTCTATCTCAGAAAATAACGGAAAGTCGTCCAGAGGGACTCTTCTGCTGGTGATGTCAGCAAGAGGAGTAACGCTGGGCTCCTTTCTGATATTCTCTATCATCTTCATTTTCTTTAGATTCTTGGCGTTTAGAGGCTTGCCAATAGTTGGTTCAAGAGTACTTAATTCCTGAGCTTCTGTGAGGTGCTCTATCAGCCTATTCTCTGTCAGAATATCTGATATTAACCTGCCAAAGGGTATCCAATCCCTCTTTGTCCTTTCTTCTTCCCTTGTTTCCTTGACGCTGGTCCTGAGGTGATTAAACAGAAGATGAGACAAGTTGATTTTTACCTTCTGATTAATAAAGTAGATCAGAAACTGCTGATCTATATTTATATAACCAGGGGAGCTTGTTGGCTTCCTATGATTAAAACACCCCAGAATCATCTTCGCCCAAACTATGTGGTGATCCTTTAAGTCCTTGATCTTGCTGCTGGGAACCCAATGGGTGAAAATACGCTCTGCAATGACACCAACGTCAGCTCATCTTTCAGCCATCTCGACACAGCGAACACCACCGCCACTGTATCCAATCAATCTTGCTATGTGATCCTCAGTGATCACAATCTTCTTTCCCATTATGTAGGAGGTGACTTGATGAGTTGCTGAAGTAGCATGAATCCAGAACTCCTTGACCAAAACTGGGAACGTTGGTCCAACCAACCTATCAAAATATCTCTCCCATTTCTGTGCCCTAACTTCTTCTGTCAAGTCAAAACCATTTTCCTTCAGACTGGAGAAGTCAACAATCAATTCAGACAGCACTTCCAAATTCTTCACTGGTGTAAGGAGTGTTATGAAAGGGGCTTGGTACTTTTCAGAGGAGTCCTTCTTCTGAGAACCTGCAGAGACATTGTTGGAGGTTGCCATGTTCACACTTAGGGTTTTTCTGGAAAAACATTTCTTTTAACAGAGATGAACACACAAGGAAAATTGCAGAGAAATATTTGTGAGATTGAAAGAAACGGTAAAAGATTAATGTGAGATGATAATGAGTTTAAATAGATTTTTTAAAATAATTTTGAAAATGTAAACGGTTTCAAAAAAAATCATGATTACGTTTTAAAAACATGATTACTTTCATTTAATGCTTACTGATTTTGGGGGATTTGAGAAAGATACTTGAAACGGTTACCAGACATGTGTCTCAATGCACCCAATCAGCGTTTTGCCTTCTCAGAAGCGTGCACGCGTTCTTCTTCAGAGATTTGCTGATGATTGGATGACACTTGTTTTGATTTAGTGAGCAGCACGTCTATCCTTAAGCTGAAACTCTCAGATCTTTCAGAATAGAGTCTGATACAATCTGCATGTTCTATCTTTCTGAAAAGAGATTGATCAGAAGTTCACAGTAAAACAAATACATTCTGATGATAAATATATAGAATTAAAGCATTTTCACTCTGGGCAGATTTTCATGCTGAGATGTTTCAGAATGAAATTGAACCTATCTTCAGAAAGGGGTTTAGTGAAGATATCAGCCCATTGATGGTCTATATCTATAAATTTTAAATTCAAAATTCCTTTCTGAATGTAGTCCCTAATGAAGTGATGTTTTATTTCTATATGCTTAGCTCTAGAATGTAAAATGGGATTCTTACTTAAGCAAATAGCAGAAGTATTGTCACAGAGTATAGGAATGTTACTCTCAAAAATCTGGAAGTCTTCAAGATGACTTTTCATCCAGAGCATCTGTGTGCTACATCCTGCAGCTTCTATGTACTCAGCTTCTGCTGTTGATAGCGCAATTGTGGATTGCCTTTTGCTGGACCAAGAGATCAGATTTTCTCCCAGAAACTGGCAGCTTCCAGAAGTACTTTTACGCTCTACTCTGTCTCCAGCAAAGTCAGCATCGCAGTAGCCTACTAAGCTGTAATCACTAGATTTTCTATAAAATAAACCCAGATTAGTAGTACCTTTCAGATACTTGAAAATTCTCTTAACAGCTGTTAAGTGAGATTCTCTAGGATCTGATTGGAATCTAGCACAAATACATACGCTGAATAAGATATCAGGCCTTGAAGCAGTCAGATAAAGGAGAGAGCCAATCATACCTCTGTAGACCTTCTGTTCTACCTTATTGCTTACCTCTTCTCTTTCCAGAATGCACGTGGGATGCATTGGAATCTTTGATGGCTTACATTCTGATAGATCAAATTTCTTCAGAAGATCTCTGATGTATTTGCTCTGATGAATGTAAGTTCCCTCTGGAGTTTGATTGATCTGAATTCCTAGAAAGAATTTCAGTTCCCCCATGAGGCTCATCTCAAATTCTGCCTGCATACACTTAGCAAATTTTCTTCCAAGAGAAGGATTAGTAGATCCAAAAATAATATCATCAACATAAATTTGACAGACTAACGTGTCATTCTTAACTGATTTACAGAATAGAGTAGTGTCCACCTTCCCTCTGGTGAATTCTTTTTCTAACAGAAAGTTACTTAGTCTTTCATACCAAGCTCTGGGAGCTTGTTTCAGACCATATAGTGACTTCTTTAGTTTAAAAACATATTCAGGATGTTTTGTATTTTCAAAACCAGGGGGTTGGTGCACATAGACCTCTTCTTCTATATACCCATTTAAGAATGCACTTTTGACATCCATCTGATACAGAGTGATGCCTCTATTAACAGCAAATGAAATTAAAAGTCTGATAGATTCTAACCTGGCGACTGGAGCAAAGGTTTCTGTATAGTCTATCCCCTCTTGCTGACTATAACCTTGTGCTACCAGTCGTGCCTTGTTTCTGATGACTTCACCTTGTTTATTTAGCTTGTTTCTGAACACCCATCTTGTTCCAATTACGTTGAATCCTTTTGGTCTGGGAACCAGATCCCATACGTCATTTCTGGTGAATTGATTCATCTCTTCTTGCATTGCTAGAATCCACTCGTTGTCCAGAAGTGCTTCATCAATAGAAGAAGGTTCAATCAGAGACACAAGTCCCATGAGGGTTTCTTCAGAGTTTCTGAAGCTTGCTCTGGTTCTGATTGGATCTTCCTTTCTTCCTAAGATAGTATCTTCTGGGTGATCCAAGCTGCTTCTGGGTGGTCTCTTCTGAGGTTGATCAGCAGCTGTTGTAGGATTACTAGCAGTGCTCCTTTCAGATGTTGAAGGAGTGTCTATGTTGAGAGCTTCTGATGACTTGTCTTCAGAACCTGTAAATTCAATTTCCATACCTGCAAAAACTTCATTCTGCTTTGACTTTTCAGAGTCAAGCTTATCATCAAAACGAACACTGATTGATTCTTCCACAATCTGTGTTTCTGTATTGTATACTCTGTACCCTCTTGAGCGTTCAGAGTATCCTAACATAATACACTTCTGTGCTTTAGAATCAAACTTGTTCAAATAATTCTTTGTATTTAACATAAAGCAAGTACATCCAAATGGATGAAAATATGAAATGTTGGGCTTTCTGTTCTTCCACAATTCATATGGAGTCTTTTCCATAATAGGTCTTATTGAGATTCTATTCTGAATGTAGCACGCTGTGTTTATTGCCTCTGCCCAGAAGATCTTAGCAACATTTGTCTCATTGATCATGGTTCTGGCCATTTCTTGCAATGTTCTGTTCTTTCGTTCTACAACTCCATTTTGTTGGGGAGTTCTAGGACAAGAGAAATCATGCAGAATGCCTCTGTCATTAAAGAATAACTCAAAATCTTTGTTTTCAAACTCTCCACCATGATCACTTCTGACTTTAACGATTCTAAGATCCTTTTCATTCTGAACTTGGTTACAGAAGGTAACAAACACAGAATGTGACTCGTCCTTGTGTCTTAAGAACTTTACCCATGTCCATCTGCTATAGTCATCTACGATTACTAACCCATACTTCTTGCCACTGACTGAAGCAGTTTTAACTGGTCCAAATAAGTCAATGTGCAGAAGTTCTAATGGCTTAGAGGTAGAAACAACATTTTTAGATTTGAAAGAAGGTTTTGCAAACTTGCCTTTCTGACATGCTTCACACAGAGCATCTGAATTGAACTTTAAATTAGGAAGTCCTCTGACCAGATTGAGTTTGTTAATCTGAGATATTCTTCTCATACTAACATGCCCCAATCTTCTGTGCCAGATCCACTGCTCGTTGTTAACAGATAGAAGACACTTTACATTCTGACTTTTCAGTTCAGAAAGTTTGATTTTATAGGTGTTGTTTTTCCTCTTTCCATTAAACAGGATAGTCCCATCTTTCTGACTAACAGCTTTACATGATTTTTGATTAAAGATTATATCATAACCGTTATCACTTAATTGACTTATGGATAACAGATTATGCATTAATCCATCTACAAGCATAACATTATTTATAGAGGGAAGATTTCCATTACCTACAGTTCCAGAGCCAATTATCTTTCCCTTCTGATTGCCTCCAAAGCCAACGTGGCCTCCAGGCTTAAGTTCCAGGCTTTGGAACATATGCCTTCTTCCCGTCATGGGTCGCGAGCAGCCAGAGTCCAGGTACCATGATTGGTGTTTCTGATTCACTTCTAAAGATATCTACAACATGTATTATTTTATCCTTAGGTACCCATATTTTCTTGGGTCCTGATTGGTTAGCATTACCAAAATTCTGATTGAATTTTGGTTTCACAAAATAGTTACTACTAGTGTATTTGATATCATGTGTGTGACCATACATAAAATGTGAATTCAGAGGAGTGTGTTTAATAATTAAATCCATGGCATTCTTTGGTGTAGGAGCCTTACCCTTGTATCCTATTCCCTTCCTGCCATTTCTGCTAACTCCATAGATCATTGAAGCCATTTTTCTTCTATCTATGCTTTTAGCAAGGAACTTCTGGAAACTGTGATCATACTCCTTGATGATCTCATCAGCACTGTTGGGAGTTTCAGAAATTGGTTCCTTCTGAGAGTTTTGTAAAGTATTTTCTAATTTTGAAATTTTATTTCTTAGCTCAGAATTTTCCAATTTCAGACTCTCAGTTTTATCAGAGTCAGATTCAAGATTCCTTTCCAGGTTTCTGAATTTAACTCTAATCTGCTGGTACCTTTCCAGAATTTCGTTAAGGCTTTCAGCAAGTTCAGCCTTGGTAAAATTAACTACAAAGTCAGGAAATACCTCTTCAGTATCTGATTCTGAGTCTGATTCAGAAGCTTCACTATCTTCTGAAATGTTGGCCATGAGAGCTATGTTTGCTCTCTCATCATCTGATTCTGAGTCAGCTTTAGACGAGTCAGAGTCATCCCATGTAGCCATGAGACTTTTCTTCTTCTCTCTTCCAAACTTCTTTTTGGGCTTTTCCCTCTGAAGCTTTGGGCAGTCACTCTTGTAGTGTCCTTGCTCATTGCACTCATAGCAGATGATGTCCTTGGTGTTTGGCTTTTTGCTTCCTGAGGAGCCTTCAGATCTTCTGTATCCAGAGGAAGAATCTGTCCTTCTGTATCTGGAAGAAGACTCGTTCTGATCAGATCTTCTGGGATTCTTGAACTTCTTTTGCCTCTGCTTCCACAGTTGATTCACTCTTCTGGAGAGGAGAGAAAGTTCGTCTTCTTCTGATGAGGATCCATCAGATGTTTCTTCAACTGCCTGCAAAACTTTAGACACGGATTTTTTGTTAGATTTTAATGCTAAAGGCTTACTTTGCTTCTGAGGTTCATCAGCTTCTAGCTCTATCTCATGACTTCTGAGGGAGCTGATAAGTTCCTCCAGAGAAATTTTGTTGAGATCTTTTGCTAGCTTCAGAGCTGTAACCATTGGCCTCCACTGCTTTGGTAAGCTTCTGATGATTTTCTTGACGTGATCAGCAGTAGAGTATCCTTTGTCCAGAACCTTGAGACCAGCTACCAGAATTTGGAATCTTGAGAACATTGTTTCAATGGATTCACTTTCTTCCATTTTGAATGCCTCATACTTCTGAATGAGCGCAAGAGCTTTAGTTTCTTTGACCTGGACGTTGCCCTCATGCGTCATTCTGAGTGAGTCAAACATGTTCTTTACTGTGTCTCTGTTGGAGATCTTTTCATATTCAGCGTAAGAGATGGCGCTGAGAAGGATGGTTTTGGCCTTGTGGTGATTTTTGAAGTCACGCTTTTGTTGGTCAGACATTGCTTTCTTATCAATCTTCTGACCGCTTGCATTCACAGGAGGCGTGTATCCATCTGTCACCATGTCCCACAGATCAACATCATGTTCCAGAAAGAAGCTTTCAATTCTGTCTTTCAAGTAATCAAAATTTTCTCCATCAAAGACTGGAGGTTTGCCGCTGAATCTGTCTCTGTCCTCATGGTTGTCATTGCTGATGTGTTGATAAGTTCCTGCCATTGTGTTTTTCTGACGCTGGATCTTGTACTGACACGGTTAAGTGTTTTAGCTCAGAACCAGGCGCTCTGATGCCAATTGAAGAAGTGAAAAACACAAGAAGGGGGGGGGGGGGGGGTTGAATTGTAAAACTGAAAATCAATGCAATGAACACGATATTTTTATCCTGGTTCGTTTGATCTCAAACTACTCCAGTCCACCCGTCAAGGGGATTTCGCCTCTCTCCAACGAGGTCTTAATCCACTATATTCAACTGAATATACAATCTGCTTTAACAATTGCTAAAGCCTTCTTGAAGCAAACCACAAACCGGTTTCTCAAGGAATCACTTTCTTACAAAGAATTGAAATCTAGGTGTGTGAATGTTTTCTACAAAACTGTTTATCACAACTGTGATACTACACAACTTAAGCTTATTGAAAGTAGATTGCTAAAATAATTGAATAAGTAATTTCGGAGCTTTTAGAAAACTGAGAGTGAGGAAGATGATGAATAGCTTTTAGGCGTGTAGATTGATGTAGAGCATTGGCCAATTCAATCTTCATTGACTTGTTTATATAGCATTGGAATTCTTGAACGTTGGAGCAATAATTCTGATTCAATGCCAATAACAATCTTTCCTTATTAAGCAGATCTTGTCTGGAATGATGTCGTTGGTAATAACTCATCTTGAATGCACAGTACCGTTGTCACTAACACGTATTCTGGCTTTGGCTCATTCTGACGCTGCTTAAGTGCTGATGAACTGTTATTGTCTTTATCAGAGTTCAGAGTGTTGAGCGCAGATCTTGTTCATCAAGCTTCAGCATAAGCGTGAGTTGTTCTTCTGATTCTGATATCTGATTAGCATCTTCTGATGCTGATGTTAATATCCAATATTCTGATGTTGATTAGGATGTACTCTTGCTGATACCCATCAGAGTTTCTGTAAAACAGAAAGTAATTTTTAGGTAGCAAATAGTTCTTACATGAATCACATAATTAATATACCTTTTCATTTTGTTATCATCAAAACTTAAACTTAGGGTAGTAGATTCAAACTTTGTTCTAAAACTGGTGGGGAAGAGAATTCTGCAGGGGATTTTACAGTGTTGGAGAAATAAACTCAACTGGGGAAGAGAATTCCTGTGAACTGTGCTAAGGACATACTCTCTGACGAGTATTGGGACTGCATTAGTTGACGACATTGCTGGGGGAAGATCATACTCCTTCATCTGCTAGGGGGGTCTGCTGGTGAGTAAGATTAGGATATTTCAGACTTACAGGGAATATATCTTTGTTGAAGCTTAGCTTGTGAAGATGACTCTGTAGGGGATAATCTTATGGGGACTGCTCTGTGGGCGACCTCTCTGGGGCTTGTTCTGTGGGGATTTATGGACGACTTGAACATTATCCCAACTCCTAGAATCTTAGGTAAATGCTTATTCCCATTTTTATGCATATATTTGTCAACAATAATCATATTCATATGCATATGTTCATGCAATTCAGTCATTGGACATTTTTGCAAACAAAACAGAAAAAGTAAAACAAAATTTGAACTTTGAAATTGTGTTTATATTGATAGTTTTCCTATAAACAGGTGACCATTGTACAAAGAGACAGAAATCCTAGTAGGAATAAATCATCGTGAAATGAAAGGAGTACAAAATATATAGCTATGTGTAAATGATCTCGCCGGGTTCTAACTTTTTTATTGGCTTTATGTCTTCAAGCATCTCATCTCCCGCTCGTTGGAAGAAGTTGATTGAATTGATTTGTACCATTTGAACTTGATATTGGTAATAAAGATGGCTATAAGTGATCCAACAGGATATTGTCGTACGCTTTAATCCCTAATTTTTTCCTGGACCTCCCATTAGGGTTTTCAGTCCATCGGGATACCCTTTTTTGCCCAAGCCACCTTTTCAGGTTTTCGACTTGCCAGGTGTACAGTCTTATATATATATATATATATATATATATATATATATATATCTGATTTTTTCCCGAACCCTTTTGGTTCGCTGGGATGCCCGTATTTTTTCCTAGGCCAGTCAACCTAGCGGGTCGTTTTCATGCATAGTATCTTTTAACTATGTCCGCGTTCATAGGGTGTGGAAGATATTCACCGTCCATGGTGGTAAGTATCATTTCACCGCCCAAAAATATATTCTTGATCACAAATGACCCTTCGTATGTGGGAGTCCATTTTCCCCTAGGATCATCCTATGGTAAGATGATGCGCTTTATTACCAAGTCACCAGCCTGATATACCTGATGCTTGATTTTCTTATTGAATGCTTTGATCATATGATTCTGGTACATCTGACTGTGACAAACAGCCGTAAGCCTCTTCTCGTTAACCAGATTCAATCGGTCCAACCTAGTCTGAATCCATTCATCTTCGTCTAAATCCTCATCTTTCATGATTCTCAGGGAAGGAATCTGAACTTCGACATGTAGGACAACCTCCATACCGTAGACCAGAGAGAATGGGGTTGCCCCAATTGATGTCCGATTTGAAGTGCGATAGCCATGAAGATAAAATGGTAACATCTCATGCCAGTCTTTATATGTAACTGTCATCTTCTATATAATCTTCTTTATGTTCTTATTGGTGGATTCCACTATGCCATTCATCTTCGGTCGATACGAAGAAGAGTTGTGGTGCTTGATCTTGAACCGCGTGTAGAGTTCCGTGATCATGATGTTATTGAGATTGGTACCATTATCTGTGATAATCCTCTCGGGGATGCCATACCGATAAATAAGGTTATGCTTAATGAATCGGGCGACAAGATTCTTAATAACGGAGGCAAACGAGGCTGCTTCAACCCACTTCGTGAAGTAATCAATGGAGACGGGGATGAAGTGATGTTCATTAGAAGCAGTAGGATTGATCTCTCCAATAATATCAATTCCCCACATTACAAAGGGCCAGGGATCCGTCAAGACATTTAGAGGTACTGGAGGCTCATGTACTTTGTCAGCACAAATCTAGCACTTGCAACAAGTTCTTGAGTGGTGATGGCAGTCAGTTTCCATAGTCGACCAATAATAACCCGCTCTCAGAATCTTCTTAGCCATAGTATGTCCACTGGAGTGAGTACCAAAGTTACCTTCGTGCATATCTTCCATAATCTTATTCGCCTCTTTCTTGTCAACACAATGAAGTAGAGTCGAATCATGGTTGCGCCTGTAAAAAATTCCGTTACTCAGGAAGAATTTAGCTGAGAACCTCCATAGGAATTTCTTGTCATTGATATATGCTCCTTCATAATACTCTTGAGCCTCAAGATATCTTTTCACTTCATGAAACCAAGTCTTATCTTCTACCCCGTCAGTGTCAACTTTGTAGTAGTGTGCTGATTCATCTAGCCTTTCAATAGTAATTCAGGGAGCCTCGTTGTCCCATCTGACTTTAAACATATACGACATGGTTGCTAATGCATCTTCCAATTGATTCTCTTCTCGTGGGATGTGCTCGAAAGTGGTTTCCTCGAAGTACGAAATTAAGGTCAGCACATGCTCTCTATAAGGAGTGAGATTCGGATGCTTAGTATCTCATTCTCCCTTAATCTGGATGATTACCAGGGCTGAGTCTGCGCATACGCTCAAGAACTTGATTCTCATGTCAATAGCAACTTTAATACCTATGATGCACGCTTCGTATTCATCCATATTGTTTGTACAGTCAAAGCATAATTTGGCGGTGAAGGGTGTATGGCAACACAGAGGAGAGATAATTAGAGCTCCAATTTCGTTGCCAAGTGCATTAGAAGCTCCATCAAAAACAATAGTCCATCAGGATCCTGGCTCAAGTCCTTCATATGGTCCAAGTTCTTCACAATCTATAACTTGCATAATGTCCTCGTCCGGGAATTCGAAGTTCATATATTGGTAGTCATCTACGGCTTAATGATTCATATGATCTGCCAGTACACTTCCTTTGATTGCTTTTTGAGTGGTGTACTAAATGTCGTATTTTGTCAAGACCATTTGCCATCGGGATATTTTTCCAGAGAGAGAGGGTTTCTCAAATATATATTTGATGGGATCCATTTTAGAGATCAATAAGGTAGTATGAGTCAACATATACTGTCTTAGTTGGTGAGCAGCCCATGCCAAAGTGCAGCAAGTTTTCTCGAGCAGTGAGTATCTTGTTTCACAGTCGGTAAACTTTTTTCTAAGGTAGTATATTGCATGCTCTTTTTGACCATACTCATCATGTTGGCCCAATACATACCCTATTGAGTTCTCTAACACCGTTAAATACAAGATCAAAGGTCTTCCTTCAACCGGCGACATCAGAATTAGAGGTTCTTGTAGGTACTCCTTTATTTTGTCAAAGGCTATCTGACAATCGTCGTTCCATTTCACTACCTGATATTTCTTTAGCAACTTAAATATCGGTTTACTAGTAGCAATCAAATGAGAAATGAATCAGGCCTTATAATTCAGTCGTCCTAAGAAACCTCTGACTTCCTTCTCAGTACGGGGAGCCGACATTTCTTAGATAGCTTTGACTTTAGCGGGATCAACCTTAATTCCTTTGTCGCAGATGTTGTACCCCAAAATTTTCCCTTCCGTTTTCTTTAAAAGATGCTCATAAAAGGTCTCAAATACTTAAAACCACTCAAGAGTTGACTAGTCAAACCTCCTCCTAACCAATGGTCTTCAACTAGGGTTTGGTTCTTCTCAAAGAAAATTGGTCTGCAAGGGTCTCAATTGACTTTCATGGTTCATCATAGGTCCTCAATAATGCTTGTGTAAAATTTTAATTCTTGCATCACATGTTTGCTCAGTCAGTGGCTCAAGAAGATTGAAAGTCAATTGTATTGGGTAAAAGGTCAATTATGGCCAACATATAGTCAAACTTCAATATTTTTTGTCAACATCAACATTTTGAGGTTACATTCATCATTTGATCAAGGGTTGATCATGATTCCTAAAGGAAAACCCTCAAATCCTCAAAGGTAAAAAATGTTAAATTAGGGTTTTGATTGAAGATAACTGATCATTGACTTTTTGCCTAGTGCATGAACTAATGGCTTAAAGTATGATCTCAAGGGCTCAAATACAACATCTTGACCTAATTACATAGCTCAAGATATTTCCAAAGATGCAAGTGATTTATAGTTGAAGAATTGAGTTAATTGGTAAAAAGTCAACTGTCAAACTTTAACTTTTTGGTCAACATTGGAATTCAAAAATCAAGAATCATCAAAACATTCAAAACATTAAAAACTATCAAAATTGATCATCAAGAATCAAAATAAGTCAACAAAAGGCAAAAGTTGAAAAATTTTCCAACACTTAGAAAAAAATTCTAAGTGTTTAGTTCTTAACAAAATCACTACTTCGTGGCCATTGTTCTCTAAGATCCAAATGAAAGTTGTAGGGATTGATGAATTCTACAACTTTTTTAATGTGGGATGATCCTCAAAAAGTGCTTGGATTAATAAATATAACCCCATGAAGTTGTGATATTTTTATCCAACACTTAAAAAAATTTTCAACAAGTTTTGATCAGTTTTTTATCCCAAATTCTTGGCCATTTTTCACCAAATTCCAATTTGATTTAGCCAAAATAAACCCCAAATTCATGATGATATTGGTCGTGTCATCTCAACCATTATCAATGTGAAGAAAATAAACCCCAAATTCATGATGATATTGGTCGTGTTGTCTCAACCATTATCAACATGAAGAAGATAAACCCCAAATTCATGATGATATTGGTCATGTCGTCTCAACCATTACCAACATGAAGAAAATACCTCAAACTCACGATGATACTGGTCGAGTCGTCTTAACCGTTATCAGCGTGAAGAAAATAAACCCTAAAAATCACGATGATGTTTGTCGTGTCGTCTCAACCATTATCAACATGAAGAAAATAAACCCCAAATTCATGATGGTATTGGTCATGTCATCTCAACCATTACCATCATGAAGAAAATAAACCCCAAAAGAATTTGTAATCTTAATCAGAGTAGCTTTGCAAGATGCCATGTATGCATAATGCCCTAAATTGATGGGTTATCCAAATGTGATGTATGCCCCCAAATGTTTGTATGTGTATGTACAAGAATGCTTATGTGCTTATGCCCCAAATGTTTGTATGTATATGCCCTAAGTATGCTTGTATATGCCCCAAATATTTTGCAATTTTTTTTGATGATTCTCCTTTCTCGTAATCACCAACTCCCCAACATTGTTTGTTGTCAATTGTTGTATCTCTGAGTTGATTCGAATTTGGTGAAAAGATGTCGGCGAGATCTTGAGGTATGTATCGTAGGCGCAAGCGCAGGTGTAGGTATGGACGTAGACATGGATGTTGGCATAGTCATGGATGTAGGCATGTGCATAAAAATAGGCGTGGACGTAGGCGTGGGCATGGAAATAGGCGTGGTCATGTACGTGGACTGGGACGTTGGCGTAGTCATGAACGTAGGCATGTGCGTAGAAATAGGCATGGACGTAGGTGTGGACGTGGAAACATGCATGGTCATGGACGTAGGCGTGGACATAGAAATAGGCGTGGAATTTCCTTTGTTGTTCTTCTAACCAGAATAAACTTTTATGCTTTATCAAATTCTCTTTGGTGTTTCGGTATGTTAGATGCACCAAATGTTGTAAATGATCTTGAGATTTTGATATGGTTATGTGTCCGTCAGGCTTGATATGAGGCATTTTAACGGGAAATCTGCTGCTGAGATTTCTAAGGAATCTAATGCTAAGATTCTATCAAGAACTACCTTCTTCCAAGGTCTTCTGGATAATCAACTGACGTGATCAACCAGGAGAACCTATTGCCGATATTCAATTTGAATTACCTACTACCGAGGTCTTCCGGATGATCAACTGCCATGATCAACTAGGGGAATCTACTACCGAGATTCAATTGGAAACTACCTTTTGCCGAGGTCTTCTGGGTAATCAACCGCCATTATCAACCAGTAGAATCTACTGCCGAGATTCAATTGAGAGACTACCTCGTGCTGAGGTCTTCTAGAAAATCAACTGTCATAATCAACCAGGAGAATCTACTGCCGAGATTCTGCGTAGAATTGGTAGCTTGATTGACAATGATGATTGTCTTCACATAAAACCAGGTTTTGTGCTATGCATGTTGTTGTATCCCAAACTTTTCCCTCTAATTTCTCAAGATATTTCCTACAAAGATCTTCAATGACTCAAGTTTGCGTAAGCATCAAGTAGGTCAAATAATCTCCTCAACACCGATGCCTCAAATTAGGGTTTGAGTTTGTACAAAGGCAGTGGGATTTCTAATGTTTCAAATGAATTTCATGGATCATTATGGACTCTCGGGATTATTTCTGTCAAGTTTCAAGTCTTGGATCACAATTTTCCAAGAAAGTCATTCAAATTATCAAAAGGGCAAAATGGGCAAAATTAGGGTTTTGACTGGAAATGACCGAATTTTGATTTTTTGACCTAACACCTGACTTATTGGTTGGAAGCATGATCTCAAGGATCCAAGCGTGTCATTTTGACCTAATCGCATATTTCAATTCATCTCCTGAGATTAGTGGATTGATAGTCAAAATTCGGTCAACTGGTGGAAAAAATTAACTGTACACTAAAAAGTCAAACTTTGACTTCTTGACCAAAATTTAGTCCCAAAAATCACATTTCATTAAGACATCCAAAATATGAAATTTGATCATCAAAAATCAAGAAAGTCGAAAATCCAACTTTTGCAAGACATGGAAATTTTTCTAAGTTAAGTTCATTGCTTCGTGACATCTTTTCACTATAATTCAAAATAGTTCAAGATGTTACAAATAATTCAAGATGTTATGAATAGTTCAAGATGTTACAAATAATTCAAGTTATTACAAAGTGGCGTTTTTGCAAGATTACAAATCCTAAAACTTTGTCTTGTTTGAACGTTTTCCTTTGACTCAAAACCTTGCCACAATGCTTTGTCTTTGATCCAATCTGCATAAATTGGTCCACAAAACAGACTTGTATGATGCTACAAGTGTTCCTCATTACAAGCTCAAAACCATGCTTAGAAGACAGTTTGTTGTCCTTAGCAAAATAGCCCTGCTATGCTGCCACAACACTCCAAAACTACTGCAAAAAACCCCACTATGCTCCTCCTAAACCAGTCCAAGCCTGCATTATCTATGCCCCATATTTGCACCAAATTATCACATAAGAGATGCATCAAGATAACCCTTGTCGGATTCCAGGCTTCACAACAAACTTTTGAGGGGAATTGCTATCTGGTCAGATCCAGGCTTCACAATAACTTACTTGAAAAGATGAAGTTGAACTGATATCTGGTCGGATCCAGGCTTCACAATAACACGTTGGGGTAGAGGCAAACTCTATTGGGAAAAGAAGTTAAACCCTTGTCAGGTTGAGTCCAGTTCTTCAATATCTCTAAGAGTTAAACTATTATCTTGTCGGGTCCAGGCTTCATAGCATCTTGAGAAGTTAACTATTATCTGGTTGGGTCCAATCTTCATAGTAATTGAAAGTTGTAATATTATCTGGTCGGGTCTAGTCTTCATAGAATTTGAAAAGTTACACAATTATCTGGTCGGGTCCATACTTCATAGTATTTTGAATGAATGAATTTGACTGCTATCTGGTCAGATCCAGGCTTCATAGTGAATTTTGGAGATAACAAAGGCTTTGTTGACAACTTCACTGGAGTTTAGGGGTTATGGCCCTCTGATTTGTAAAAGTAGAAAAGGTAAACTCAAGCTGGAGAGGATAGACTATGCTGGGGAATTTTGTTGTTCATTGTTTGTTGTATGTTGTTTGTTGGGGGAATAAACCCTGTTGATGAATACTTGACGAACTGTTGACAAGGTGAGTTCTTTTAGGAAGAGATACTCAAGGCTTCTTCTTTTAGGACTAACTTAGCTGGAGAGAGAGATGTCGAGAGATTGAGACTCTGGCTAGAGATCAACCTATGCAAAGAGACTTTGTGGGAAACTCCGTTGGTGAAAGGTTTATTGTAGCCTTCCTTGTGGGGGTATTTATAATGAAATAATTCTGTGGGGATATTCCATATACACTAAAGAGATGCTTGCTGCTGCTTAGCAAGACACGTGTGCCAAATAGTTTTAATTATATTCATATGCATATGTTCGTTCAATTTTAGTCATTGGACATTTTGGCATTCAAAACAAAAACAGAAAGTTTGCACTTCAAAGTATATTTGTATTGATATTTTGTCCATGAATAGGCGTTTTTTGTACAGAGACAGAGATCCTAGTAAGAGGAAATCGTCGAAAGGAAAATAAAAATTTAAAACAAAAACAAATAGCCATGTGGAAATGATCTCATTGCATCCCAAGTCTACTATTGCACCAATGTCTTCGAATGCCCCTTTCCGTTGATAAAAGTTGATTGGACTGATCTTGGACCGTTTGAACTTAGACCTTGGTAATAAAGTTGACTGTGGTGATTCCACAGGATATAGTCATACGCTTTCAATCCTTAACCTTTGCCTGGACCGCCCTTTTAGGTTTTCAGCCCACAAGGATACCCATTTTTGCCCAAATCGCCCTTTCGGGTTTTCAACTTGCCGAGTGTATAATCTTTTGCATATATCCCTAATTTTTGCCCAAACCTTTTGGTTTTTCGGGATGCCCTTATCTTGCCTAGGTGTGTCAACCTAGCGGGTCTCTCATGCATAGTATTTTTTAACTATGTCCGTGTTCACAGGATGTGGGAAGTCTTCACTATCCATGGTAGTCAGCATCATGGCACCACCAGAGAACACTCTCTTGACAATAAATGGCCCTTCGTAGGTGGGAGTCAATTTGCCCCTGGGGTCTCCTTGTGGCAGAATGATGTGCTTTATCACCAAGTCACCAGCTTGATATACTCTAGGCTTGATCTTTTTGTTGAAAGCCTTGATCATACGTTTTTGGTATTTCTGACCATGACAAACAACAACCAATCGCTTCTTAACGATCAATTTCAACTGATCCAATCTTGTCTGAACCCACTCGTCTTTGCCTAGGCCTTCTTCATTCATAATCCTTAATGAGGGAATTTGAACTTCCACTGGCAAAACAGCTTCCATGCCATAGACTAAAGAAAAGGGAGTTGCCCCAGTTGATGTTCTACCTGAAGTACGATAGCCATGAAGATAAAACAACAATATCTCATGTCAATCCTTGTAGGTCACTGCCATCTTCTGCATAATCTTCTTAATGTTTTTGTTGGCCGCTTCGACTGCGCCATTCATTTTAGGTCTATAAGGAGAAGAATTGTGATGCTTGATTTTGAACTAAGTGCAAAGTTCAGTAATCATAGCATTGTTGAAGTTAGTCCCATTATCGGTGATGATCCTTTCGAGGATACCATAGCGGCAAATGAGGTTATGTTTGATGAATCTGGCTACCACGTTCTTTATGACTGAGGCAAATTAAGCGGCTTCAACCCATTTGGTGAAATAATCAATAGTGACAAGAATGAAGCGATGTCCATTGGAAGCAGTGGGTTTGATCTCTCCAATCATGTCAATGCCCCACATTGCCAATGGCTACGGAGCGGTCATAACATTAAGAGGGATAGGAGGCACGTGGACCTTGTCAACATAGATTTGGCATTTGTGGAAAGTCCTAGAGTGTTGATGGCAATCAGTCTCCATTATTGACCAATAATAACTGTCTCTCAGGATTTTATTTTCCATAGTATGTCTACTTGAGTGAGTGCAAAAGAGACCATCGTGCATGTCTTCCATAATTTCCTCTGCCTCCTTCTTGTCCATACATCGGAGTAGAGTGGAGTCATGGTTGCGCTTGTACAATATTGTGTTACTTAGGAAGAATTTGGCTGAAAATCTTCGTAAGAACTTTCTTTCATTGATGGATGCTCCTTCAGGGTATTCTTGTGCTTCAAGGTATCTCTTCACCTCATGATACCATGGCTTCTCGGCGTCAGTGTCAAGCTCATAGCAGTGTGCAGGTTCGTTGAATCTCTCAATTGTAATCATAGGATCTTCATTGTCCCATCTGACCTTGAACATAGAAGACATGGTGGCTAAAGCATCAACTAATTGATTTTCTTCCCTAGGGAAGTGTTCAAAGGTGATCTCTTCGAAGAAAGGAATCAGAGATAGCACAAGCTCCTTCTAAGGAATGAGATTAGGGTGCTTAGTGTCCCAATCTCCTTTTACTTGGCTAATCACTAGAGTGGAATCCCCAAACACATTCAAATGTTTGACCCTCAAATCGATGGCAACTTTCAGACCCAAAATGCATGCCTCGTACTCAGCCATATTGTTCGTACAATCGAAGCATAGTATGGCAGTGAAAGGAGTGTGGCAACCTTCAGGGGATACGATCGCAACACCAATTCCGTTACCCAAAACATTGGAAGCCCCATCGAAGACCATAGTCCATTGGGATCCTTGTTCAGGTCCGTCATACGGTCCAGGTTTTGCACAGTCGGTCACTAGCATGATGTTCTCATCCGAGAAGTCAAAGTTCATAGACAGATAATCATCAACAACTTGATGGGCCAAATGATCTTCTAATACACTTCCTTTGATGGCCTTTTGCATTGTGTATTTAATGTCGTACTCATTCAAGATCATTTTCCATCTAGCTATTCGTCCGGAAAAAGCAGGTTTCTCGAAGATGTACTTGATTGGGTCCATCTTAGAAATCAACAGAGTGGTATGAGTCAACATATACTGTCTTAGCCGGTGAGCAGCCCATGCCAGAGCGCAACAAGTTTTCT
This sequence comes from Vicia faba, assembly GCA_948472305.1. Taxonomy (NCBI): domain Eukaryota; kingdom Viridiplantae; phylum Streptophyta; class Magnoliopsida; order Fabales; family Fabaceae; genus Vicia; species Vicia faba. The sequence goes on from OX451739.1 coordinate 1,160,504,705, forward strand.
CGAGCAGTGAATATTTGGTTTCATAGTCGGTAAACGTTTTGCTCAGGTAATAAATAGCATGCTCTTTTCGGTCAGACTCTTCATGTTGGCCCAAAACACACCCCATAGAATTATCTAGCACTGTCAAGTACATGATCAAGGGTCTTCCTTCAACTGGAAGCATGAGAATCGAAGGTTCTTTCAGATATTCTTTGATTTTGTCGAAGGTAGCTTGGCATTCATCATTCCATCTGACTACTTGATCCTTCTTCAAGAGTTTGAAAATCAGCTAACAAGTAGCAGTTAAGTGAGATATGAAGCGAGCGATGTAGTTAAGACGACCCAAGAATCCTCTAACTTCCTTTTCAGAGTGGGGGACTGGCATTTATTGGATGGCCTTCACCTTGGCAAGATCGAATTCGATGCCTTTACCATTGACAACAAAACCTAGAAGCCTTCCAGATCGTACTCCAAATGTGCACTTGTTAGGGTTCAACCTCAACTTGTAATTTTTCAAACTCTCGAATAGCTTGTACAGGTGATCGAGATGTTCCTCTTCAGTTTATGATCTTGAAATCATATCATCCACATATACCTCTATCTCATGATGGATCATATCATGAAACAAAGCTACCATAACCCTCGTATATTTTGCCCCTACATTCTTCAACCCGAACGGCATGACCTTGTAGCAAAAGGTGCCCCATTGCGTAACAAAAGTAGTCTTCTCCATGTCTTCAGGAGCCATCCTAATTTGATTATAGCCGGAGAAACCATCCATGAAAGAGAATACTTTATGTTGAGCAGTGTTATCGACCAAGACATCAATATGAGGTAGAGGGAAGTAATCCTAGGGGCTTGCCCTATTCAGATCCCTATAATCTACACACATATAAACTTTTCCGTCTTTCTTTGGCATTGGCACCACATTTGCAACCCATTGGGGATAAGATGTCACAACTAGGAATCCTACGTCAAATTGTTTCATCACTTCATCTTTTATCTTTTCAGACATGTCAGGCCTCATGCGATGAACCTTTTGTTTGACAGGAGGACAATCTTCCTTTGTCGGTAGACGATGAACTACAATGTCAGTATCCAACCCTGGCATATCTTCATACAACCAAGCAAACACTTTCACATAGTCATGCAACATATGAACCAATCTTCTTTTGACACTACTTTCCAGTTTAGCACCGATCTTGACCTCTTTCTTGTTTGTCTCAGTACCCAGATTGATGACTTAAACTGACTCTTTATACGGCTGAATAGCTTTTTCCTCTTGTAATAGAAGCCTGGCTAGTTCTCCTGTTATTTCACAATCTTCCTCGCTTTCGTCTTCGGCTTGGTTAATTGGACGTTCTAAATCATAGTTGGCAATAGTAGAGTCATTAGCAATGAGATCCAGAGTGGATGAGGACCTGCAAGAGTGTATGTGTGTGCATGTAAGACACGTGGCTATTTTGAAAAATGTTTTTGAAGAAAAAGAAAGACAATGAGCTCAAAGATTTGAATGCAAAAGAGTCTAATGGTTTGTATTGAATGATCATATGATAACATGAACATAAATAAAAACCCTTGACAAATGGACCAAAGTGCCCTGGGCCAGGCACATGGCTTAAAAGTCATTGTTTAATATTACAGACAAAATGTTCTTGAATTAAAAGAAAGCAATAAACAAGTGATTACTCCTCAATGAAGGAGATTGGAACAAAGTCCTTTGCGTGCCAATTGTTGAGCTTCGTTGTAGTATGGTATACCCAATCTTCAAATGCAACTTCATCATTAGAATCACCTACAACGTTAACTTCATGACTCCCAATACGGAGAGGGAGCTTCCCTGCATGAGCGCGCCTCACTTCTTTCTGAGCCATGATAGTGAAACCCAAACCACATTTGTCTTATTTGAATGCGATCTCGAGGAGTTTCCCCCAAGTATCACAACTTCCTTCTTCGACTGCAGCATGATCATCTTTTAATGAAACCATCTTTGGCACAACCTTAACAGCTTTGGACACATCAGAGGAACATTTGACAGTAGAAATCATTGGTGGCACAACTTCAAAAGCCTGGCACTGGGTTTCTATAAATTCTCCATCCATCTCCACATATTTGAAAGAGTTGAGGTGGCTTACCATTAAATCCTCCTCACCACAGACAGTGACAATCCTTCCTTTGACCGGATACTTGAGCTTTTGATGAAGAGTTGATGTTACTTCCCTTGCTCCATGGATCCAAGGGCGACCCAACAAATAGGAGTAGGTAGGACGAATATCCATGATATAGAAAGTAGAGTTGAAAATATGTGAGCCCACCTTGATCGGGAGATCCACCTCTCCATGAACCGTCCTTTTGGACCCATCGAAAGCCCTCACAATAATATCACTTGGTTTCAAAACTAGTCCTTCACAGTCTAAACGATCCAAAGCCCCCTTGGGTATCACGTTTAAAGAAGAGCCAGTGTCCACCAGAACATGTGCTAGGGTAATCCCCTTACATTCAACAAAAACATGCAGAGCTTTGTTATGGTTCTTTCCCAGTGGTGTCAGATCAACATCTGAGAACCCTAAACCATTATCAGTCATCAAGCTTGCCACATAATTTTCAAACTGTTCAGTTATGGTCTCATGAGGGACATGAGCCTTCTTCAAGAATTTGATTAACGCCCGAGCATGGGCATCGGAACAGAGTAACAAAGATAACATGGAAATCTTGGAAGGGGTTTTCCCCAACTGTTCCACAATCTTGAAATCGCTCCTTTTTATAATTTTCAAGATCTCATCCATTTCACGAGCACAAGGTTCCCCATCAGCAATGTCTTTTGCGGGTATTTCCGTCTCAACAGGCTCAACTACCTTCTCCTTTCCTCTTGGGTCAGCACTAGGTTTAGCAGCGGTGATGCGGACAAACGCCTTTGTAACAGTTGGTGGTGAGATGTTGGGTGAAATCATTCTCCCATTTCTCGTTACCTTACTAGAGCTAGTAATGTTACCAATGTCGTCAACTTTACTTTCTTCAATCCAGCGTCTTGCTTTATTCCATGGTAAAACACCTCAGCACCATAGTTCCATGGCACTGCTTTGTTGGAAGAGTATGGAATTGGCCTGGGGGCGGTAATTATCAAAGGAGCAACAATTGGTTCATTTGAAATCCTGATAGGACCCTTGTAGGAGATCCTAAGAGGCTTATTTGAGATGGTTATGATGGAGAGGTCTTCACACTTATTGATCAAACTTTTGGCGGACGAAGTCTTCTCAAATAGGATCTCATGGTTATTCATCAGGCGTTGAATTCCTTCATTCATCCCTTTGCATCCATTGCGTTATTTGGCATAGCAATCACAATCCTTCAAACAGGTAGGGAAAATCCCGGCTTTCAACAGATTATTTTTGATAGTGGTTAACTTAGTAGCCAGGTATTCAACGGAGGAAATAAAAATGGTATCTTCAACAGCATTGACACCCTTGACATGATTTAGCATAGGCGCGGTGATTACATTCGGATTTAGAGGAGGATCAAATTCAATGGCCTTGTTGTCTATTAAGTCTTGAATTTTATTCTTCAGTGCCCAGCATTGGTCAGTCTCATGCCCGGGACTACTTGAGTGATATGCACACTTGGCGCTCAGATTATATTTGGGTGAAGAGGTATCTGGATTGGCCAGAGGATCACGCAGTGTCACCAAATTATCCTTTAGTAGGTGTTCTAAGGCTTGGGATAGTGACATGCCTATCCTTATGAATTGTCTTGGTGGATCATGAAATCGTTGATGATTTGAAGATGGTCTTTGAGCAGGAGATGGATTGGAAATCCGGACAACATTAATAGACGGATGGTAATACTTCTTGGTACGGGCCCTTGCCCCATACAATATTCGTTTCTTTCTTCTCGACAAAAGGTTTCTTTATAGGATTGGAGGTGAAGGCAAATACCATGGGAATCTTCCCGCTTTTGATACTTCTTTCAACTCTTTCACCGGTTAAGATCAGCTCAGTGAAATCGGAAGAAGAACAGTCAACCAATAAGTTAAAGAATGGACCAGATAAAGTGCCCATAAACATGTCAATATGATACCTATCAGTCAAAGGTGGTTGAACCCTACTAGCGAGATCTCTCCACTTTTGGGCATACTCTTTGAACCCTTCACCCTTACCAATTGTCATGTCTTGCAACTGAACTCTTATCGGCGCCATTTCGGCATTATACTAGTATTGGTGATAGAAAGCGGTGGCTAAGTCTTCCCATGTATAGATACGGGAATCATCCAATTGGTAAAACCACTCTAGTTGCGTCCCAGCCAAACTTTCTTGAAAAAAGTGAACCCATAGTTTTTATCAGCGGTGTGCGGTTGAATTTTGCGCACATAAGATTTCAGGTAAAGTTTTCAATAGGAAGCCCCATCGTACTTAGCAAACACTGGTATCTTGAATTTGTGGGGAATGACAACCCCATATATTAAACCTAAATCATCGAAAACCAAACCGGGGACGGCTTGAATCTCAACGGCCTTCAATATGTCTTCTAACTGCTTGTACTTAACATCGGCAAGAGGATACTGCTCGTCAAAATAATCCTCATCATCAGACACTTGATCATTAATACACCCAACCTGGGTACTCCTAGCTTCTCCAATTTTATTCCCGTCTTCCTCAGACGAGTCTTCCACTACCGGGATCTGACGGACCGACTCTTTAAATCTTCTACCCATGTTTACTAGGGCTTTCCTCTTTGGTTTCTTTTTGGCTTCTAGAAACGCCATCAGATCTTGTTGCCCCTTGGCTAGGGTCAGTAGAGTCTCTTGAAACTGAGAGTTCTGTGATGTAGGTCTTTCACTGTTTTCTCGATATCCATCTTGTTGAAATAAACAACAGAAAGATAAGGAAACCTGTCATGTGAAAACCTGTTATGTTATGATGCATGGAAGATGTGTATGCAAATGATTTCAAGGATTTATGAAATTTAAATTTGTATAGACAAAGAATGATTAAACATCAATTTTCATTAATTCGTTCAAAATGATTGCAACACGCCTCTTGGGCTTACAAAATAAATCTCTAAGATAAAAAGGTCGAACGCATCCTCTTCGACGCAAGGTAGGCGTTCACACTTTTCTCTTCATGAAATTTCTTTGTAAGCTCCAAGACCCTTTTCTCACTAGCATAGAATTGAGCTTCGAAGGTATCTCGTTCTTCCTTTAGCTGAACCCAACCTTTTTGCAAGTCTTCAAGAGAAGTAGGCATGTCAGGATGGAGGACAGTGTACGGGACATCTCCTTCAATTATAGGCTCCATGATAACTGGTAAGATGGAGGGATAAGGCATCACGAGCTTATGAGCACGATCTCTTACCCACCTAAGATAAGGTTCAAGTGGAATAGAATTCTTGTGTCTTAGCGTTTTACTGCCCACTTTGCTTACCATCCTCCAAGCTCGTATAAACTTCTGACGGTAACTTTGATCGTCGCTCTTGTAGTCGAATATCACTCCTTGGATGAGCATATCATGATGATTATCTCTTCAGGCGTATCTAAACTGTCGTAAGGCTAAGAAAGGGTTGTAAGTGATACCCCCCCTAATGCCAAGCAAAGGGACATTAGGGAATTCCCCACAATGGTCTATGATAGTAACGTTCTCCAAGGATCGAGAAAACCAATGAATATCCGAGTGTCTGAGCGTCATCAGCCTATGGGACCACCTCAAACCTTGCTAGTTCTTCAACACAGACCGGGGAAGATGCGAAATAAACCATCTAGTCAAGAGAAGAGTGCAACACATGAGGGACCCTCTCTTTCTCATAGTGTGAGAGTGGAGAGAATATAGGATATCTGCCAACAAAGTAGGCACCGGATTGCGAGACATAAATATTTTGACAGCACTTACATCTATGAGTTGGTCAGGATTTGGAAACAAAACCATCCCATAGATGAGAAGGGCCAATATTTCTTCAAAATCTTGTAAGTCAAAAGAGTTCCAACAATCTTGAGCTTTCTCAAACAAGAACTTGGCTAAGAACCCTTTGACACCACTCCTTGTTTCCCAATTAGTCGTGATATCAGATTGTTGAAAGTGTAGCACTCGGGAAATCTCTTCAGGTCTTGGATCTCTTTCTGTACCGTTGAAGGGTATTTGATTGAGAATATGAATCCTCAAGAGTTGAGAGAACTCTTCTATAGTAGGTACAAGTTGATAATCGGGAAAAGTAAATCAATGGTGTAGAGGATCGAAGAACTGGAAAAGCACCTTCATCATATCTTCGTTAGTGCTCGAGGTAACCAAGTTTAGGAGGCGACCATGGCTTTCAGTGAATGAAGAATTCTCAGGGACCCTTGATTCTAACTCTTTTATTTGAGAAGGAATTCTTATTAGATTGACTTGGATAGTGTTCATGCGACTGGAAGCCATGTCCTATAAAACAGAACAAAGGTAAATCCCAATAATCCTTGAAATGGTTAGTGAGAATACTTATGATGTTATGATGTTTATGATGTTATGTACAAGTAAACATATTCACACAAGGAAAACAAGTCCTTAGGTTTAGGCTTTCATGGAGTCTTATAGGTAAGTACCCTCTTGAAGTTTAGTTGGCACAAACCTGTCCTAGAAATAGTAACTGGGTTCTAAGGGATCTCGATATCACTGATCTTTCTCGCCGGGCATTGTTTCAGCGTAAACCTCTTTCATGGCGACCTAAATATCCCGAGAAGTCCGATATCAATGAGCGTAGTATCGAGTATCAACCAAGTTCAGAGTGCACCAAAGTCGGCTATCTCACTACTTCCTAATGGCCAAGTTGGTCAAGTAAAGGTTCTAAAGTCAGTTAGTGTTTCATGACACCACACAGCAGCCCCGTATTCTCCTTGACTACTCAAGGGCTACCGGTACCCACATATGTGTCACACTAACGTAGCTATTGCTTATACCATGTCAGTATACCCCGCACAGTTTCCACAATGTATTGCTACTTACCTATAAGGTATCCCCAAATCCGGGTAGAGGATCAAAGCAAGCCCAAACAAGGAACCAAAATTTAAAGCAAGAAAGTCAAACAATGAAAGCAAGTAAAGGTGATCTAGCCCTAAGGTAACCCCACTTTTAAGTTTTTCCCTAGCAGAGTCAGCAGTTCTATAATACGTTGGGAGAACTGAATTGAGATGTTTTATGTTTGATCGCAATTGTTGCGGTTGTAACGCCCGTAATTTAATTAATTATTTAATTAAATAATTTTTTTGGAATAATCGTTGTGTTGTGATTAGTTGGATTTAATTATTTTATTAATTTATGGAATATTATGATAAGGATAGTATTATTTGATGCGGGCTTGTTTTAAAGGATAGAAGTAGTAATAAGGGGGTGTAGTAGTCTTAAGCCCATTAAGGAATAAAGAGAATAATATGGTTATTTTATAATTATTGGAACTAATAAGGAGAAAAGAAGAAGCAGTAAGAAGAGAAGGAAAATAAGGTTTGGAAGAGAAAGAACGTGAAAGTTGTTGGAAAGGAGGAAGAGAGGCAGAACGGAAATCAACCGAAAAAGTTATAGGATAATTATAATTGATGATTATCTATGATTAGAGGATGTTTTAGGGCCTAAAGTAAGGAAACCATAGTGAAAACATAGTGAAATCACAAAAAATATTCATGACAGAACAGGATGTGTCGACCCCAAAAGCCATGTGTCGATGCATGAAGGCTTTTAGACTCGGGATGAGTCGATACGAAGGAGTCCTTCATTGATACATGAGGGCTTTTAGACTCAGTATGAGTCGATACGAAGGAGCATGTATCGATACATGCAGTGGTGCAGACTCAGTATGAGTCGATACAAGAGAGTATGCGTCGACTCATGTAGCATGTTCAATCCAGTACGCGTCGACCCAAGACATTACGCGTCGATCCATGTTGTCTGGTTTTTGAAAGATTCATTTTCCAAAGGCTGTAACTTGAGTTTTCGGACTCCGTTTGAGGTGCCGTTCGAAGTGCTGAATAGCTAACCCGATGAAATTCATTCTTAAGGATTAAAATGAAGAATAGGAAGGATAATCCTAGTACCAAAATTAGGATTAGAGTTAGTTCCCGTGTTAATCGCTATGTATTTTTTATGAAGAATGGTGAGGATGAGATAATTATAGATTTCTGTTTGGTTCGTAACAGCCAGATGAATAATGATAATGATGTAGTATTATAGAATAGTAATATGTAGAGGTTTGGTAATTTACAAGTAAGCCTTAGATGATTAATTAATTATAGGCAATATCATGTTGTAGGCCTATGGCCAACGTTGGGAGATTAACGAATTACTGTTGTATTGTTGTTGTGGCTGAGTTGCTATGAATTATGATGATATATGATGTTTGATGAATTATGATGTTGATGAATGATGTTGATGAAAGATGTTGAGATGCCTCTAATAATTGGCAGCTATTAAGATGTAGGCTTCTGGCCAACGATGATGTTGTGTTGAGGTGTTGTTAATTATGGTGTTGTCATTAAATTCATGATTATGTCGCATACATTGCATTTCAAGATGGAGCTTATGCTCGTTAAGATGGCCTGTATTGGCGAATATTAAGATGAAGGCTTATGCCTTGTTGATGCCTCTATTAATTGGCAGATTTTTAATACGGGAGTTCTTCTCCAATGGTACCACATGCATTTGCATAGTATTGAGTCGCATTATATGATTTCATAAAGAAGTAATGTATTAATGTGGTGAATGTGTATATCCTTGGTATTTCTGTTGCGATCATTATTGTTTATAAGATGAGAAATGGTGATGTTATATGATCTAATTTAATATATTAATTATCATACGCTTTATTATATTGTTAGATATCTCAACCCTTCTGTTTGAATGTTACCCTTACGTTGGTAACGTGTAGGTAATCGAGAGTGAAGGCTGTATACCTTCAGTAGTTCGAGTCAGTGTCATTGCTATGATATGTAACACTCGGGGGGATGAACGCTTGTTGCTTTCAATTATGATGATTTCAGTTGTTGAAATTTAATTTGATTGTTACAAAGTATGTGTTATTTTGAAGTTGCTGTAACGATGGATAAGGATGTTATTAAGAATTCCGCCGCGTAGATGTTTAAATTGTTGAATTAAGAGATTTAATTATTATGCTGATAGTTCATCCTAAGTTTTAAAGTGTTATGTATCCACGTTGAATGCAATGTGTTTTTAAAGATGAATTTGTGGCATCCTGATTCGTTTGCATGAATGTTTATAACTCTGATTTACATTTATAATTGTCGGGTAGAATTAGGGTGTTACAAAGTTGGTATTACAGCAAAAGGTTGGTCTGACCTTGTTGTCGAGTCGTAGTTGTCTAACAATGGAGTATTGTTAATTTGAGTTCTAACCGTTGTTTATGTTGTAGTGATAAGTTGATATAGCTAGAAGGAATGATGTTGCACTTGTTGCTGCTTTAGAAGCAATGGCTCATGCGATGGAGAATCAGTCGAATGCTGACGGGAATGTTGGATCTCGTAGCTTGGCGAATTTCCAAAGAGAGAATTCGCCTACGTTCAAGGGAAAGTATGATCCTGATGGAGCATTGGATTTGTTGAAATAGATTGAGAGAATCTTCCATGTGATGGACTGCACTCCAGCGCAGAAGGTTCGATATGGTAATCATATGCTAGCGGTCGAGGCTGATGACTGGTGGGTAGAGACGTGCCAGAGGTTGGAAGCTGCAAGTGAGAATGTCACTTGGGCTGTGTTCCGTAGGGAATTTCTAAGGAAGTAATTTCCTGAAGATGTCCGTGGTAAGAAGGAAATTGAATTCCTTGGGCTGAAGCAAGGGAAAATGTCGATTGTTGAGTATGCTACAAAGTTTGTTGAGTTGGCTAAGATTTATCCGCACTATGCTGAGGAAGATGCTGAGTTTTCGAAGTGTATCAAGTTTGAAAATGGGTTGATCCCAGAGATCAAGAAGGCAGTCAGATACCAAAAGATCCGTGTCTTTTCTGATTTGATTGATAGCTACAGAATTTGTGAGGAGGATAATAATGCTCATTACAAGATTATCAGTGATAAGAGTGGTAAGCACCAATAGAATCGTGGTAAGCCTTATGATACCCCAGCTGGTAAAGGTAAACAGAAAGCTGCTCAGAGTCAGAAGACTAGTGGGGGAGATGCTCTTTCTGGTGTGGTTTGTTTTAAATGTGGGAAACCTTGGCATAAGAGTAATGTGTGTACTACTGAAGCAAAAAGGTGTTTCCGTTGTGGTAAGAACGGACATGTTGTATCTGAGTGCAAGCATAAGGATGTGATTTGTTTCAATTATAGTGAAGAAGGGCACATTGGTAGTCAGTGTAAGAAACCGGATAGGGCACAAACAAGTTATAAAGTGTTCTCTTTGGTTGAGAATTAGGCATCTACTGAGGACAAACTTATCAGAAGTACATGTTTCATTAATAGTACTCCTTTAGTTACTATTATTGATATCGGTGCTACTCACTGTTTTATTTCTGCTGATTGTGTTGAAAGATTGGGTCTTATATTGTCTTCTATGAATGGAGAAATGGTCGTCGATACTCTAGCCAAAGGGTCGGTGACTACTTCTTTTGTTTGTTTGAAGTGTCCCTTGTCGATCTTTGACAGAGACTTTGCTATTGATTTGGTTTGTTTATTGTTAAGAGGTTTGGATGTGATTTTGGGTATGAACTGGTTAGAGCATAACAATGTTCATATTAACTGTTATGACAAGTCTGTGAGGTTTTCTACTCCTAAAGAAGAAGGAGATAGTCCGTTGTCTGCTAAACAGTTGAGAAAGTTGATGCAAGAAGAAGTACAAATGTTCTCGTTGATGGCGTCACTATCTGTAGAGACTCAAGCTATAATTAAGGAATTCCAAGTGGTGTGTGAATTTCCTAAAGTTTCCCCCGATGAGATTCCCGATGTACCACCGAAGAGGGAAGTTGAATTTGCGATTGATCTTATACCCGATACCAGACTTGTGTCTATGGCACCATACATGATGTCTGCATCTGAATTATCAGGGTTAAAGAAGCAATTGGAGGAGTTACTTGAAAAGAAGTTTGTAATACCAAGTGTATCGCCATGGGGTGCTCCAGTGTTGTTAGTAAAGAAGAAAGATGGAAGTATGAGGCTTTGTATTAATTATAGACAGTTGAATAAAGTGACGATTAAGAATAAGTATCCGCTTCCAACAATAGATGACTTGATGGACCAATTGGTGGATTCTCGTGTGTTTAGTAAGATTGATTTGAGGTCGGGTTACCATCAGATTAAAGTGAATGATGAAGATATCCATAAGACGGCTTTCAGAATGCATTATGGACATTATGAGTATTCGGTGATGCCTTTCGGTGTTACTAATGCGCCGGGAGTATTCATGGAATATATGAATCGTATCTTTCATACTTATTTGGATCGGTTTGTAGTGGTGTTTATTGATGATATTTTGATTTACTCTAAGTCAGAAGAAGAGCATGCAGAACACTTAAGAGTAGTATTGCAAGTTTTGAAAGAGAAGAAGTTGTATGCAAAGTTGTCCAAGTGTGAATTCTGGTTAAAGGAGGTTAGTTTTCTTGGTCATGTGATCTCAGGTAGTGGCATCGATGTAGATCCATCGAAGGTTGATGTTGTGTTGCAATGGGAAACTCCGAAGTCATCTACTGAGATTAGAAGCTTTTTGGGACTAGCTGGGTACTATAGAAGGTTTATCGAAGGTTTTTCTAAGTTGGAACTTCCGTTGACTAAGTTGACTTGTAAAGGTATAGCTTTTGTGTGGGATGTTCAGTGCAAAGAAAGTTTTACAGAGTTGAAGAAGAGATTGACATCGGCTCCGATTTTGACGTTGCCTAATCCAGGAGAGCCTTTTGTCGTGTATTGTGATGCTTCTAAGATGGGTTTAGGAGGTGTGCTTATGCAGAATGGTAAGGTAGTTACTTATGGGTCAAGGCAGTTAAGGACTCATCAGAAGAGCTATCCTACGCATGATTTAGAGCTTGCTGCATTTGTCTTTGTGTTGAAGATTTAGAGGCATTATCTTTATGGTTCTAGATTTGAAGTGTTTAGTGACCATAAGAGCTTAAAGTATTTATTCGATCAGAAGGAGTTGAATATGAGGCAATGAAGATGGTTGGAATTGTTAAAGGATTATGATTTCGGTTTGAATTATCATCCAGGAAAAGCGAATGTGGTAGCTGATGCATTGACTCGGAAGACTTTACATATGTCGGCAATGATGTTTAAAGAGTTTGAATTAATTGAGCAGTTCAGAGATATGAGCTTAGTTTGAGAGGTGACGCTGCAGAGTGTTATGTTGGGTATGTTGAAGATTAATAATGAATTTCTAGACAGTATCAGAGAAGCTCAGAAGTTGGATGTGTAACTGGTAGACTTGATGGTTGGAATCGATCAGTCTGAGAATAATGATTTTAAACTAGATGCGCAAGGTGTGTTAGGATTTCGTAATCGGATTTGTATTCCTGATGATTTTGAGATGAAGAAAGTGATACTTGAAGAGAGTCATAGAATTAAGTTGAGTATTCATCCAGGAGCTACAAAGATGTATCAAGATTTGAAAGGTTTATTTTGGTGGCCTGGGATAAAGAGTGATGTGGCTCGGTTTGTGTATGCATGTTTGACTTGTCAGAAGTCGAAAGTTGAACATCAAAAGCCAGCAGGGTTGATGCAACGGTTAGAAGTTCCAGAATGGAAATGGGATAGAATTTCGATGGAATTTGTGACGGGGTTACCTAATACTTTAAGAGGACAACATTCGATTTGGGTGATTATTGATAGGCTTACGAAGTCGACTCATTTTATTCCTATTAACATCAGTTTTCCAGTGTCGAAGTTGGCTGAGATTTACACTAGTATGATTGTGAAGTTGCATGGTGTTCCTTTGTGCATTGTGTCAGATAGAGATCCAAGATTTACTTTTGATTTTTGGAAGATTTGGAAAGAAGCGTTGGGTTCTAAGTTGAGGTTGAGTTCAGCATACCATCCTCAGACAGATGGTCAGACTGAGCGGGATATTCAATTGTTGGAAGACTTGTTTAGGGCATGTGTTCTTGAGCAGGGAGGTTTGTGGGATACTTATCTTCCGTTGATAGAGTTCACTTATAATAACAGTTACCATTCTAGTATTGGGATGACACCTTTTGAAGCGTTGTATGGTCGAAGATGTAGAACTTCTTTATGTTGGCATGAATCTGGTGAAAATGTAGTACTTGGACCTGAACTTGTTCGTGAGACTACTGAGAAGGTGAAGTTGATTCGAGAAAAGATGAAAGCTTCCCAAAGTAGACAGAAGAGTTATCATGACAAGCGAAGGAAAGATTTAGAATTTCAAGCGGGTGACCATGTGTTTTTGATAGTTACATCTGTGAATGGTGTTGGGCAAGCATTGAAGTCTAAGAAGCTCACTTCTCATTTTATTGGACCATATCCGATTTCGGAGAGAGTCGGGAATGTGGCTTATAGAGTGGCTTTACCGCCTAATCTTTCGAATTTGCATGATGTGTTTCATGTGTCACAACTTCGGAAGTATATTTCAGATCCATCTCATGTGATTCATATGGACGATGTGCAAGTACGGGATAATCTTACGGTGGAGATGATGCCTGTACAGATCACGGATCGTGAAATAAAGACTCTGAGGGGAAAGGAGATTGTTTTGGTTAAAGTGGTTTGGCTAGGAATTTCCGGAGAAAGAATGACTTGGGAGTTGGAGAGCAAGATGCGGGACTCCTATCCTGAGTTGTTTGATTAAGGTAAATTTTCGAGGACGAAAATATTCTAAGTGGGGTAGAGTTGTAACGCCCGTAATTTAGTTAATTATTTAATTAAATTATTTTTTTGGAATAATCATTGTGTTGTGATTAGTTGGATTTAATTATTTTATTAAGTTGTGGAATATTATGAGAAGGATAATATTATTTGACGTGGATTTGTTTTAAAGGATAAAATTAGTAATAAGGGGGTATAGTAGTCTTAAGCCCATTAAGGAATAAATAGAATAATATGGTTATTTTATTATTGTTGGAACTAATAAGGAGAAAAGAAGAAGCAGTAAGAAGAGAAGGAAAATAAGGGTTGGAAGAGAAAGAACGTGAAAGTTTTTGGAAAGGAGGAAGAGAGGCAGAACGGAAATCAGTCGGAAAAGTGATAGAGCAACCTTTAATCCAAGATAAGGGTGGGGTTCTGAATCTATAATAGGGTTTATGATGATTGGTATGTGGGATTAGATGTGAAATATTGTTTGGTTTATGAATGAATTATATGTTGTTGTATGATGAGAATCACTGATTGAAAGATGAATAATAATGCCCTAATGCTGTATATTTGATGTAGAATTATAGGATAATTATAATTGATAATTATCTATGATTAGAGGATGTTTTTAGGGCCTAAAGAATGGAAACCGTAGTGAAAACACAGTGAAATTGCAGAAAATATCCATGAAAGAACAGGACGTGTCAACCCCAAAACCCATGCGTCGATGCATGAAAGCTTTTAGACTCAGGATGAGTCAATACAAAGGAGTCCTGCATCGATACAGTAGGGCTTTTAGACTCGGGATGAGTCGATACGAAGGCGGATGTATCGATACACGCAGTGTTGCAGACTCAGTATGAGTCGATACAAGAGAGTAGGCGTCGAATCATGTAGCGTGTTCCTTCCAGTACACGTCGACCCAAGACATTACGCGTCGATCCATGTTGTCTTGTTTTTGAGAGATTTATTTTCCAAAGGCTGTAACTTGAGTTTTCGGACTCCGTTTGAGGTGTCGTTCGAAGCGTTGAGTAGCTAACGCGATGAACTTAATTCTTAAGCATTAAAATGAAGAATAGGAAGGATAATCCTAGTACCCAAATTAGGATTAGAGTTAGTTCCCGCGTTAATCGCTATGTTGTTTTTTTTGTGAAGAATGATGAGGATGAGATGATTATAGATTTCTATTTGGTTCGTAACAGCCAGATGAATGATGATAATGATGTATTATTAGATAATAGTAATATGTAGAGGTTTGGTAATTTAGAAGTAAGCCTTAGATGATTAATTAGTTATAGGCAATATCACGTTGTAGGCCTATGGCCAACATTGCGAGATTGATGAATTACTGTTGTATTGTTGTTGTGGCTGAGTTGCTGTGAATTATGATGATATATGATGTTTGATGAATTATGATGTTGATGAAAGATGTTGAGATGCCTCTAATAATTGGCAGCTATTAAGATGTAGTCTTTTGGCCAACAATGATGTTGTGTTGAGGTGTTGTTAATTATGGTGTTGTCATTACATTCACGAGTGTGTCGCATATTTTGCATTTCAAGATGGAGCTTATGCTCGTTAAGATGGCCTGTATTGGAGAATATTAAGATGAAGGCTTATGCCTTGTTGATGCCTCTATTTATTGGCAAATTTTTAAGATGGGAGTTCTTCTCCAATGGTACCACATGCATTTGTATAATATTGAGTCGCATTATATGATTGCTTAAAGAAGTTGTGTATTAATGCGGTGGATGTGTATATTGTTGGTGTTTCTGTTGCGATCATTGTTGTTTATAAGATGAGAAGTGGTAATGTTATGTGATCTAATTTAATATATTAATTAGCATACGCTTTATTATATTGTTTGATATCACACCCCTTCTGTTTGAATGTTACCCTTACGTTGGTAACATATAGGTAATCGAGAGTGAAGGTTATATACCTTCAGTAGTTGGAGTCCCTGTCATTGCTCTGATATGTAACACTCGTGGGGATGAACGCTTGTTGCTTTCAATTATGATGATTTCAGTTGTTGAACTTTAATTTGATTGTTACAAAGTATGTGTTGTTTTGAAGTTGTTGTAATGATGGAAAAAAATGTTATTAAGAATTTCTCTACGTAGATGTTTAAATTGTTGAATTAAGAGATTTAATTATTATGCTGATAGTTCATCTGAAGTTTTAAAGTTTTATGTATTCACGTTGAATGCAGTGTGTTTTTAAAGATGAATTTGTGGCATCCTGATTCGTTTGCATTAATGTTTATAACTTTAATTTACATTTATAATTGCCGGATAGAATTGGGGTGTTACAGCGGTTAGCAAGAGTCGTCACCGACTTTTCTTTTATCCAAAAGGAAAGGTGGAAAAGAACAGGAAAGACCTTTGAGATTATTTCTTGAGTTCAGGGGGTAAATTATGAAAAGGGAAGGTGTTAGCACCCTTTTCATCCATAGTTATTTATGGTCTCTTAGTTTCTTGCTAGATCACTTGGTTTGTTTGAAAATGTGCTTTGTGGTGGTTTTTGAAAGTATTTTGAAAAGGCGCCTTCGTTTAGGAAATTGTTGTAATGGTTCTCGTTCGTAAGAACGTATACAAAGTGTTAGACTTTTGAAAATATTTTAAGTTTTGAATGTTTATTTTTGAAAGTGTTTGTTGTTTATTCTGAAAATGAGCAAGGATGTTTGTTTTGAAAGTGAACAAGCAACTAGGAACAATCTACCTACTCAAAAGTATTTTGTTCATTTCTTCCTTTCCTTTGATATGGCTATCTTACCATTGATTGGTAAGAAACCTTATCTTTGGATGTAAAGGGATGAGCGTGAGTCATCGTATAGTCATGATAGCAATATTGTGAGATATCTTAGCATTTCTCTTTGAGGGACTAAGATCATTTGAAAGGCAACATTCGTAGCATCATCGAGGGACTATGATCTTGTATTTTTTATTGTTTTGCTAAGATATCCCACATGCATAACATGACCATTTTTGTAAGGTAACAAGTGGAATTACCCTAAGGGTACATGTGTGAATAGTGTGTTTGATTTGCATGCATTGTTTAGCTTGAGTTGGGGTTATCTACTTGTTGATTTTTATCTTTTTATACAAACCCTAATTACTAGCATTTATATGAAAGCGATAAATTGCGGAAAATAAATTTACTACGCTATTGTATCATTGGGGGGATGGGGTATACAAATTGACAAATGGGAATTGCAAGAAATTAAATCTAATTATCTATTACAACCATATTGAATGATGTACAAGAATTAAAATAAAATAATATACAAGGATATAAATGGAGAAGAAATAGATTTTTGTTTGGTTTTTGAGGAAAGTGTTTTAACCTAATTATCTAAAAGAAAAAAATTAAATATTAACCTAAACTAATTAAGAAAAAGAAAATAAGTTAGAAAGCATTTTTTAGGGATTTTAGAAAAGGTTTTAAGTTTAATAAAAATAGTATGGAAGTTAATTAATTAAAAGAAACCTAAATTCTAAGTTAATTTTAAATAAAAAGAAAATAACTAAACCTAAATATAATTATTAATTTATTAAGAAAAAGAAAATTAAGTTTTTTTAAGAAAATATTTTTTTCTCTTTTTGTTTTATAAAGAAAATAAAAATATAAGTGTGTAAATAATAAATAAAAATATTTTTTTGGATTTTTATTAATAAAAATAATAATAATAGTAAAAATAATAAAGAAAAATAAAATAAAATAAAATATAAAAAATAAAAGTCAAAGGGGTTTGAAATGGAATTTGGGAGTTTGTTAGAAAAACAGATTTTGAAGCCTGGCCCAATGGGATTTTTTTGAGCAGAAAAATAAGCAAAATAAAAAAGTGGGCCTGCGTGTGATAAGTATACAGGGGGTGAGGAGAAGAAAAATGGTAAGGGCCCAGCATACTAAGCCCAGCGCTGGTTGTTTGTAACAAAAAAAGAAAGAAAATGTTGGAAAATATAGAAAAAGGCAGCGCTGGGACTTGAACCCATGGCCTTGACCATAAACGCGCGCTGCCTTTACCACTGGGGTGGCTGTACATCCATTAATATAACCGAAACGATAAATATATAATACAAAACAAGTTCCAGAAATGAACTTCATCTTCAACCTCCATCCATGGTTCCTGTAACTCACTCATTTCTCATCCATTCACAAAACTTCCAACATCAAACTTGTTAGAAATGTCACCATGATTCTGAATATGTAAATAACTTAAGCTAATTCTCAAAGATGAGCAAGAATTTCCAAAAGTACCAAATTCTTACCTAACTTTTTTCAAAGATTCAAACCTAAAATTCTCTAAGCTCAATTAATATAAATGAAAACTATGGACATGTACAACTTTCAGGGCAATGATATCTATATTTTATCTTCACGAATGCAAGCCTAACAATGCCTAAATGAAGAGATAGAAGTTCAGAAAAAATACTTCAAAACTTTAAATCGTGAAATGAGTTTGAGCTGCTTTCAAGGAGTTGTGATGATCAAGTTAGCTTCCTCAAGTTCCCAGAAAGCTAATGCAATGCTTAGCTTGAGCAATGGATAACTGGAATAGCCTGGAGAAGTCCACTTGCAGACTCTGTTTTTTGGTTATGGAGGTTGATGAAAATGGTGTTACAGTTTCAAAACAAGGACAGGGATGGACTATATTTGATGTATAGAAGCTTTGCAAATGAATTTGATGGAAAACACACGAGGGAAATGAGAGATACAAGTTCAAGGTCGGAATTGTGTATCAATGGAGTTTTTTGTGCAATTTCTGGCTTTTGAGTGTATGAGAGAGTTTCAGAGTCTTTCAACTCGTGTGTTAGCTTCAAAATAGTATCTCTATTTATAAGCAAAAGGTTTTGTGTGCTACAACAAGTCAGAATTTGAATTTACATGGTTAAACTCAACATGTGGTTTTCTTGACAAAACAAGTTTCCATGCCTTTTTACTTGCTATTGTAGAGTGGTTACACTTTAAACAAGCTTGCTTCTGAATTTGTGGATGGAGTGTACTTGAAGATAACAAGTTAGGAGCTCAAGAAGCTGACTTTGTGCATAAAGCTTGCTTTACAAGAATGGAAATGGTGACTTTCTCCCTAAAATGGCAAAATGCTTTGGAAAATGCTTAAATCAATTGGACAATTGATCAATCAGATGTGTAAACATTAAATTAAGGAGTGACAAACAAGTTTGAGGCCTGCAAAGTGAAGATTATGCAGCATGGCTATGGATTTGGTCAAGTGTTCATCACAAAATTGACTTGTAATTCAAGTTTGAAACCCTAACTTATTGCCTTCGATTATCTTAGCTCAAGTATGATCTCAATTATTTCTGGGACATTTTGGAAAGCTTGTAACATCCTCTACAACCTTCATGTTGTACATTTTTGAAGATTCATCTTGGAACTAGGTGAAAAGTTGCGATGAAGTTGGTACCAAAAATCTGCCTAACTAGGGCAAAATTTCACTAAGTGTTTTAAGTTCATGAGCATGTCTTCACAAATTCATAACTTGAGATCCAAGCATTTCTAGAAAAAGTTATGCCCTACAATTTTTTAGATATCATTTATATCTACAACTTTCATGTTGGAAGTTTCCCTTGAATCATCTTGCATCATGGTGGAAATTTGGCACAAAGTTATGAAAAAATATGAACTTTCTAACACTTAGAAAAAATTCTAAGTCTTAGAATTTTGACTTTTCAAAGATAATTTTGACTTTTAAATTTATTGATGAAAAAGTTTCATATTTTTATATGTCTTTTTGAATTGTAATCTTTGAAACTTGATTTTGATCAAAAAGTCAAAGTTTGACTTTTTAGTGTACAATTGACTTTTCATCAGTTGACTGAAATTCAACTATCAATCAATTGATCTTGAGAAATGTTTTGAGCCATTCCATTAGGTAAAAATTATGTATTTGAATCCTTGAGATCATGTCTTAATCCAATAAGTCATTGGTTAGGTCAAAAGTCAAAAATTGCACCTTCTCAGTTAAAACCCTAATTTTGACCATTTTGCCCTTTTGATGATCTGATCAAATTTCTTGAGGAATTATGATCCAAACTTGATCAATTGACATATATGAGTTCATGATGTTGATATGGATAAAAAATTATGAAGTTTGATTGTAAATTGACCACAGTTGACTTTTTCCCCAATACAATTGATTTTAGGTCAACTGATCAATTGACCGAGCAAAAAATGTGATCCAAGACTTGAAACTTGACATGAGAAATCTTGAGGGTCCAAAATGATTCATGAAAGTCAATTGAGGCTTATAAAGTTCAATTACCCTTGTACAAACTCAAACCCTAATTTGAGTCATCAATGCTTGAGGAGGTGTCTTGAGCTGATCAAACTTTGTGTAGTCTTGAATCAATGGAGATCTTATGAGAGATTTTTTTGAGAAATGAGAGGGAAAATTTTTGGGTACAATAGACAGCATACCTAAACAGTTTAAATTGTTATTTGTTTCCCTCCCAAAATCCCAACAAACTTCCTCTATAAATAGATTATTTTCACAACACACAAGGGGTTGGCTTTTAGAGAGAGAATAGAGAGTTTTGAACAGAAAAATAGTATTCTTTGTAATCTTGGCTCATTCAGAAGAAAAAAACAGCTCTACTTTCATCCAAAACAGAAACCATCAATCCATTATTCCACCTTACAAACTCTCCCATAAACCAAACACCATATCACATAGAGATTGTTTAAACACCAGAACAGTTTCTGTAGTGTCACTATCTTCACCCTCCAAACACAAAAACATTACTGTACAACTTGATTGAGTTAGTGTGATTCAACAGTTTGAGACAGCTTCCTGGAGATTCATTCGAGCCATCACAGCAGTTGGAAGAGTGTTCAGGCTTAAAACACCAAGTGCAGTCTCAAGGTAAGTCTTCTTAACTTTGAGCTTTTCATTTTTCATACATGATTTATTTTTTAAGATAA
Organism: Vicia faba; assembly: GCA_948472305.1. Lineage (NCBI taxonomy): Eukaryota > Viridiplantae > Streptophyta > Magnoliopsida > Fabales > Fabaceae > Vicia > Vicia faba. The sequence continues at coordinate 1,160,525,377 of OX451739.1, forward strand.
AAGGTAGTAATCATTACACCCTTTGAGCTAACTATTTGCTTGTTGTTTATGCTTATCAATTACATACTGTAAACTGACCCAAACAGATAATAAAACAATGTTTAAGGCAAAAAAAACTGCAGCATGAGTTGACACATACCCACTTGGGTCGACTCATTCTAGTGAAAAAAATAGGAGTATGAGTCGACACATATCCTTACGCATCGACTCATACTGTTATCCAGGACCCAAAATTGAAAGGTGAAAGTTGCATGAGTAGACACAAAACACGTATGTGTCGATACAAACAGGTGCATGAGTCGACATATCCCTTTATGCATCGACTCATACTGAGTTGGTTTGGTTTGGCAGGAGCAAGGAAAGCTATGTGTCAATGCATAGCGGCATGTGTCGACATATAGAAGTTCAAAATGCATTTTTTTTTTCCTTTATTTTACATTGTTTTTACATTGTCTTCATTATTATTCGATATGGTTGTAATACTTAAGTTTCTACTTCATCCCTATTCGTAAATTGTACCCCAACTCCCCTAATGATGTAATAGCTTAGGATTTTAATTTCCACAACTTACTACTTTAATATAAATTGTTAGTAATTAGGGTGTGTATGGAAAGATAAAATCAACCATTAGAGAACCCTAATTTCAAAGACAAAAAATGCATGGAATCAAACACACTTCGCACACGTACACCTCTAGGGTAACCTCGCTTATTACCTCGCAAAATAGTAATGTCCCTCGAATATGGGCGTTTTAGCAAAGACCCTAGATAGAAAAGGATCGTAGACCCTTGATGTCCCTCGATGTTGGCTTTGGTAAACGATCTAGTCCCTTACAAAAATTGCTAAAATGTCCCATAAGTTTCCTTCTATGACTATACGGTTGACCCACGCCCGTCCTTTCACATGCAATGATGGAGCCTCTTACCAATCAATGGTAAGATAGTAACGCCTAAAGGAGGAGGAAAAGAACAAATACCTTTTGAGTAGTAGGACACTCGTATTTTCTTTCCCATAAATCAAAACTATTTTCACGCTTACACTTTCAAAACATCTTCAAAAACAAACATCTCTTTGAACTATTTTCAAAACCAATACTTTGTATACATTCTTATAGAGACGAGAATCATTACAAAGTTTGCCTAAACAAAGGCGTTTTCAAAATACTTTCAAACTTACACCCATCACAAACACATTTTCAAATAAAGCATTTTCAAGTGATCTAGCAAGCAACGAAGAGCTCGTAGATAACTATAGATGAAAAGGGTGCTAACACCTTCCCTTTTCATAACCTACCCCCTGAACTCAATAAAATATCTCGAAAGTTCTTTCCTATTATTTTCACCCTTTCCTTTATTGGATAAAAGAAAAGTCAGCGGCGTATCTTGTTATCCGCAACATTTGCGACAAAATGCAAAAACACTTGAGTCAGTTCTCCCGGCGTATGACAGAACTGGAGACTCTGTTGGGGATTTACTGATAAAAAAAGTGGGGTTACCTTAGAGCTAGATCATATTTAATTGCTTTTATTGTTTGATTTGTTTGTTTTATATTTTGGGCTTTTGTTTAGGTTTGTTTTAATCCTATACCCGGATCGGAGAACACCATTAGGTAAGTAGCAATAGATCGTGGAAACTATGCGGGGTATACTGACATGGTTGAAGCGATGGCTACGTTAGTGTGACATATTTGTTGGTACTGGTAGCCCTTGAGTTTAGTCAAGGATAATATGGGGCAGTTGTGTGGTGTCATGAAGCACTAACTGACCTTAGAATCTTTAATTGAACAACTTGGCCATTAGGAGGTAGTGAGATAACCGCTTTGGTGTAGTCCAAAGTTGGTTGATACTCGATACTACGCTCATTGAGATCAGACTTTTGGGATATTTCGGTCGCCAATAAAGAGGCTTGCGCTGAAACAATGCCCGATGAAGAAAGATCAGTGATATTGAGATTACCTAGAACCTGATTACTTTCTAGGACAGGTTGAACCAACTAAACTTCAAGAGGGTACTTACCTATGAACTCCGTGCAAGCCTAAACCTAAGGACTTGCTTTCTTTGTGTGTTTACGTTTACTTGTACATAACATCACGACATCATACCATGGCATTTTGTACTAACCATTTCAAGGACCTAGAGACTTGTTTTTGTTTTATTTTGTAGGACATGACTTCCACTCGCAGGAATACTATCCAAGTGAATCTTGAGAGAGTGTCGCCTCAACTCAAAGAATTAGCATCATGAATACCTGAGAATTCTATTTTCACCAAGAGACATGGTCGACTTCTCAATATGGTTACCTCAAGCCTTGATGAAGACATGATGAAGGTTCTCTTTCAGTTCTTCGACCCTTTACACCATTGCTTTACCTTTCCTGGTTACCAACTTGTGCCTACTATGGAAGAATTCTCTTAACTCTTGGGAATTCCTATTCTTGATCAATTACCTTTCAACAGTATTGAAAGAGACCCAAGACCTGAGGAGATTGCTCGAGCTCTACATTTGCAACGATCTGACGTTGTGGCAAATTAAGAAACAAGAAGTGGTGTCAAAGGATTTCTAGCCAAGTTTTTGTTGGAAAAGGCTCAAGATTGTTGGGATGCTTTGGATTTATAAGCCTTTGAAGAAGTATTGGCTCTTCTCATCTATGGGATGGTACTATTTCCCAAACCAGACCAACTTATAGATGTGAACACAGTCAAAATTTTTATATCTCACAATCCGGTGCCTAATTTGCTTGGGGACACCTTGCATTCTCTTCACTCTCGCACTATGAAGAGAATGGGGGCCTTTATATGTTGCAGTCCTCTTTTGGCTAGGTGGTTTATTTTGCACCTACCTCGATCTATTGTGAAGAACGAACAAGTCATGAGGTGGTCCAAAAGATTAATGTCGCTCACACATTCTGATATTCATTGGTGTTCTCGATCCTTGGAGGACATTACTATTATCAACCATTGTGGGGAATTTTCTAATGTCTCTCTACTTAGAATTAGGGGAGGCATTACCTACAATCCTTGTTTGGCATTGCAACAGTTTGGGTATGCTAGGAGGGATGGTCCTCATGATGCACTTGTCCAAGGAATTGCATTTGACTATGAGAACGATGTCCAAGGTTATCGTCAGAGATTCATACGAGCTTGGGGCATGGTGAACAAAGTTGATAGCAAGACATTGGGACATAAGAAGTCCATACATTTGGAGCCTTATCTCAAGTGGGTGCGAGCTCGCGTTCAAAATCTCATGATGCCTTATGAGGCAATTCTACCTATCATTATGGAACCTGTTGCCGAAGGAGATGTACCATATACTGTCCTTTATCCTGATATGCCTACTTCTTTTGAAGATTTGCAAAGAGCTTGGATTCAGCTAAAGGGGGAGAGAGACACCTTTGAAGCCCAGTTTTATGCAAGCGAGAAGAAGGCATTGGAGCTTACGAGACAACTTCATGAGGAGAGGAGCCTGAATTCCTATATCGCTCCAAAAAGGAAACATCCATAGGAAACTTAAGCCATTGTTATTGTATTGTAGTTCATTTTGTTTCTTTTATTTCAATGTAAGCCCAAGAGGCATGTTGTAAGAAATTTGAACTTATTAATACAATTAGTGTTGGTTCCCTTTTGTCTAAACAAATTTAAATCTTCTAAGTCCTTGAAACCATTTGCATACGCATGTTCATGCATCATAACATAATCAATTACTACAGATGTTCCTGGCTCTAGCTAAAGGACAAGAGGACCTGGAGGATCTCATGATTAAAGACAAGAAGAAAAAGACAAAGAAACCAGTGGGTGTCCTGAATATGGGAAGGAGATTCATAGAACCAACAAAGCGAGCTCTAGAATTCGTAACTCTGTCAAATGAGGGGGACAATCAGGAAGAGAAGACAAAAGAAGGGGACCACAGTCTGGGGTCTGATGAAGAAGAGGCTGACTATGCTGAAGAACAATATCCTCCTGCTGATGACAAATATAAACAGTTGGAGGATCGTCTCAATGCCATGGGAATTTAGAGAGTACCTGGTCTGGATTTTGAATAATTAGGGTTTGTTTCTGAAGTGGTCATTCCACCGAAGTTCAAGGTTCCTGCATTTGCTAAATATGACGGAGTTTCACGTCCTAAGTTGCATCTAAGGTCTTATGTCGGGAAGATCCAACCTCACACTGCTGATAGGAATTTATGGGTGCATTTATTCCAGGAAAGTTTATCGGGGACTCAATTGGAATGGTTCTATCAGCTGGAGGGAACCAACATCCGCAACTGGGAGGATTTGGATGCTGCTTTCTACAAGAAGTACCAATACAATGTTGACCTCTCTCCAACCCGCACACAACTTCAAATCATGTATATGGGTTCCAGTGAGGGCTTCAAAGATTACGCCCAGAAGTGGAGAGATCTTGCGAGAAGAGTCCAACCTCCTCTATCTGATAGAGAGCTGGTAGATATGTTCTTGGGTACTTTGTCAGGCCTATTCTTCAAACATCTGATTGGGAGATCTCCAGCTGGGTTCACCGAGCTGATATTGACAGGTGAAAGAGTAGAAGCTGGTATCAAGAGTGGTAAGATTCGGAGAGATGCGTCTTCAAGTACAGTAAAGAAACCATTCTCTGGGAAGAAAGAAGTAAGTGTTGCCTACGGTCAGAGGAATCAAAGAAAAGTTGAACGCCGTCCAACGGTAGGAGCTGTAATGATATCCAACCCTATATCAACTCAACGACAAAACAATCAGCGTAGGCAAGACGTGCCTAGAAGACAGTTCACCCGGCTTAATATGTCCTTATCTCAGTTTTTGCCACACTTGTTGAAGTCTAATCTGGTCACTCTGAAGAAGCCTCCTCAAAATCCAAACACTATATCTCCCCATTATAATCCAAATGCTCGGTGTGCCTACCACTCCAACAGTCCAGGGCATGATACAAATGATTGTTGGGCTCTAAAGAATAAAGTTCAGGATCTTATTGAGGCAAAGGAGATTAAATTTGACCCTCCCGAGACCCATAATGTGATAACTGTACCAATGCCCAAGCATGGCCAGGTTGTTAATGTCATTGATGACGACCTATTTGTTTCTTCTATTGATGAACTAGCTACTCCTCTTCCAATTGTTAAGAAGAATCTCTTGCGAGCAGTTTTATTTCTGGGCTGTGGTGAAGGTTGCCACCTGTGTACGTCTCTACCCAATGGTTGCTTGTTGTTGAATATAGGTATCCAGCGCCTGATGGACAACAAGGAAATTATGTTCGAGAAGACTCCCTCTACAAGAAGTATATATGAATATATATATATATATATCAATTATTACCATTTCCGACAATCCTCCCAGGGTATCCTCCAAAAGACCTGTCAGGATTACATCCACTCCTAAGGTTTCTCCTTTAATTATCACCTTTCCAGGGCCAATATCACATTCCTCTGACAAGGCTGTTCCTTGAAATTATGGAGTTGATGTCTACTACCATGGCGTCAAAAAAGACCTCCTGGCCATTAAGAATGAAGTTACTAAAGATACTGATCCTAATATCGACAACATTGTTGGGACCAGTAAAATTACCAGAAGCGGAAGGGTTTTCTCTCCTGAAATCTCCCCAAAGGCTATTGTCACTCCTTTGGTTATTCATGCTAAAACACATGTTGCTCCTGTTGTTACTCCTTCTACTGATTCAACTGGGACTCGAGGCAAAGAAGTATTGGTTGAGCTTGCCTAGACGGAGGCACCCAAAGAAGCCATTCCTGAAGCCTCCAAACGAGATATGGAGGAAATTTTGAAAATTATACGAAAGAGTGACTATAATGTTGTGGAACAATTAGGGAAGACACCCTCAAAAATTTCAATGCTTGCCTTGTTATTATGCTCTGAATCCCATTCTAACGCTTTAGTGAAGTTCCTGAAGTCGACTCATGTGCCGCAAGGGACTTATGTCGACCAATTCGAGAATTGTGTTACTAGTCTGACTGTTGACAATGGACTTGGTTTCTCCGATGCTAATTTGACGTCTAAAGGAAGAAAGCATAATGATGCCATGCATGTCTCTATTGAGTGTAGGGGAACTACCCTGGCTCATGTTCTAGTTGATACGAGTTCGTCGCTAAATGTTCTACCCAAGGGTGCTCTAGACAGGTTGGACTGTGAAGCCCAATAATATTGTGGTGAGAGCTTTTGATGGTTCAAAGAGAATGGTACATGGGGAGGTGGACATTCCTATTAAAGTTGGTTCCCAAACTTTTCGCTCCACTTTTTATGTGATGGACATTCGCCGACCTTACTCTTGTTTGTTGGGACGCCCTTAGATTCATGCGGTCGGTGCTGTCACTCCCACCTTGCATCAGATGTTAAAATACTCGGTTAATAGAAATATTGTTATAGTCCATGGCGAATAAGAGTATATGGTAATCCATTTGAACTCTTTCCGATATGTCGAGATGGACGGCGAGTTCATCGAGACCCCTTGCCAGAATTTTGAAGAAGTTCCTCAGACAATTGTTGTTACCAAAGCTGCCACCGTTGTTCCAGAGATTACCAGACCTCCAATAAAGATGGATTCCCTAAAAGATGCTAGGGCTGTAATCGAAGCTGGAGCTCAAAAATCTTTCTGTCATGCTCGTGCCGGAGGACCACCACTACGCATCAGCAACCATGGAGTCAATGTTGTAGAAGACACTGATAATGACTACGACCTGGACAATTGGATCTTCCTTGCTACCTATGATGGACTCAACAATTGGAAAGCTAGAGACTTTGCTCCCATTACTTTCATCCAGAAGTAATTGTCTTTGTTTTTTTTAAGATATGTAATATTTGAACAATTTAAACTCTAAAGCCTCGTGTCTTACCCGAGGCACAATGGTTTATTTGTGAGGGTTATCATTTCACTTTCATATGTCATAAATAAATCATTAGACGTTTTGCATACAAATTTTGCGCTCTTTGTCTTTCTTTTATGCTTTTACTTTATCAAAATATCTATGCTCTCTTACACACACCCACATATCAAATTATAGATCCATATCCACTCTGGATCCCATTGATAACGGTTCTGCTATTTCCAGTTATGACTTTGAAAATACGATCTACAAAGCTGAAGACGAAGGCGAGGAAGATTGTGAAGTACCAGGAGAACTTGCTAGACTGTTACAACAGGAGGAAATAGAAATACAACCTCATGAAGAGCCAGTCAATACGGTAAACTTGGGTACTGAAGAAGATAAGAAAGAAGTCAAGATAGGTGCCAACTTGGAGCAAAGTGTCAAAGAGCGGTTAATCCAGATGTTACATGACTACACTGAGATCTTCGCCTGGTCTTACGAAGACATGTTGGGGCTGGACACTGATATTGTGGTTCATCGTCTACCAATGAAAGAGGGTTGTCCTCCAGTGAAGCAAAAGGTTCGTCGTATGCGTCCTGAGATGTCAGAAAAGATCAAGGCTAAAGTTATGAAACAATTTAACATCGGGTTCTTAGCTGCTACTTCTTATCCATAATGGGTTGCAAACGTGGTACCAATACCTAAAAAGGATGGCAAGGTGCGTATGTGTGTGGATTATAGAGATTTGAATAGAGCGAGCCCCAAGGATGACTTTCCGCTTCCCCATGTTAATGTTCTGGTTGACAACACTACACAGCATAAGATATTCTCCTTCATGGACGGTTTCTCTGGGTATAATCAGATTAAAATGGAACCTGAAGATATGGAGAAAACAACTTTCGTCACGTAGTGGGGCACCTTCTGCTACAAAGTTATGCCATTTGGGTTGAAGAACGGTGGGGAAACCTACCAGCGTGTTATGGTAGCCTTGTTTTACAATATGATCCATCACGAGATAGAGGTCTATGTCGATGATATGATAGCGAGGTCTCAGAATGAAAAAGAGCACTTGGATCACTTGTAGAAACTGTTTGAAGGACTGAAGAATTACAAGTTAAGACTGAATCCGAACAAGTGCACCTTTGGAGTAAGATCTGGTAAACTATTAGGTTTCATTGTCAGCGACAAAGGTATCGAAGTAGATCCTGCGAAGGTTAGATCTATTTAAGAGATGCCAGCTCCCCGCAGCGATAAGGAGGTTAGGGGATTCTTAGGACGTCTAAACTACATTTCCAGATTCATTTCTCACCTAACCACTACTTGTGATCCAATCTTCAAACTACTAAAGAAAGATCAAGTAGTGAAGTGGAATGACGACTGCCAGACTGCCTTTGACAGAATCAAGGAGTATATTCAAGAACCTCCAATTTTGATGTTGTCGGTCGAAGGAAGACCTTTGATCATGTACTTGACAGTATTAGAGAATTCAATGGGGGTGTGTGCTGGGGCAGCATGACAAGTCTGGCCGAAAAGAGCACGCAATATACTACCTGAGCAAAAATTTTACCGACTGTGAAACCAGATATTCACTGCTCGAGAAAACTTGGTGGCATGGGCTGCTTGCCGGCTAAGACAGTATATGCTGACTCACACCACTTTATTGATTTCTAAGATGGACCCCATCAAGTACATCTTCGAGAAGCCCGCTCTCTTCGGATGGATAACTAGATGGAAAATGATTCTAACTGAATATGATATTAAATATACAACACAAAAAGCCATCAAATGAAGTGTATTTGTAGATCATTTGGGCCATCAAGCTGTTGATGATTATCAATCTATGAACTTTGACTTCCTAGATGAGAATATCATTTTAACAACTGACTGTGCAAAACTTGGATCGTATGACGTACCTGAACAAGAATCCCGATGGACTATGGTTTTTGATGGAGCTTCCAACACTTTGGGAAATAGAATTGGTGTTATGGTAATATCTCTCGAAGGATTTCATACTCCTTTCACTTCCAGGCTATGTTTCAATTGTACCAATAACATGGTTGAATATGAAGCATGCATTATGGGTCTCAAAACTGCTATCGACTTGAGAATCAAATTCTTGAGTGTACTTGGAGACTCGGCCCTGGTGATCAGTCAAATCAAAGGAGAATGGGACACGAAGCATCCTAATCTCATCCCTTACCGAGAGCATGTGTTGACACTAATTCCACACTTTGAAGAAGTCACCTTTGAACATTTTCCACGAGAGGAAAATTAGTTAGCAGACGCGCTAGCTACTATGTCATCCATGTTTAAAGTCAGATGGGATAATGAAGCTCCTCAGATAACTATTGAGAGATTGGACGAACCAGAATATTGTTATGAGGCTGATACTGAAGAAGTAGTGGACAAATCCTGGTTCCACGAAGTAAAAAGATACCTCAAAGCCCAAGAGTATCCTGAGGGAGCTTCTGTTAATGATAAGAAGTTCCTAAGAAGGTTCTCTGCCAAGTTTTTCCTCAGTAACAGAATCCTCTACAAGCACAACCACGATTCTACTTTGCTTCGGTGTGTAGACGAGAGTGAAGCAGAGAAGATTATGGCAGATATGCACGAAGGTACCTTTGGCACCCATTCTAGTGGGCACACAATGGCTAAGAAGATTCTGAGGGCAGGGTACTACTGGTCCACTATGGAAGCTGACTGTTATCAGCATTCCCGAACTTGTCAAAAGTGTCAGATCTTTCCCGATAAAGTACATGTACTTCCGGTTCCCATGAACGTATTAACTTCTCCGTGGCCTTTCGCAATGTGGGGCATTGATATGATCGGAGAGATTAAACCTACCGCATCTAATGGGCACTGCTTCATCCTGGTTGCCATTGATTACTTCACAAAGTGGGTCGAGGCAGCCTCATTTGCTTATGTTACCAAGAACATTGTGGCCCAGTTCATCAGACATAACCTTATCTGCCGGTACGGTATTCCAGAAAGAATCATCACAGATAATGGTACCAATATCACTAATACTATTGTGATACAATGGCAGAACCGACTGTTTAATACTGGTTTGCATTTTGTATTTGCAAATGTGCGGTAAGCAAGAGTCGCCATCGAATTTTCTTTTATCCAACAAAGGAAAGGGTTAAAAGAACAAAAAAAATACCTTTTTCGAGACTTCTGAGTAAGGGGGGTAGATTATGGAAAGGGAAGGTGTTAGCACCCTTTCCATCCGTGGTTTTCCACGGGTTCTTAGATACTTGCTCATTTTTGAAAACTGCTTTCGTGTTTGTGTGTTTTGAAAAGTTTTTGTTTGCTTTATGATAACTCTTGTATCAGTCCTCAAGAGCGTGATAAAGCGTTTTTGAAAAGAATTTTGAAAGTGTGGTGTAAAAAGGAATTGGTTTTGAGCAAGTACTTAACAAATATCTACCTACTCGAAAAGGCGTTCTTTTCCTCCTTTCCCTTAGATAGTGCTATCTTACTATTAGTGAGTAGGTAGCCCTATCCTTGGATGTTTGAGGGACTATCGAAAGGGACGTTACGATCACTAAGGAAACATGTAGAGATACCTTAGCAGTTCGAAGGGATTGTCATCATATATTTGTAGGCAACATCGAGGGACAAGATCATTTCTCGTAGGAAACTCGAGGGACATTGAGGGACTATGATCTTTATGATGACTATAACTGAGGGTCTTTGCTGAGGGTATGCCTATGTTCGAGGGACATGATCATTTCCGAAGGAAACCAAAGTGGGAGATACCCTAGGGGTGTGAGTGTGCAATAGTGTGCTTTTTTCCAGATATTTTTATCTTGATGTTAGTGATATAAGATTGATTGGTTAGTTCTTTCCATACAAGAGTAATTACTAGTAGTTTATATACAAGCATACAATATAGTGCGGAAAGTGAAACCTACAGCTATTACAAGGCTTCGGGGAAGTTACACTTATATCTAAATGAAATGTAAAGTACGGAAAGTAAAAATCCTAATTAGGTTATTACAATCCATAGGCAGGTACATAATCAGGAAATAAAGTGCGCGTGCGATAAAATTACAAACCATAGGCAGATACATAATAATATAAGCGCGCGAAGAATAGAAAGAGCGTCTAAACCCTAAAAACATTCCTAAATTAAAAGAAAGCTTTTTTTGTGTTTTTTTATTTATTAATGAAAATATTAAATTATAATGTCTTAGTTAACTAAATTGGAAAAAATTAATTACAATTAATTTTCATGAAATTAATATTTTTTGGTATTTTTAAAGAAAAAGATTTAAAATTAAATCCTAACTTCTAATTAATTTTAATTAAAGAAAACAAGTTAAAATCAATTAAATTAAATTAATTTTGCAAGAGTTAATTTTAATTAAAAAACCCTAAATCCATTTTTTGTGATTTTTTGTTGATTTTATGATTAAAAAAATGAATTAAACTAACATAAACTAATTAAAAAAGAAAAATAAAATGAATTAAAAAAAAAAGAGAAATGGGCCTAGAGTAAGAAGCCAATTGGGGGTTGTTGTACCCCAAAATTTTCCCTCTCATGCTTTCCAAGGTCTTCCCCTACATGGTTGGTCACGAACCCTTGCCTAAGGAAAAGGAAAATTTGTGAGTAGTGTTTTCAAGTTTCCTTCGATTGGCATTTTAGAAAAGCCTTTCGATTGGCCTTGCAACAGGATCCTTCGATTGGCATTCCTAAAAGTTCCTTCGATTGAAGTATGAGATCTTCCTTCGATTGGAGCATCATAGCTTCCTTCTATTTGGAGCATCATAGGTTCCTTCAATTGGAGCATCAGATGTTCCTTCAATTGGAGCATTAGAGCTTCCTTCGATTGGAGCATCAGAGCTTCCTTAGATTTGGAGCATCAGAGCTTCCTTCGATTCAAACATCAGAGCAAAGGCCCTTCGATTGAAATTCCAAAATATTCCATTCGAATAAGCTTGCAGGAGTCCATTTGAAGAAGCTTGCAAAGGTCCATTGGAAGGAGGCTAGCAGCCCATTCAAGGGAGGGCATTCGAAGGCTAGTTAAATATCATTCAAAATTAAAAAAGGGAGACAAAATCCCATGTTTACGGCCAACGTTACAAATTCCTATTCACGGCATTCAAACACAGTCAAGGTTGTTTAAACCTTTTCCTTCTTGTCCCCTCTACCCCCTCTATATAAAGAGATCACAAGTGTTACAAAAAGGGGGGAGAACGAAAAAAACATTGGAGAGAGGCTTCCCACAAAATCCATCAAAGGTTGCCAGAATTTTCCAAGCAAAAAGCCATACCTCAACAAAAGAAGCCATGCCCAGAAGCCCGAGATCGAAGGTGCTCACCTCCAGCAAACGCCCAAATCGAAGACTCAATCTGCTGGTAAGAAAGGGTAAATTGTCCAACTTTATATTTGCATAACACATCATTACTTGTTGTTACCTTCGATTTGCCATCCTAGACAGGATCAAAAGGCTTGGGTTTGGCACCCAGGTCATGTTCTTCGTTTGCTAACATTTGATGCAGACATAGCCTAAGAAGACCCAGCAAGCGCGGGATCGAAGGACTTGGGTTTCGATACCCAGGTCCTGCATTTCGTTTCGCTAATGTACTTTTACAGGTATAGCATCCCAGATCGAAGGAGATACCTTCTCTAGATCGAAAGCCATAGTCTCCTAGATCGAAGAAGACATCCCCTTATGAATCGAAAGAGACACTCTTTCCCTTGGTCGAAGGACACACATCCTTCCTGGATCGAAAACTTCATCCACCTCCAAATCGAAAGCACATCACTCCCCCTTAATCGAAAGACTCATTTCCTCTTATTTTCTTTTGCATACTTAGGCCCAATAGCTTTTTTTTCATTGTTCTAATTTTTTTTAAATTATTTTGCTATCATTTATTTAATTAATCATAAAAATCAGAAGAAAAAAAAGTCATAAAAATATTAGGTTAATTTTTTTTTATTAAACTAATTTTTTAAATAATTTAATTTAAACTTTAAGTCTTTCTCAATTTTAAAGTAAGCTAGAATTTAGGACTTAATTTAATTTTAAATATTTATTTTTTCATAAATATACAAAACCACAAAAAGTTTAGTTTATTTTCTAAATGGACTTTAGGAAAACTAATTTATTTAAATAAAAAATAAACAAAAAGATTTCTTATTGCCTTAGGTTCTTAGAAGTATTTTCTAACCTTTTGCATGTTATTATTTTCTCGCATTTTTTTATTTTAACTGCCTTCTGGATGTAATAGACTGTAACTAGGGTTTTATTATCCGCTTTTAATTTATGTACTCCCAATTTTGTACATTGTAAACACTCTCATCCCCGAAGCCATGTAATAGTCTATACTTTTACTCTTCGCACTTTACATTTCCTGCAAAAATATAAACAGCTAGTAACTAGGCGTGTATGGCAAGACAGAAAAACAATGTTAGAAAACCTTAAAAGCAAAAGATAAATGGCATAATTGAACACAATTGCACACAAGAACCTCTAGGGTACCCCACTTTGGTTTCCTTTAAGAAATAAAACAGTCATGAGGCAGGAACGCTTTAGCAAAGACCCATAAATCAAAAGATCATAGTCCCTCGATGACCCTACAGTTGCCTTTTCGGTAAATAATCTAGTCCCTAAAGAAAACTGCTAAAGCGTCTCCACAAGTTTCCTTCGCGACTGTAAACGTCCCTTCGATGTCCCTCAAAACATCCAACGACAAGGCTACCTACTCACTAATAGTAGGATAGCATTGTCTAAAGGAAAAGAGGAAAAGAACAACCTTTTTGAGTATAAAAGTAGATAGCTGTTAGAAGTTTGCTCAAAAAATACTTTTTGGCACTTACACAGAAAACTACTTTTCAAAAACAAATTCAAAACACTTTGTATACTTTCTCTACTATCCCGAGAAACATTAAAAAGTTCGCTGTACTAAGGCATTTTCAAATGCACAAAGCACAAAAGCATTTTAAAATGAGCAAACCTCTAAGAGCCAGTGGAAAACCACAGATGGAAAGGGTTCTAACACCTTCCCTTTCCATAATCTACCCCCTTACTCAGAAATATCTCGAAAAGGTTTTTTTCTGTTCTTTTCACCCTTTCCTTTGTTGAATAAAAGAAAAGACGGTGGCGACTCTTGCTTACCGCATATTTGCGAACAAAAAATGCAAAAACCAGTATATAAACAGTCGGTTCTACCACCGTATCGTAGAACTGGAGACTCTACTGGGGAGTATTAAAAAGTGGGGTTTACCTTAGAGTTAGTTTCATTGTTAAATTGCTTTATTGTGTGTTTGCTTGCTTTAACTTTAAGGGTTTTCTTTGGTTGTTACTAAAAGATCCTACACCCGGATCTGGGGAACCTTATTAGGTAAGTAGCAATAAACCATGGAGGTTGTACGGCGTAGACCGATATGGACGAAGTGGTGGCTACGTTAGCGCGATGCTTTGGATTGTACTAATGTTCCTTGAGTAAATTAAGGATAACATTAGGCTTCCTCATAGATTCACTAAGCGCTAACTGACCTTTAGAATCTTTAATTGACTCATCCTAGCCATTAGGAAGTAGTGAGATAGCTGGCTTTGGTTCTGACCAAAGATTTGTTAATACTCGATACTACACTCATTTAGGCTGGACTTTCAGGATTTTTTGGCCGCAATACTTCGGTGCGGAGCTGAAAAAATTTCTGAAGTGAAGGTCAGTGATATTGAGGCTCCTTAGAACCCGATTATTATTAATACAACAGGTTGAGCCAACTAAACATTCAAGAGGGTACATACCTTAAAAACTCATGCAAGCCTTTGAACCTAAGGTCTAATGTATGATTTGCTTGTGTTTATCTATGATTTTTATCATAATCATGACATCATAAACATCATGACATTCATATATACTAATCATTTCAAGGACCTGCTGGATTTACCTCTTGGTTGTTTTGTAGGATATGAATTCAGGTCGCAGGAAAACCATCTGGATTCGCTTCACAGAAATTCCTCCTAAGCTCAAGGAATTAGTCTTGAAAGTCCCCGAGGACTCATCATTCTACAAAAGACATGGTAACTTGCTCAGTTTGGTTACCACCGGGTTTGACGAAGGTTTGATGAGTGTCTTATTCCAGTTCTTCAACCCTAAGCACCATTGCTTCACATTCCCCGATTATCAATTGGTGCCTACCCTGGAGGAATTCTCTAAATTACTTGGTTTACCTATGTTAGAGCGAGTACCTTTCATTGGTTTAGAATAAGACCCAGCTTCTGAAGATATTTCTGTAGCTCTGCACTTGAAGCCATATGACATTGATTCCAATTGGGAAAAAAGAAGTGAAGTTAAGGGTCTCCTTGCAAATTTCCTGATGAAGAAAGCTCAAATTTTCCTGGATGCTATGAGTTATCATGCCTTCGAAGATGTATTAGCCCTCTTGATCTATGGGTTGGTCTTGTTTCCTAATTCATATCAACTTATAGATGTGAATGCCATAAACATCTTTATTTCTCACAATTCAGTTCCTACCTTGCTCGGGAATATCCTACATTCTCTCTATACTCATACTTTGAAGAAGCGGGGAACTCTCATGTGTGGCACCCCTCTGCTATATAGGTGGTTTATTTCGCACCTAACTTGGTCAATAGTGCAACGTGATTTAGGCTTAAGAAGGAGTCAAACACTAATGTCTCTCTCACTCCGACATCCATTGGTTTCCTCGCTCTCAAGAAGACATTTCTTTTATTAATCGATGCGGAGAATTTCCTAATGTGCCACTCCTGGGCATTAGGGGAGGTATCACCTATAATCCTTCTTTAACACTACGTCGGTTTGGATATGCACGGAGAGATCGTCCACAGGATATGCTCATCCAGGGTAATGTGTTCAACTACTCAGATGATTCACTAAACTATCCTCAGAGGTTCATCCGCTCTTGGGGCATTGTTAAGAGGACTGCTAGTAAGACTTTGGGGCGTAAGAACTCCATCCCTTTGGAACCTTATCTCAAATGGGTGAGAGATCGAGCCCAAAGTCTTATGATTCCATCTTACCAGTGATCTTAGAACCTATTGTCCAAGGGCACGAGTCCTGTGTTATTCGCCATCCTGATATGATAACCAACTTCGAAGAGTTGCAAAAGTCTTGGATTCAACTCAAGGGGGAACAGGATACTTTTGAGGCACAATTCTATGCAAGTGAGAAGAAAGTGCTGGAATTAACAAAACAACTTCATGAAGAGAGAAACCTCAACACCAAGAGGAAACGCCCATGGGAGACTTAGAAACTTCCTTTCAATGTTTATCCTTATGTAATCTTTTGTTTCTTTAAAAACTTGCTAATAAAAGGTTTTGCTTTTTGTTTTGTTTAAAAGAGCTTAAATCTATCAAGGTCCTTGAAAACATCGCATAAACATATCATACATATCATTTCATGGACAAGTTTCATAGCAGGTTTCTCATTTTCTTCGTTGTTAATTTCAACAATGGCTCTAGAACAAACAGCGAAGGATCTGCAGACTCAGAATGCTCAGTTTCAACAGATGATCCTGGCTCTGACCAAGGGGCAAGAAGAACTGAAATCCCTACTTGTTAAAGAGAAGAAGAAGCCAAACAAGCCGACTAGGTTAGTGAATCTGGGAAGAAGGATCAAAGGACCAGTGCAACAAGCCTCTTAACTGATAACTTCATCAAGGGGAGGAAACAATCAAGAAGAGGAAACAAGAGAGGAAGACTCTAGTCCCAAAGAATCCGATGATGAATCCGAATATGATGAGAAGCAGTATCCTCCTGCTGATGAAAAATATAAACAGCTGGAGGACCATTTAAATGCAATGGAGGTCAGGAAGGTACCAGGTCTGGATTTTGAAGAGATGGGTTTGGTCTCTGGGGTTGTCATCCCGCAAAAGATCAAGGTGCTGGTGTTCGCCAAATATGATGGGGTCTCATGTCCCAAGATGCACCTTCGATATTATGTGAGGAAGATCCAGTCTCACACTGCTGACAAGCACTTATTGGTCCACTTCTTTCTGGATAGTCTGTCCGAAACTCAACTAGAATGGTTCTACCAGCTGGAAGGAGCCAGCATCCATAATTGGGAAGACCTGGATGCTGCTTTCTACAAGCAGTATCAGTACAATGCAGAACTTGCTCCCACCCGTACACAACTCCAAAATATGTCTATGGGTTCGAGTGAGGGCTTTAAGGACTATGCTCAGAAGTGGAGGGACTTAGCAGGAAGAGTCCAGCCTCCCCTGTCTGATAGGGAGCTGGTGGATATGTTTCTGGGGACCCTGTCTGGTCCATTTTTCAATCATCTGATTGAAAGCTCCTCAGCTGGCTTCACTGAATTGATTCTGACAAGAGAAAGAGTGGAAGCTGGAATTAGGAGTGGGGAGATTCAAAAGGATGTGTCCTCCAGTACAGTAAGGAGGCCATTTGCTGGGAAGAAAGAGGTTGGTGCTGCTTACAGTCAAAGAAATCAGGGCATAACCGAACACCGTCCAACGGTAGGGGATGTAATGATATCCAAGCCCGCAGCCACTCAACAGCAGAATAATCAACCGAGAACAGAAAAGTCGGTAAGACAATTTACCCGGATAAATATGACGATGTCTCAAATTTTTGCATAATTATTGAAGACCAATCTGGTGACCTTGCGGGAAGCTCCAAAGAATCCCAACACTACCTGTCCTCACTACAACCCTAAGGCTCGTTGTGCTTACCACTCTGAAATTCCATTCCATGATACCAACAACTGCTGGGCCTTGAAAAACAAGGTGCAGGATCTGATCGAGGCAAAGGAGATTGAATTCGATTTCCCTGAGACTCCCAATGTCATAACTGCACCCATGCCTAAGCACGACTCGGAAATCAATGATGTTGAAGTTGTCTCCGCCATGGAAGATGCTGACAATGACGATGACATGGACATATGGATCTTCCCTACTACCAATGGTAGACTCAGTAACTGGACAGAAAGAAACTTTGTACCGATTACTTTTGTTCAGAAGTAATTGTCTTTTTGTTTTGGATATGTAATAATTAAATAGTATAAACTCTATGGCCTTGTGTCTTACCCGGGGCACAATGGTTTATTTGTGAGGGTTGTCATGTTTAATTTCATATGGAATTAATAAAGCATTAGAGGTTTATGCATACAAATTTTGCGCTCTCTGTTTTTCTTTTCTTCTTTTTACTTTGTCTATACAACTATGCTCTTACACACACCCACGTATCAAACTGCAGATCCATGTCCACTCCGGATCCTATTAATAACAGTTCCGCTATTGTCGGTTATGACTTTGAAAATCCGATCTAACAAGCAGAGGATGAAGGTGAGGAAGATTGTGAGGTACCCGGAGAACTTGCTAGACTATTACAACAGGAAGAAAGGGCTATACAGCCTCATGAAGAGCCAGTCGAGATAGTGAATTTGGGCACAGAAGAGAAGAGAAAAGAGGTCAAGATAGGTGCAAATTTGGAGCTTCATGTCAAACAGCGTTTGATTCAGATGTTGCATGATTATGTTGAGATCTTTGCATGGTCATATGAATACATTCCAGGATTAGACACGGATATTGTGGTTCATCATCTGCCAACTAAAGAAGATTTCCCTCTGGTAAAGCAGAAGGTCCATCGCATGCGCCCCGAAATGTCAGAGAAGATCAAAGTAGAGGTTATGAAACAATTCAACGCTGGGTTCCTAGCTGTCACTTCTTATCCCCAATGGGTTGCTAACATGGTCTCGGTGCCTAAAAAGGAAGGCAAGGTACTAATGTGTATGGATTATCGAGATTTGAACAGGGCAAGCCCCAAGGGTGACTTTTCGCTTCCCCACCTCGATATTCTGGTTGACAACACCGCATAACACAAGGTCTTTTCCTTCATGGATGGTTTCTCTAATTACAATCAGATCAAGATGGCACCTGAAGACATGGAGAAGACAACCTTCATTACACAATGGGGCACTTTCTGCTACAAAGTGATGCCATTTGGGTTGAAGAACGTTGGGGAAACTTATCCGCGAGCCATGGTAGCTTTGTTCCATGAAATGATTCACCATGAAATAGAGGTATATGTTGATGACATGATAGACATGTCTCAAACCAAGGAAAAGCACCTTGATCATCTACAAAAGTTATTTGATAGGTTGAAGACGTACAAGCTGAGGTTGAATCCAAATAAGTGCACCTTCGAGGTAAGGTCTGGGAAACTGCTAGGTTTCATTGTCAGTGACAAAAGTGTTCAGGTAGACCCTGCAAAAGTGAAGGCTATACAAGAGATGTCGGCTCCTCGCACTGAGAAGGAGGCCAGAGGCTTATTAGGACGCCTAAATTACATTTCCAGGTTCATTTCCCATTTAACTGCTACTTGTGAGCAAATCTCAAGCTCTTGAAGAAAGATCAAGTGGTAAAATGGAATGACGAATGCCAGACTACCTTCGAAAGAATCAAAGAATACCTTCAAGAGCCTCCAATTATGATGCCTCCGATTGAAGGAAGACCTTTTATAATGTACTTAACAAAGTTTGATAATTCAATGGGGTGTGTGTTGGGGCAGCATCATGAGTCTGGTCGAAAAGAGCATGCAATATACTACCTTAGCAAAAAGTTTACCGACTATGAAAGAAGATACTCACTACTTAAGAAAACTTGTTGGGCTTTGGCATGGGCTGATCACCGACTGAGACAGTATATGTTGACCCACACTACTTTGTTGATATCTAAGATGGATCCGATCAAGTACATCTTCGAGAAGCCCGCACTCTCCAGAAGAATAGCAAGATGGAAAATGATATTGACCGAATATGATATCCAATACACAACCCAGAAAGCAATCAAGGGAAGTGTATGTTGGTGTAAGCCCTAGAGGCCAATACTTTTGGTACTTGTATCGAATTATTTATTAATAACAAAAGGCATTTCTTTATTATGTTTGCTTTCCAAAATAATAAAGTCCCTAGAATGTTTTATTTGTTTAATGAAATGTTAAGTGTGACTTAATCATGAGATCCCATTAAACATAAGACACTATTCTTAAAGTATTTATAGTCAAGCTTTAATGTGAAATAGGATAACATTAAAGCATTGAGATTATTATGAAGATAGATTGATGATCACATCTCATGGATCATATATAAGGAGTTATCAAGTCTTGACATAGGTATGAATATTAGGAGTAATATTTATACTGGATTGACCCGCTATGAGAATACTACATAGAATGTTATGCAAAGTGTCATAAGTTATTCTCATGATGATAATGGTGTATACCACCCTTCGACCTGAAACCACTATGGACTCTAGATGTAGAGTCAAGTACTTTATTGTTGATCAAACGTCATCCGTAACCGGATGACTATAAAGACGGTTGATGGGTACTTCACAAAGCATGCTAAGGGACATGAGTGACCTAGATGGAATTTGCTCATCCTGCATAACAGGATAAATGTCTAAGGGCCCAATATTGAACTGGACAAGGGTGACACAGTGTATGCCTTGTGTTCAATATAGACATGAGGGCAAAAGGGTAATTGTACAACACAAATATTATTACGGAAAAGGTTTGGTCAGATCACATGAAATTTTCGTGACTTGGGTAACAGTGATGTGTTGCTAGATACCGCTCACTGTTTATTATATTAAATGTGTGATTTAATATAATTGCCAACGTCGCGAAAACCTACAGGGTCACACACATAAGGACAGGTTGATGAGAGATAGAATAAATAAGGAACACCGTAAGGTACGATGCACTTAAGTGTAATACGGAAAGTGGTAAGGTACCACGTGGATAAGTGATATATGGTACATCATAAGGTATGATGTCCATAAGCTTAATTGGGCTTTTAGCTTATAGCCTTAATTGGGCTTTTAGCTTGTAGCCCACACGAGTGATTCTATAAATAGATCCCTTGTGATGAAGCAATTTCACTTGATGCAATTTCATTTTTGATTCTCTCTCTCACTCAAGATTTCCGTTCGTGATCAGCTAGCACTATGATCGGAAGCGATCTGTTCGTGTGGACTGAGTAGAGGCGTTGTTCTTCATCAACGCTCGTGATCACAACATCAAAGGTCTGAATTGCCACAAGAGGTAAATTTTTCTATCACTGACCATGATCATTCGTAAGGATCGCTAAAGGAAAATTTTATATTCCGTTGCGCTTTTGATCGCAATTTTCCATCAGTGGTATCAGAGCCACTTACGAAACCATGGATCTGATAGTTGTTTATGTTCTATATTTTCTGTTTTGATTCGATTAAAACCAAAATGAATTGAATAATAAACGAGTAATTAAATTTGGCATCTGTTGTGTACGATTTGGATGATTGATGTTGACTATGCTTCGAAATCCGACATTAGTATGGTGAAGCAGCGATACATCGATCGTCCATAGGTTACACAAATAAGATCGATCACTTTTATATATGATATAAGTAAATCTGATGCAACGATGGTATATGGGATATACTGTTTCTGTTTCGTTCATTCAAACACTTGATGATTGTTATTCCTTTGACCGATCACTGTTCATATGCTTCAGAATCTGACATTAGTATGGTGAAGCAATGGCATGTGATTAATCATACTGAATTATCAATCAAAATGTGTTTGACAGCATGAAACTGTTGCATTAGGGTTCATGACGGCACAAGGGTTGTGTTGTTGCAGAGTTATGCGATTAGGGTTGTGAATGCACAAGAGTTGTGCGAAAATGACGCCGATTTCAAATGAATTGTTCATTAAAATTTTGCATCGGGGCGCTGCCCCTAACAACCCTGCAAAGGGGCGCTGCCCCCTTGACCCCCGTCTGCTGAACGGTCAGCGGAACCACCATCCGCTGACCAGGCAGCGGAACCCCCGGCTAACTCTGTGTAGTGTGATCAATCGTCGAAATTTAGTTTGCCTTTTTTTAATTAACAAAATTTAAACTAATAATAAAAGTGTGTTTATTATTATTGTCTTGTGGTGATCAGTTATAGCCTTAGTTTTTTTTCCTTTATTTTGTTTTGGGATTGTAAAATACGGCCTGCGTGTCGTGCCTCTCTCTAAAATTCTTGATGTAACTTCTTTTCTCATCTCACTCCCTCGTATGTAAAACGAGTTTCTTTTATGTAATGTAATGTTATGAAGAAAGAGAAGAATACAATATCAAAGGAGGATAACCTTGGAGATCTTGCTTGGAGAAGTTTAGATCGTTATTAGGTTAGCTTAGGTTCTCTCATTGGCTTGGGAGAACAATTGTGCTAGGGGCCATAATTGTATCCTTTTATGTATATTGATGCATGTGTTTGTTTGATGCATGAGAGAGACGAATTGCATGTTAAGCCAGTGAGATCAAACTAATAACAAAATCCCTCAAGTTAAATATTAAGTTCATGCTTTCCAAGTTTTAGCACTCATCAAGACTAGTATCGAACAATGTAGGTTTCTCCTACGCGAGGTGCATGTTCTATATTAGTAAGGTGCGATGGGATAATTGTAATATCCAACTGCTAAAACAATGGGTCAAACTTAACTAAACACATTATAATAAGATTGTACATGTTTAGAAGCAAGAGTTGGGAATGATTCATATGATGAATTAGAATAAGGAGGTATTCACCCAACTGAAAATATTCGAGAATTGTATGAGATACAATTGGAAGGAGTTCCTACCTAAATAACCTAGTTTTGTGTAATCAGCCTAACGCTGACTTAGAACAAAGTGAAATGTGGATCTCGACCCACTAGAAAGTCTTCCAACGGGATTTTCCGAATTAAATGATGAGGGTCATTTGGTTTGAGTAAAATAGTGGGAGCATATTTGATTAAAGGCCTAATTAAATATGTTGTTTTAATGATACTTATATTTTCATTTTTTTTGTAGATTACCATGACAACAAACAACCATATTTTGCGATCAATCCTAGATAAGGAAAAATTGTCTGGGACAAATTTCCTGGATTGGCACCGAAATCTGAGGATTGTCCTCAAGAACGATAAGAAGCTGTATATCTTGGAGACACCTGTTCCTGAAGAGGAACCGCCTAGTTCGGCACCTAAGGCAGAAAGAGATGCTTATAAGAAGCATTTTTATGATGCTAACGAAGCCGCTTGTCTCATGCTATCTACTATGAACTCGGAGTTGCAAAAGCAACACGAGAACATGTCAGCGTTCGATATGATCGGACATCTGAAAATGCTCTATCAAGAGCAGGCAAGAAATGAGAGGTTTCAGGTTTCAAAGGCCCTTTTTAACAACAAGTTATCTGAGGGAAACCCTGTAGGTCCCCATGTACTCAAAATGATTGGGTATGTGGAGAACCTTGAAAGGTTAGGGTTTCCGCTTGGAAAGGAACTTGCAACTGATTTTATCTTGCAATCGTTGCCAGATAGCTTTAATCAGTTTGTCATGAATTTCAACATGAATGACATGGATAAGAGTCTTCCATAATTGCTAAGCATGTTGAAAACTGCTGAGCAGAATATGAAGACAAAAGGGAAGTCCATTCTGATGGTCAGTAATGGAAAGAAGCTGAACAAGAGGCCTACCAAGCAGGTTGGTAAAGGGAAAGGCAAGGAAGTTGCCAAGCCTAAACCTATTGTTCCTGCTTTGAAGCCTAGTGGAGGCATAGCAAAGGAGGGCACTTTCTTCCATTGCGGTAAGACCGGACATTGGAAGAGAAACTGCCCAAAGTACCTGGAAGATATGAAAAATGGAGTAGGGACTTCAAATTCAGGTATTTTTGTTATTGAAATTAATTTATCTACTTCTGCATCATGGGTATTAGATACTGGATGCGGTTCTCACATTTGTACTAATGTGCAGGGGCTAAAAAGGAGTAGAGATTTGGCAAAAGGTGAAGTTGACCTACGAGTTGGAAATGGAGCAAAGGTTGCTACTTTAGCCGTAGGAACTTATGTTTTGACTTTACCTAGTGGTTTAATAATTCAGTTAGAGAACTGTTATTATGTACCTGCAATTAGTAGGAATATTATTTCTGTTTCTTGTTTGGACAAGTTTGGTTTTTCATTTATAATAAAGAACAATTGTTGCTCTATTTATTTGAATGATATATTCTATGCTTCTGCACAAATGAACAATGGACTATATGTCCTTGATCTTGAAATGCCAATTTATAACATTAATACTAAACGGATTAAACCTAATGAGTTAAATCCAAGCTACCTTTGGCACTGTCGCTTAGGCCACATAAATGAGAAACGCATTTCCAAACTCCATAAAGATGGACTCTTGGACTCTTTTGATTATGAATCATATGAGACGTGCGGATCTTGTTTAATTGGAAAGATGACAAAGTCCCCATTCACAGGAAAAGGTGAAAGGGCTAATGATCTTTTGGCCCTCATACATACTGATGTATGTGGACCACTGAACATACCAGCCAGAGGAGGTTTTCAATACTTCATCACATTTACTGATGATTTCAGTAGATATGGTTATGTGTATTTAATGAAACACAAATCTGAAACCTTTGAAAAATTCAAGGAATTCAAGAATAAAGTACAAAACCAACTAGGTAAGAATATTAAAGTTCTTCGATCAGATCGAGGCGGTGAATAATTAAGCCTAGAGTTTGATGACCATCTAAAGGAATGTGGGATTTTATCCCAACTTACTCCTCCTGGAACACCACAATGGAATGGTGTATCTGAGAGAAGAAATCGAACCTTGTTAGACATGGTCCGATCCATGATGAGTCACGCCGATCTTCCGAACTTCTTTTGGGGACATGAACTATTGACTGCAGCTTACACACTTAACCGGGTTCCATCCAAAAAGGTTGAGAAGACACCATATGAGATATGGAGTGGTAAGAAACCACATATGTCTTACATGAAGATTTGGGGTTGCGAAGTTTATGTGAAACGACAAATTTCAACTAAGCTTGGGCCCAAATCTGACAAATGCTTATTTGTGGGGTATCCTAAAGAAACAAGAGGGTATTACTTCTACAATCCTTCTGAGGGCAAAGTGTTTGTCGCTCGAACTGGAGTTTTTCTGGAAAAGGATTTTATTTCCAAAAGAATCAGTGGGAGGAAAATAGAGCTTGAAGAAATTCAAGAACCACAAAGCATTGATACACCTATGGAGGAATTAGAGCAGGAAACACAAGTAGTTGTGGAAGAGCAACCTGCTCAAGTAGAACAAGACCAGCGTAGGTCAAGCAGGATACATCAACAACCTGAGAGATATGGATATCTCATAAGTGATCAGGGTGATGTATTACTCATGGATCAAGATGAGCCTGTGACCTACGAAGAGGCCATAACTGGTCCTGAGTCTGAGAAGTGGATAGAAGCCAAGAAATCTGAAATGGATTCCATGTACACAAACCAGGTTTAGACCTTGGTAGAGCCTCCTATAGGAGTTAACCCTATAGGATGCAAGTGGGTCTTCAAAAAGAAGACTGACATGGATGGTAAGGTACATAACTATAAGGCAAGACTGGTTGCAAAAGGCTATAAACAAATGCATGGGGTTGAATATGATGAAACCTTTTCACCAGTTGCAATGCTTAAATCTGTTCGGATTTTACTTGATATCGCTGCATGGGGTTGCTAACGTGGTCTCGGTGCCTAAAAAGGACGACAAGGTACTAATGTGTATGGATTATCGAGATTTGAACAGGGAAAGCCCCAAGGGTGACTTTCCGCTTCCCCACCTCGATATTCTGGTTGACAACACCGCATAACACAAGGTCTTTTCCTTCATGGATGGTTTCTCTAATTACAATCAAATCAAGATGGAACCTGAAGACATGGAGAAGACAACCTTCATTACACAATGGGGCACTTTCTGCTACAAAGTGATGCCATTTGGGTTGAAGAACATTGGGGAAACTTATCCGCGAGCCATGGTAGCTTTGTTCCATGAAATGATTCACCATGAAATAGAGGTATATGTTGATGACATGATAGCCATGTCTCAAACCGAGGAAAAGCACCTTGATCATCTACAAAAGTTGTTTGATAGGTTGAAGACGTACAAGCTGAGGTTGAATCAAAATAAGTGCACCTTCGGGGTAAGGTCTGACAAACTGCTAGGTTTCATTGTCAGTGACAAAAGTATTCAGGTAGACCCTGCAAAAGTGAAGGCTATATAAGAGATGTCGGCTCCTCGCACTGAGAAGGAGGCCAGAGGCTTATTAGGACGCCTAAATTACATTTCCAGGTTCATTTCCCATTTAACTGCTACTTGTGAACCAATCTTCAAGCTCTTGAAGAAAGATCAAGTGGTAAAATGGAATGAAGAATGCCAGACTGCCTTCGAAAGAATCAAAGAATACCTTCAAGAGCCTCCAATTATGATGCCTCCTATTGAAGGAAGACCTTTGATAATGTACTTAACAAAGTTATATAATTCAATGGGGTGTGTGTTGGGGCAGCATCATGAGTCTGGTCGAAAAGAGCATGCAATATACTACCTTAGCAAAAAGTTTACCGACTGTGAAATAAGATACTCACTACTTAAGAAAACTTGTTGGGCTTTGGCATGGGCTGCTCACCGACTGAGACAGTATATGTTGACCCACACTACTTTGTTGATGTCTAAGATGGATCCGATCAAGTACATCTTCGAGAAGCCCGCACTCTCCAGAACAATAGCAAGATGGAAAATGATATTGACCGAATATGATATCCAATACACAACCCAGAAAGCAATCAAGGGAAGTGTATGTTGGTGTAAGCCCTAGAGGCAAATACTTTTGGTACTTGTATCGAATTATTTATTAATAACAAAAGGCATTTCTTTATTATGTTTGCTTTCCAAAATAATAAAGTCCCTAGAATGGTTTATTTGTATAATGAAATGTTAAGTGTGACTTAATCATGAGATCCCATTAAACATAAGACACTATTCTTAAAGTATCTGTAGTCAAGCTTTAATGTGAAGTGGGATAACATTAAAGCATTGAGATTATTATGAAGATAGATTGATGATCACATCTCATGGATCATAGATAAGGAGTTATCAAGTCTTGACATAGGTATGAATATTAGGAGTAATATTTATACTGGATTGACCCTCTATGAGAATACTACATAGAATGTTATGCAAAGTGTCATAAGTTATTCTCATGATGATAATGGTGTATACCACCCTTCGACCTGAAACCACTATGGACTCTAGATGTAGAGTCAAGTACTTTATTGCTGATCAAACGTCATCCATAACTGGATGACTATAAAGACGGTTGATGGGTACTTCACAAAGCATGCTAAGGGACATGATTGACCTAGATGGAATTTTCTCATCCTGCATAACAGGATAAATGTCTAAGGGCCCAATATTGAACTGGACAAGGGTGACACAGTGTATGCCTTGTGTTCAATATAGACATGAGGGCGAAAGGGTAATTGTACAACACAAATATTATCACAGAAAAGGTTTGGTCAGATCACATGACATTTTCGTGACTTGGGTAACAGTGATGTGTTTCTAGATACCGCTCAATGTTTATTATATTAAATGTGTGATTTAATATAATTGCCAACGTCGCGAAAACCTACAGGGTCACACACATAAGGACAGGTTGATGAGAGATAGAATAAATAAGGAACACCGTAAGGTACGGTGCACTTAAGTGTAATACGGAAAGTGGTAAGGTACCACGTGGATAAGTGATATATGGTACATCATAAGGTATGATGTCCATAAGCTTAATTGGGCTTTTAGCTTATAGCCTTAATTGGGCTTTTAGCTTGTAGCCTACACGAGTGATTATATAAATAGATCCCTTGTGATGAAGCAATTTCACTTGATGCAATTTCGTTTTTGATTCTCTCTCTCACTCAAGGTTTCCGTTCGTGATCAGCTAGCACTGTGACCGGAAGCGATCTGTTCGTGTGGACTGAGTAGAGGCGTTGTTCTTCATCAACGCTCGTGATCACAACATCAAAGGTCTGAATCGCCACAAGAGGTAAATTTTTCTATCACTGACCATGCTCATTCGTAAGGATCGCTAAAGGAAAATTTTAAATTCCGCTGCGCTTTTGATCATAATTTTCCATCAGTGTACTAGCCGATCATTTGGCTCATCAAGCCGTGGATGAATACCAGTCCATGAATTTTGAGTTCCCAAATAAAAATATTATGTTAGTTACTGACTATGAAGAACCTGGACCGGATGAAGGACCTGAGGAAGGATCCTAATGGACTATGGTTTTTGACGGAGCCTCCAATGCACTCGGCAATGGCATCGGTGTTGTGATCATATCTCCTGAGGGCTGTCATACTCCTCTTACCGCCAGATTATGCTTCAACTGTACCAACAATATGGCGGAGTATGAAACATGCATTATGGGTCTCAAAGTTGCTATTGACCTGAGAATCAAGTTCTTGAGTGTTTTCGAGGATTCAGCCTTGGAAATCAGTCAGATCAAAGGTGAGTGGGACACGAAGCACCCGAATCTTATCTGTTACAAAGAACATGTGTTGATATTGCTTCCACACTTTGAAGAGGTAACCTTTGAACATTTCCCACGAGAAGAGAATCAGTTAGCGGACGCTCTAGCTACTATGTCATCTATGTTCAAAGTCAAGTGGGACAACGAGGCCCCTTGGATCACTATTGAAAGGTTGGATGAACCAACATACTGCTATGAGATTGACACTGAAGAAGTAGCAGATAAACCTTGGTTCCACGAAGTGAAAAGGTATCTTGAGGCTCAAGAGTGTCTCGAGGGGGCATCTTTCAATGATAAAAAGTTCCTGAGGAGGTTCTCCGCAATGTTCTTCCTCAGTAATGGAATCCTCTACAGGCGCAACCATGACTCTACTTTACTTTGGTGCATAGAAAAAAGCAAAGCAAAGAGGATTATGAAAAATTTACACGAAGGTACCTTCGGCACCCACTCTAGTGGACACACCATGGCTAAAAAGATCCTACGGGCAGGATACTACTGGTCCACTATGGAAGCAGACTATTATCAGCATTCTCGAACTTGTCACAAATGCCATATTTATGCTGATAAAGTGCATGTACCTCTGGTTCCTTTGAACGTCTTGACGGCTCCATGGCCCTTTGCAATGTGGGGCATTGACATGATCATAGAGATTATACCTACCGCTTCCAATGGGCATCGCTTCATCCTAGTATCCATTGATTACTTCACGAAGTGGGTTGAGGCTGCCTCTTTTGCTTCTGTTACCAAGAAATGTTGTGGCCCGGTTTATCAACACAACTTGATTTATAGATATGGTGTGCCAGAGAGAATCATCACAGACAATGGTACAAATATTAACAATACAATGATCACCGAACTCTGTAAGCAATTCAAGATCCAGCATCATAATTCTTCCCCTTACCGGCCGAAGATGAATGGCGTTGTGGAGGCTGCTAACGAGAACATCAAGAAAATCATACAGAAAATGATGGTGACATACAAAGACTGGCATGAGATGTTACCATTTTCTCTTCATGGCTATCGCACCTCAGCACACACGTCGACATGGGCAACGCCTTATTCTCTGGTATATGTTATGGAGATTGTCCTGCCTATTGAGGTCTAGATCCCTTTTCTGAGGATCATGAAGGATGCAGGCTTGAACGAAGACGATTGGATCCAGACTCGACTTGATCAACTAAATCTGGTTGATGAGAAAAGGCTTACTGTTGTCTGTCATGGTCAAATGTATCAAAAACGGATGATTAAGGCTTTCAACAAAAAGGTCAAACGTCAAGTATATCAAGTGGGTGATCTGGTAATAAAGCGCATCATACTGCCACAAGGTGATCCTAGGGGAAAATGGACTTCCACATACGAAGGGCTATTTGTGATCAAGAGCATATTTTCCGGTGGAGCCATGATTCTGAACACCATGGATGGTGACGACCTTCCTCACCCTGTTAATGTGGACATAGTGAAAAGATATTATGCATAAATAAAGACCCGCTAGGTTGACTGACCTAGGAAAAAATAAGGACATCCTAGCGATAAAAAAGGATTCGGGAAAAAGTTAGGGATAAAAAAACAAAAAAATATGTACACTCGCCAAGTCGAAAACCTGAAAAGGCGGCTTGGGCAAGAAAGGGTATCCCGGTGGACTGAAAACCCGAAAGGGCGGTCCAGGCAAAAATTAGGTATTTGAAGTGTATCATTATGTCCCATTGGATCACCTTGCGATCAGACTCCAGTATCGACTATCAAGCTCAAACGGTACCTATCAATCTAGTCAGCTTCAGACAAATAGCTTAGTGATGAGACGCTCAAGGACATAAGGGCAATAGCAGAATTGAAATCTAATGGGATTATTGCACATAGGTGTTTTCTTATCTTTGTACACTATTTTGTATAGTTTTAACTTCTTACGGCGGTGTTCTCCTACTAGAATGTTAGCCTCTCTGTACAAAACGCCTGTTATAGGCAAACTTCAAAAATCAATACAAACCATTCTCTAAAAGTATAAAACTGTTTGTTTTTCTTTTTCTATTTTGTTTGTCAAAGACGTCCAATGACTTATTCTTGACATAAGCATTTGAATAAGATTACTGTTCACAAATATTTTCATAAAAAATAGAAAGACGGTTACTAATGACTTTAAGAAACGGGGGAAAGTCTAAAAAACCAATTTACAGTCCCGACAATTATTCCTTGCAACAGGTACAGGGGGCAGAGACAACTTGAGATGGAGTCACCATTGCATACGACCCCATGACATCTATGTTCCCCATAGAGCAGAAACAACAAGAGTTTTGGTCTCTTCTTCTCCAAACAGGAATCACCTTCTCCAATAAAGTTCCTTCAGAGAGCTGAAATCTGCCTTCCCCAGTCAAGTTTTTATAATCTTAAACAGTTATAAAACCTCCTCCTGGGTAGAGTTTATTTCTCTAACTACGGAAGTTCATTCCCCAACAAAGTTTATTTCTCTACAGTGGAAGAATCTTCCAACAAGCATATCTCCACAGAGTTATTCTCAAATAGAATCAGTTCTCAGGCAGAGTCAATCCCCAATAGGTTATCCTAAAACAGAAAGAGGAAATCCCCAGTGAATCATATCTATTCATCATCCCCAACAGAAATGAAGGATTCAGCTTCTCAATACTCTCCAACAGTAATCCGAGATTTATTTTCCTAGACTGGGAAACATCTCAATAACATCCCATATTCATACATCATGGCATGTTCATACACATAACGTACAACATAATCTCATTTATTTTGAGAACATAGTCACAATGCATTTCATACATCATGACATTGCATATGACTAACTCTTTACCTTTTTCAAGGAAAGATCAAATCAGCAAACATCGCTACTTATGTGACCTGAATGTCTTCTCAAAAGCTACGTCAGGTTGAAGGGCTATTTCAACAATTTCCTCATAAAGATGTCCTCCCAAGACCTTCTTCGGTTCAGTCGACACTAAGATCTCTCTGATTTTTATTCCAGTTGAAGATATTCCAAGACTTTTGTCTGGTCCAGTTGAATCGATGCTAAGATTCTTATGATTTCCATTCCAGTCAAAGTTAATTAAAGACCTTCTCTATTTCAGTCAGATCGACACTAAGATCTCTCTGATTTCCGTCCGAATCAAAGACGCTGTGAAGCCTGGATATCGACCAGATAACAGTATAAAGCACTGCAAAGCCTGGAATCCGACCAGATAGCGGTTTACCCTGTTAGTTACTATGAAGCCCAGAACCCGACCAGATAATAGTCAACCAACAATTGAAGAAACTGTGAAGCCTGGAATCCGACCAGATAGTAGTTCACTTCTTCAAAGACGCTGTGAAGCCTGGATTTTGACCAGATAACAGTATAAAACACTGCAAAGCCTGGAATCCAACCAGATAGTAGTTTACTCTATCAGTTACTATGAAGCCTGAATTCGACCGAATAGTGGTATACCTCATATTCAAGTTGAATCCTGGACCCGACCAGATAACAACTTGATTTCTTCAAATTACCGAAGCCTGGATACGACCAGATAACAGTACACATCAGATTCAAGTTGAATCCTGGACCCGACCAGATAACAGCTTAATTTCTTCAAATTACCAAAGCCTGGATACAACCAGATAATGATACGCCTCAGATTCAAGTTAAAGCCTGGATCCAACCAGATAACAACTTAATTTCTTCAAATTACTGAAGCCTAGATACGACCAGATAATGGTACACCTCAGATTCAAGTTGAAGCCAGGATCCGACCAAATAACAGCTTAATTTCTTCAAATCACTGAAGCCTGGACACGACCAGATAACAGTTTAATCTCATTTCCCCAGTAAGTCACTTTGAAGCTTGGAATACGACCAAATAGCAGTAAGCCTTATCATCCTCAGCAAGTCACTACAAAGCCTGGATCCTGACTAGATAGTAGTTCACTTCAATCTCTTCAGTCAAGAGATGACTCCCCAGTAGAGTAATGGACAACCGAAGCTCCTAGACTCTATTCCCCTGAAAAACATTCCCCAGCAGACTCCTCCTCGGACAGCAAGAGCAGGAATCCCCATAAAGAGAATTCTTATGAAGTCAGCATCTATTTTGGATGACATCTTTAAGCCCATCTCCGACGACTCTCCGTCATACTCCTACAATGGCATCTGTAAGCTCATTCTTGATATTATCCACCAACAGTATCACTTCAGACGAGTGTAAATTTTTGGGCACTCTAGTGTTCAATCATCTTCCACCTTCAGATCACGAAAGGCAGGCAAGCCAATCTACATCCTCAGGTTTAAGAAGATTAAACAGGGGCAACTGTTGTACCCCAAAATTTTCCCTCTCATGATTTCCGAGGTCTTCCCCAACATGGTTGGTCACAAACCCTTTCCTAAGGAAAAGGAAAATTTGTGAGTAGTGTTTTAAAGTTTCCTTCGATTGGAATTTTAGAAAAGCCTTTCGATTGGCCTTGCAACAGGATCCTTCGATGGACATTCTTAAAAGTTCCTTCGATTGAAGTATCAGAGATTCCTTGGATTGGAGAATCAGAGCTTCCTTTGATTGGAGCATCAGAGCTTCCTTCAATTTAGAGCATTAGAGGTTCCTTCGATCGGAGCATCAGAGGTTTCTTCGATTGGAGCATCAGAGCTTCCTTCTATTGGAGCATCAGAACTTCCTTCGATTTGGAGCATCAGAGCTTCCTTCGATTGACATTCCAAAAGAGTCCATTCAAAGAAGCTTGCAGGAGTCCATTTGAAAAAGGTTGCAAAGTTCCATTCGAAGGAGGCTAGCATCCTATTCGAAGGAGGGCATTAGAAGGCCAATTACATATCATTCAAAATTAAAAAAGGGAGACAAGATCCCATGTGTTTGGCCAACTTTACAAATTCCCATTCAAGGCTTTCAAACACAATCAAGGTTGTTTAAACCTTTGCCTTCTTGTCCCCTTGACCCCCTCTATATAAAGAGATCACAAGTGTTTCAAAAAAGGGGAAGAACGAAAAAAACATTGGAGAGAGGTTGCCCACAAAATCCATCAAAGGTTGCCAGAATTTTCCAAGCAAAAAGCCATCCCTCAACAAAAGTAGCCACGCCCAAAAGCCCCAGATCGAAGGTGCTCACCTCCATAAAATACCCAAATCGAAGACTCAATATGCTGGTAAGAAAGGGTAAATTCTCCAACTTTACATTTGCATAACAAATCTTTACTTGTCGTTGCCTTCGATTTTCCATCCTAGACAAGATCAAAAGGCATGGGTTTAGCACCCAGGTCATGTTCTTAGTTTGCTAACATTTGCTGCAGACATAGCCTAAGAAGACCCAGCAAGCGCGGGATCGAAGGACCTGGGTTTCGATACCCAGGTCCTGCATTTCGTTTCGCTAATGTACTTTTGCAGGTATATCATCCCAGATCGAAGGAGATACCTTTTCTGGATCGAAAGCCATAGTCTCCTAGATCGAAGAAGGCATCCCCTTCTGAGTCGAAAGAGATACTCATTCCCTGGGTCGAAGGACACCCATCCTTCCTGGATCGAAAACTTTATCCACCTCCAAATTGAAAGCACAGCACTCCCCCTTAATCGAAATACTCATTGCCTCTTACTTTCTTTTGCATACTTAGGCCCATTAGCTTTTTTTTTCATTGTTTTAATTTCTTTTTTTATTATTTTGCTATCATTTATTTAATTAATCATAAAAATTAGAGAAAAAAAGTGATAAAAATATTAGGTTAATTTTTTTAATTAAACTAATTTTGTAAATAATTTAATTTAAACTTTAAGTCTTTCTCAATTTTAAAGTAAGCTGGAATTTTTAGGACTTAATTTTATTTAAATATTTCTTTTTTCATAAATATAAAAACCCACATAAAGTTTAGTTTATTTTCTAAATAGACTTCAGGAAAACTAATTTATTTAAATAAAAAATAAAAACAAAGATTTCTTATTACCTTAGGTTCTTAGAAGTATTTTCTAACCTTTTGCGTGTTATTATTTTCTCGCATTTTTTTATTGTAACTTCCTTCTGGATGTAATAGACTGTAACTACGGTTTTATTATCCGCTTTTAATTTCTGTACTCCCAATTTTGTATATTGTAAACACCCTCATCCCCGAATCAATGTAATAGTCTAGACTTTTACTCTCCGCACTTTACATTTCCTGCAAAAAATATAAACTGCTAGTAACTAGGCGTGTATGGCAAGACTGAAAAACAACGTTAGCAAACCTTAAAAGCAAAAGATAAATAATTGAATTGAACACAATTGCACACAAGCACCTCTAGGGTACCCTACTTTGGTTTCCTTTAAGAAATAAAACAGTCATGAGGCAGGAACGCTTTAGCAAAGACCCATAAATCAAAATATCATAGTCCCTCGATAACCCTACAGTTGCCTTTTCGGTAAATGATCTAGTCCCTAAAGAAAACTTCTAAAGCGTCTCCACAAGTTGCCTTCGCGACTGTAAACGTCCCTTCAATGTCCCTCAAAACATCCAACAACAAGGCTACCTACTCACTAATAGTAGGATAGCACTGTCTAAAGGAAAAGAGGAAAAGAATAACCTTTTTTAGTATAAAAGTAGATAGCTGTTAGAAGTTTGCTTAAAAAAATACTTTTTTGCACTTACACAGAAAACTAATTTTCAAAAACAAATTAAAAACACTTTGTATACTTTCTTTACTATCCCGAGAAACATTACAAAGTTCGTTGTACTAAGGCATTTTCAAAACATTTTCAAACGCACAAAGCACAAAAGCATTTTAAAATGAGAAAACCTCTAAGAGCCCTTGGAAAACCATGGATGGAAAGGATTCTAACACCTTCCCTTTCCATAATCTACCCCCTTACTCAAAAACATCTCGAAAAGGTCTTTTTCTGTTCTTTTCACCCTTTCCTTTGTTGGATAAAAGAAAAGATGGTGGCAACTCTTGCTTACCGCACATTTGTGAACAAAAAGTGGGGTTTACCTTAGAGTTAGTTTCATTGGTAAATTGCTTTATTATGGGTTTTCTTGCTTTATCTTTAAGGATTTTCTTGGGTTGTTACTAAAAGATCCTACACTCGGATCTGGGGCACCTTATTAGGTAAGTAGCAATAAACCATGGAGGTTGTACGGTGTAGACCGATACAGACAAAGTGGTGTCTACGTTAGCGCGATGCTTTGGATTTTACTAATGTTCCTTGAGTAAGTTAAGGATAACATTAGGCTTCCTCATAGTGTCACTAAGGGCTAACTGACCTTTAAAACCTTTAATTGACTCATCCTAGCCATTAGAAAGTAGTGAGATAACCAGCTTTGGTTCCGACCGAAGATTGGTTGATACTCGATACTACACTCATTGAGGCTGGACTTTCAGGATTTTTCGGCCGCAATACTTCAGTGCGGAGCTGAAACAATTTCTGAAGGGAAGGTCAGTGATATTGAGGCTCCTTAGAACCCAGTTACTATTAATATGATAGGTTGAGCTAACTAAACATTCAAGAGGGTACATACCTTAAAAACTCATGCAAGCCTTTGAACCTTAGGTCTATTGTGTTATTTTCTTGTGTTTATGTGTCATTTTTAGCATAATCATGACATCATAAACATCATGACATTCATATATACTAATCATTTCAAGGACCTGTTGGATTTATCTCTTGGCTATTTTGTAGGATATGAATTCAGGTCGCAGGAAAACCGCCCGGATTCGTTTCATAGAAATTCCTCCTAAGCTCAATGAATTGTCTTGAAAGTCCCCGGGGACTCATAATTCTATAAAAGACATGGTCACTTGCTCAATTTGGTTACCACCAGGTTTGACAAAGGTTTTATGAGTGTCTTATTCCAGTTCTTCGATCGTAAGCACCATTGCTTCACATTCCCCGATTATCAACTGGTGCCTACCCTGGAGGAATTTTCTAAATTACTTGGTTTACCTATGTTGGAGAGAGTACCTTTCACTGGTTTAGAACAAGACCCAGCTTCTGAAGATGTTGTTGTAGCTCTGCACTTGAAGCCATATGACATTGAGTCCAATTGGGAAAAAGAAGTGAAGTTAAGGGTCTCCTCGCAAATTTCCTGATGAAGAAAGCTCATATTTTCCTGGATGATATGAGTTATCATGCCTTCGAAGATGTATTAGCCCTCTTGATCTATGGGTTGGTCCTGTTTCCTAATTTAGATCAAATTATAGATATGAATGCCATCAACATCTTTCTTGCTCACAATCTGGTTCCTACCTTGCTCGGGGATATCCTACATTCTCTCCATACACGTACTCTGAATAAGCGGGGAACTCTCATGTGTTGCACCCCTCTACTATATAGGTGGTTTATTTTGCACCTACCTTGGTTAATAATGCAAAATGATTTAGGCTTAAGATGGAGTCAAAGACTAATGTCTCTCTCTCTCTCACTCCAACATCCATTGGTTTCCTCGCTCTCAAGAAGACATTTCTTTTATTGATCGTTGTGGAGAATTTCCTAATGTGCCACTCCTGGGCATTAGGGGAGGTATCACCTACAATCCTTCTTTAGCACTACGTTAGTTTGGCTAGGCATGGAGAGATGGTCCACTGGATATGCTCATCCATGGTATTGTGTTCAACTACTCAGATGATTCGCAAAATTATCGACAGAGGTTCACCCGCTCTTGGGGCATTATTAAGAGGATTGATAGTAAGACTTTGGGGCGTAAAAACTCGATCCCTTTGGAACCTTATCTCAAATGGGTGAGAGATCAAGCCCAAAGTCTTATGATTCCATATGATTCCATCTTACCTGTGATCTTAGAACCTATTATCCAAGGGGACGAGTCTTGTGTTATTCTCCATCCTGATATGCCAACCAACTTCGAAGAGTTGCAAAAGTCTTGGATTCAGCTCAAGGGGGAACGGGATACTTTTGAGGCACAATTCTATGCAAGTGAGAAGAAAGTGCTGGAATTAACAAAACAACTTCATGGAGAGAGAAACCTCAACACTAAGAGGAAACGCCCATGGGAGACTTAGAAACTTCCTTTCAATGTTTATCCTTGTGTAGTCTTTTATTTCTTTAAAAACTTGCTAATAAAAGGTTTTGCTTTTTGTTTTGTTTAAAAGAACTTAAATCCAGCAAGGTCCTTGAAAACATTGCATAAACATATCATACATATCATTTCATGGACAGGTTTCATAGCAGGTTTCTCATCTTCTTCGTTGTTTATTTCAACAATGGCTCTAGAACAAACAGTGAAGGATCTGCAGACTCAGAATGCCCAGTTTCAACAGATGATCCTGGCTCTGACCAAGGGGAAAAAAAGAACTGAAAGCTCTGCTTGTTAAAGACAAGAAGAAGCCAAAGAAGCCGACTGGGTTAGTGAATCTGGGAAGAAGGATTAAAGAACCATTGCAACAAGCCTCTGAACTGATAACTTCATCAAGGGGAGCAAACAATCAAGAAGAGGAAACAAGAGAGGAAGACTTCAATCCCAAAGAATATGATGATGAATCCGACTATGATGACGAGTAGTATCCTCCAGCTGTTGAAAAATATAAACAACTAGAGGACCGTTTAAATGCAATGGAGGTCAGGAAGGTACCAGTCTAGATTTTGAAGAGCTTGGTTTGGTCTCTGGGGTTGTCATCTCGTAAAAGTTCATGGTGTCGGTGTTCGCCAAATATGATGGGGTCTCATGTCCCAAGATGCAACTCTGATCTAATGTAAGGAAGATCCAGCCTCACACAGCTGACAAGGACTTATGGGTCCACTTCTTTCAGGATAGTCTGTCCGGAACTCAACTAGAATGGTTCTACCAACTGGAAGGAGCCAACATCCGTAATTGGGAATACCTGGCTGTTGCTTTCTACAAGCAGTATCAGTATAATGTAGACCTTGCTCCCACCCGTACACAACTCTAAAATATGTTTATGGGTTCGAGTGAGGGCTTTAAGGAATATGCTCAAAAGTGGAGGGACTTAGCAGGAAGAGTCTAGCCTCCCCTGTCTGATAGGGAAATGGTGGATATGTTTCTGGGGACCCTGTCTGGTCCATTTTTCAATCATCTGATTGAAAGTTCCTCAGCTGGTTTCACTGAATTGATTCTGACAAGAGAAAGAGTGTAAGCTGGAATTAGGATTGGGAAGATTCAATAGGATGTGTCCTCCAGTACAGTAAGGAGGCCATTTGCTGGGAAGAAAGAGGTTGGTGCTGCTTACAGTCAAAGAAATCAGGGCATAACTGAATGCCGTCCAACGGTAGGGGCTGTAATGATATCCAAGCCCGCAACTACTCAACAGCAGAATAATCAACCGAGAATAGAAAAGCCGGTAAGACAATTTACCCGGATAAATATGACGATGTCTCAAATTTTTCCACAATTATTGAAGACCAATTTGGTGACCTTGCGAGAAGCTCCAAAGAATCCCAACACTACCTGTCCTCACTACAACCCTAAGGCTCGTTATGCTTACCACTCTGAAAGTCCATTCGTTGATACCAACAACTGTTGGGCCTTGAAAAACAAGGTGCAGGATCTGATCGAGGCAAAGGAGATTGAATTCGATTCCCATGAGACTCCCAATGTCATAACTGCACCTATGCCTAAGCACGACTCGGAAATCAATGATGTTGAAGTTGTCTCTGCCATGGAAGATGCTGACAATGACGATGACATGGACATCTGGATCTTCCCTACTACCAATGGTGGACTCAGTAACTGGACAGAAAGAAACTTTGTACCGATTACTTTTGTTCAGAAGTAATTGTCTTTTTGTTTTGGATATGTAATAATTAAATAGTATAAACTCTATGGCCTTGTGTCTTACCCGGGGCACAATGGTTTATTTGTGAGGGTTATCATGTTTAATTTCATATGGAATTAACAAAGCATTGGACGTTTATGCATATAAATTTTGCTCTCTCTGTTTTTCTTTTATGCTTTTTACTTTGTCTATACAGCTATGCTCTTACATACACCCACGTATCAAACTGCAGATTCATGTCCACTCCGGATCCCATTGATAACAGTTCCACTATTGTCGATTATGACCTTGAAAATCCGATCAACCAAGCAGAGGACGAAGGTGAGGAAGATTGTGAGGTACCCAGAGAACTTGATAGACTGTTACAAAAGGAAGAAAGGGCTATACAGCCTCATGAAGAGCCAGTTGAGATAGTGAATTTGGGCACAGAAGAGAACATAAAAAATGTCAAGATAGGTGCAAGTTTGGAGCTTCATGTCAAACAACAATTGATTCAGATGTTGCATGATTATGCTGAGATCTTTGTCTGGTCATATGAAGACATGCCAGGACTAGACATGAATATTGTGGTTCATCGTCTGCCAACTAAAGAAGATTGCCCTCTGATAAAGCAGAAGGTTCGTCGCATGCGCCCCGAAATGTCATAGAAGATCAAAGAAGAGGTTATGAAACAGTTAAACGCTGGGTTCCTAGCTGTCACTTCTTATCCCTAATGGGTTGCTAACGTAGTCCCAGTGCCTAAAAAGGATGAAAAGGTACAAATGTGTATGGATTACCGAGATTTGAACAGGGCAAGCCCCAAGGATGACTTTCCGCTTCCCCATATCGATATTCTGGTTGACAGCACCGCACAACACAAGGTATTTTCCGTCATACTCCTATAATGGAATCTGTAAGCCCATTCCCGATATTATCGACCAAGAGTATCACTTCAGACGAGTGCAAATTTCTGGGCACTCTAGTGTTCAATCATCTTCCACCTTCAGATAACGAAAGGCAGGCAAGCCAATCTACATCCTCAGTGTTGTACCCCAAAATTTGCCCTCTCATTTTATCAACATTTCTCATCACAAGGCTCTTTGGACTCAAGATCAAGCTAGGGTTTGCTCTGCTCAAGACATCTCCTTGCACTGATGACCTAAATTAGGGTTTGAGTTTGCACAAGGATTTTTGGACCTTCAATGCTCAAATTGACTTTCATACTTCATGTTGGATTTATAAGTTTGTCCATACCAAGTTTCACGCCTTGAATCAAATTTTTGCCCAGTCAATTGGACAGTTGACCTAGAAATCAGCTGTATTGAGGAAAAAGTCAACTGTGGCCAATTTACAGTCAAACCTCATGAATTTTGACCCACATCAACATTATGAACTCATATGAACCATTTGATCAAGTTTGGACCACAACTCCACAAGAAATTTGATCAGATCACCAAAAGGGCAAAATGGTCATTTTTAGGGTTTTGACTGTACAAAGGCAATTTCTGACTTTTGACCTAGCCAAATGGCAAATGGGGTTCAAGCATAGACTCAAGGACTCAATGGCATCATCTTGACCTATTCAACAAGTTCAAAAGACCTCAATTGCATTGGATTGACATATGAATTTTTCAGTCAACTGATCAAAATTTGACTGTACACTGAAAAGTCAAACTTTGACTTTTTGGTCAAAATCAAGTGCCAAGGGTCATT
This sequence comes from Vicia faba, assembly GCA_948472305.1. Lineage (NCBI taxonomy): Eukaryota > Viridiplantae > Streptophyta > Magnoliopsida > Fabales > Fabaceae > Vicia > Vicia faba. The sequence goes on from OX451739.1 coordinate 1,160,565,956, forward strand.
TTTCATCAAGATGTGTAAAAATATGAAACTTGTTCATCAAGAAACCCAAAATTGCAAATTAGGGTTTAAAGTTGAAAAATTTCATAACTTAGAATTTTTCTAAGTTATGAAATTTTCTTAATTTGTCCTAACTTTGCCCCACATTTTCACCATGATGCAAATGGATTCAAACAAAACCTCCAACATGAAAGTTGTAGTCCTCCACAAAGTCTACAACTTTGATTCACAAATATTTCTCAAAGGAAGCTTATATCTCAAGTTATTATGTTTGGAATAAGGGTCCCTAAAACTTTTAACTTAGAGAAATTTTGCCGTAGTTTAGGCAGGATTTTGACCCATCTTCTTGGCCATTTTTCACATAGTTCCACTTGGAATCTCGAGTTTCATTTCAAATATGGATTATATAGCATGTTGAAAGCTTTTCAAATTGTCCAAGAACTCCTCAAACACATTTGTGGTTAGGGAGAATCGAAGGCTTGAAGTTGGCAAAAACTCACTTTTCCTCCATGGCATATTCATGTTCACTCAAGTTGCATTTTCAAGTCAGCATGCCTTACACTAGTTTACATGCCTCTAAACCACTTCACACTCCATAATTAAATGCAAATCCATCAGTCTAAGCTTTTGTTTTGGTCATTTGGACATTGTACACAAAATTAAGCCCTAAGTAGAAAAAGGCAAATTTCCATTTTTGCTTAAGTATGCTTTACGTCAAACCACAATCCTTGAGCATTGGTCCAAGATATCTTGCAGAAAAACAAATCCACAAATCGGAGGGGCCAAGAGCAGAAGTTACAAAGTATTTGATAGCCTGTAAAGGCCTGTGACAATCACTTCCACATTCTTACTTCAAAAACAAGAAATTTGTCCAAAACCTTAGAACTTGAAAACCAGCCAATACCAACTTATGCAAACAATTTGAACATCTTTCTCACACCCCTTTGAGCTAGAAAAACGATTGCTTGAGCCTCTAAACACCCCATAGCCAGAAATCACATTCCTTTGGCAAAACATGGCAGGTTCTGCAACTTGAGTTCCATAGCTCATTTGGCTCGTGCGTTTTTCCCCAAGTTGCTTCAAACACCTTCCATTCAACTCACCCAAGCTATCCCAAACCTCAAACACCAACTGTAACTCCATTTACAGTGTTCACCATTTTCATTTTGAGCTTGTGCAGGTTGAGTTCTATAGGTTGATTCAGGTACATTCAAGGCAAGCAGGCTATTGGAGAAGGTCAAGAGAAGTCCAAGCAAGCTCCCAAACATCTCAAGTCTTGTTGAAAAGACCTACATTTCCCTACACGAAGTCAGTTGAAACAGGTTTTTCTCCAATTCCTATCTCTCTATTTAGGAACATTTAGCCTTAGGTTTGTGAATAAAAAATATAGTGTTCATTGCCATGAAGCTGTACATATGCTCAGTTTTCATTTATATTAAGTGTGCTAAGAGAATTTCATCCATGAACATGCTGAAAAAACTAGGTAAGATTTTAGGGCCAGAGAAATTCTCTCTGGTCTTTGAGAGTTAAGACAAGTTGTTTATATGGTTGGAATCGTCTTGAAATTCTCTACAAGTTTGATGTTATGTGTTTTTGCAATAGAGCTCGTATGCAGGATGTTCATGTTGGATAACAGGCGCGCGCGTTTTTTCAAAATCTGGAGGTTGAAGATGAAGTGGTGGGCTGGGCTTGGCCTGGCTCACTATTGGCACATCCCTTTTTCCTTTTTACACCTCCTGGCCCAATTTCTTGTATTTTTATATTTTTTGCATTTTTGTTTCATTTCTGATTTTGTTTATTTATTTCCAAATATAAAAAATGCTCAAAAATATTTTCATAATTTTTTCACATTTATTTGGCATTTTATTTTAATTTTTATAACATAAAAAGCATTTAAATACTTTTATATTATTTATTAAGGCTTGAAAAATATATATAATTTATACTTTTATTTGTGTTCTTTATTCTTATTCACATTAAAAATATTTTTCTAAATATACTTTATTTTTGTACATGTTTTATTTTAGTTTATCATATTTAATATAATTAATATACATATATATATATATATATATATATATATATATATATATATATATATATATATATATATATATATATATATATATATATATATATATATATATATATATATATATATATATATATATATATATATATATATATATATATATATATATATATATATATATATATATATATATATATATATATATATATATATATATATATATATATATATATATATATATATATATATATATATATATATATATATATATATATATATATACTTTTATTTTATTAGATATTTTAGCATAAAAATATAAAATATTACACTTTTATTTTTATTATTGAATATACTTAATAAATACTTTTTTTTACTTCTTTTTACATATAATATTTTATTTTTATTGTATATAAGTAAAATAATTAACATATTTATTTTCTTAAAGAAAATTAGGGTTTTACCCCTTAACCAAATAAAATAAATCTTTTATTTATTTCTTTATTTTTTACATTAAATATTTTTATATGCACAAATAAACAAAAAACTTTTTTTTGCATAATTCATATTATTTGATATATTTATTTATTTTGTTTATTTAAATATTGTCCATTTAAATATTTATGCATTTGAATTCAATTTGGATGTAATAGTAAATTAGGGTTTATATTTCTTGTCAAATACCCCCCATTCAAAAATTGTACCCCCATCCTCATAATCATGTTGTAATAGTTTAGACTTTTAATTCTCACACTTTACGCTATCAATTATGCCATGATTAGAGAATTAGGGTTTGTATGAAAAATCAAAATCAACCAGTAGCTTGACCTAATCAAAGACAAAAATGCATGAAAATCAAACACAATGCACACTTTCACCCTTAGGGTTACAATCCACTTGTTGCCTTCAAAAATGGGCCATGTTATGCATGTTGGGTACTTTGGCAAAACAAAAACAAAACAAAAGATCATAGTCCCTCGATGACGCTATCTTGGTTTCCTAAACAAAAATGATCAAGTCCCTCAAAAATTTGCCAATAATACTTGACACAATTGATATCATGGTCTATACGATGACCCGCGTCTGTCCCGTTTAACATCCTAACACAAGGTTGTTCACCAAATGCAATGGTGAAATAACACTGTCAAAAGGGTTAAAAAACATATAGGAAAGATCTTTGAGTAAAATAGGGTAGACAACTCTTAGTTACTTGATCAAAGCTTGCAAAAGCATCCTTGCTATTTTCAAAACACATTTCACAACACAATTTCAAAACATTTCCCAAATCAAACTTTCAAACATTGAAATCTTTTCAAAAAGACAAAATATCTTTGTATACATTTAAACAAGAATCATTACAAAGGTTGCCACGATGATGGCCTCTTTTCAAAATATGTTTTAAAACCATACACAAAGCACCATTTCAAACAATTGAGAAGTAAAAGCAAGTGATCTAAACAAGTAACTAAGAGCCCGTGTATAACCATGGATGAAAAGGGTGCTTGCACCTTCCCTTTTCATAATCTACTCCACGAACCCAAGAAAACATCTCAAAGGTCTTTCCTGTGCTTTTTGACCTTTTCTTAGGATAAAATAAAAAGTCGGTGGTGACTCTTGCTAAACCGAAACATTTGCGAACACAAACGCAAAACCTCAAAGTCAGTTCTCCCACCGTATCACACTCAGGTTTAAGAAGATTAAACAGGGGAAACTGTTGTACCCCAAAACTTTCCCTCTCATGCTTTCCAAGATCTTCCCCTACATGGTTGGTCACAAACCCTTGCCTAAGGAAAAGGAAAATTTGTGAGTTGTGTTTTTAAGTTTCCTTCGATTGGCATTTCAGCAAAGCCTTTCGATTGGCCTTGCAATAGGATGCTTCGATTAGCATTCCTAAAAGTTCCTTCGATTGAAGTATCAGAGCTTCCTTCGATTGGAGAATTAGAGCTTCCTTCGATTGGAGCATCAGAGCTTCCTTTGATTTGGAGCATCAGAGCTTCCTTCTATTGGAGTATCAGAGGTTCCTTCGATTGGAGCATCAGAGCTACCTTTAATTAGAGCGTCGGAGCTTATCGATTTGGAGCATCAGAGCTTCCTTCTATTGAAAAATCAGAGCAAAGGCCCTTCGATTGACATTCCAAAAGAGTCCATTCGAAGAAGCTTGCAGGTGTCCATTCGAAGAAGCTTACAAAGGTCCATTCGAAGGAGGCTAGCAGCCCATTCGAAGGAGGGCATTCGAAGGCCAAATACATATCATTCTAAATTAAAAAAACGAGACAAGATCCCATGTGTTTTGCCAATGTTACAAATTCCTATTTATGGCTTTCAAACACAATAAAGGTTGTTTAAACCTTTGCTTTCTTGTCCCCTCTAACCCCTCTATATAAAGAGATCACAAGTGTTGCAAAAAGGGGGGGAGAACAAAAAAAAATTGGAGAGAGGCTGCCCACAAAATCCATCAAAGGTTGCAAGAATTTTCCAAGCAAAAAGCCATCCCTCAACAAAAGAAGCCACGCCCAGAAGCCCCATATCGAAGGTGCTCACCTCCAGCAAACGCCCAAATCGAAGACTCAATCTGCTGGTAAGGAAGGGTAAATTTTCCAACTTTACGTTTGCATAACACATCATTACTTGTTGTTACCTTCGATTTTCCATCCTAGACAGGATCAAAAGGCCTGGGTTTGGCACCCAGGTCATGTTCTTTGGTTGCTAACATTTGCTGCAGACATAGCCTAAGAAGACCCAAGAAGTGTAGGATTGAAGGGCCTGGGTTTCGATACCCAGGTCCTGCTTTTCATTTCGCTAATGTACTTTTGCAGGTATAGCATCCCAAATCAAAGGAGATACCTTCTCTGGATCGAAAGCCATAGTCTCCTGGATTGAAGAAGGCATCCCCTTCTGAATCGAAATAGATACTCTTTCCCTGGGTCAAGGACACCCATCCTTCCTGGATCGAAAACTTCATCCACCACCAAATCGAAAGCACATCACTCCCCCTTAATCGAAAGACTCATTTCCTCTTATTTTATTTTGCATACTTAGGCCCAGTAGTTTTTTTTTTCATTGTTCTAATTTCTTTTTTTATTATTTTGCTATCATTTATTTAATTAATCATAAAAATTAGAAAAAAAAGTCATAAAAATATTAGGTTAATTTTTTTAATTAAACTAATTTTGTAAATAATTTAATTTAAACTTTAGGTCTTTCTCAATTTTAAAGTAAGCTAGAATTTAGGACTTAATTTAATTTTAAATATTTCTTTTTTCAAAAGTATAAAAAACCACAAAAAGTTTAGTTTATTTTCTAAATAGACTTTAGGAAAACTAATTTATTTAAATAAAAAATAAACAAAAAGATTTCTTATTGCCTTAGGTTCTTAGAAGTATTTTCTAACCTTTTGCGTGTTATTATTTTCTCTCATTTTTTTATTGTAACTGCCATCTGGATGTAATAGATTGTAACAAGGGTTTTATTATCCGCTTTTAATTTTTGTACTCCCAATTTTGTACATTGTAAACAGCCCCATCCCCGAAGCCATGTAATAGTATAGACTTTTACTCTCCGCACTTTACATTTCCTGTAAAAATATAAACTGCTAGTAACTAGGCGTGTATGGCAAGACTGAAAAACAATGTTAGCAAACCTTAAAAGCAAAAGATAAATAATTAAATTGAACACAATTGCACACAAGCACCTCTAGGGTACCCCACTTTGGTTGCCTTTAAGAAATAAAATAGTCATGAGGCAGGAACGCTCTAGCAAAGACCCATAAATCAAAAGATCATAGTCCCTCGATGACCCTACAGTTGCCTTTTCGGTAAATGATCTAGTCCCTAAAGAAAACTGCTAAAGCGTCTCCACAAGTTGCCTTCGTGACTCTAAATGTCCCTTCGATGTCCCTCAAAACATCCAACGACAAGGCTACCTACTCACTAATAGTAGGATAGCACTGTCTAAAGGAAAAGAGGAAAAGAACAACCTTTTCGAGTATAAAAGTAAATAGTTGTTAGAAGTTTGCTCAAAAAATACTTTTTTACACTTACACAAAAAACTAATTTTCAAAAACAAATTAAAAACACTTTGTATACTTTCTCTACTATCCCGAGAAACATTACAAAGTTCATTATACTAAGGCATTTTCAAAACATTTTCAAACGCACAAAGCACAAAAGCATTTTAAAATGAGCAAACCTCTAAGAGCCCATGGAAAACCACGGATGGAAATGGTGCTAACACCTTCCCTTTCCATAATCTACCCCCTTGCTCAGAAACATCTCGAAAAGTACTTTTTCTATTCTTTTCACCCTTTCATTTGTTGGATAAAATAAAATACGGTGGCGACTCTTGTTTACTGCACATTTGCGAACAAAAAATGCAAAAACTAGTATATAAACAGTCGGTTCTGCCACCGTATCACAGGGGGGTATGCGCCTGGAATTTTCTAGGCCCAGATCTGTTGGCTCACCACTGTGTTGGATCTGGTGAGAGGCGTGCTTGAGGGTGCATGATGGGGATGCCCGCTGGAAGCTCTTGGATCTGGCTCTGTGGACGTTGGATGGTGCTTATTTGATTTTACATGGTGGGCGTGTTTGCCTTTGGGACATGGGATCTACAAACAGTTTGTTGGAAAAATAAAACGCGTGACCTGGGTATCGAACCCGGGTCCTCTCCTTTACAATGCATAGCTTTCGCCATCTGTGCCAACTTGTTAATCGTTTATCATACCACACACATAATACTATATACAAAACAAAATCCCAAAATATGTTTGAGACAAAAAAATGCGCGCTGGTTCAAACCAGTCAACCAGGCTGCGCCACACCATCATCTTCTCCACCCATCTGTCGTGTTAGCTTTCATACTTTTACCTACGAACATTGTCCGCCACTACAGCACCTACAATTTCTAAAATCTACAACACGCAATATAAATTAAGTTTAAGGCCATGGATCAACTGGGTTTGATCCCCTAAGCATGATGGTACTCATCTTTAAGCCCAATTTTTCCTGTACCTAAAAACCCTAAAACAAAGGTCTAAACCCTAGTAATGACAAGTCATCATATATCCATAAAAACTGGCAATTAACTATTCAAATGCGTTCTAAAAATTCATAAAAACAAGAATGCATAATCAAAACATATTTATAACGCATGTATGGACATAATCGTTTTTAAAGAATGAGGTTCAAACCGTGATAGTATGGGTCGTGATTCTGGGAGCTTTGATGCTTGGAAACGGTGCAGCTAGCTTCAGAATGCCTCCAGGAATTGATTGCAAGCTTCAGAATGCCTTGAATCCTTCTGCAACTCCAAATTTGATTTTCACTTTTCTTTGAAATTTCAAGCTTGTGAACAAAGTCCTTTTTTTGCAGCAGTTGCGCCTCCTTTTGGTCTGGAACGTTTATGCGTATATAGTGTATCATATTAGGTTAACAATTATGGACTAAATCTTGAAGATTGGATGGAAGGGATTTGATTTGCATCTTAGAATTATATGTTTCTAAATTTGGCCAAAAATTTCTCTTTTCTCTCTAATCAACTTTCACACGAATTTATGACTAACTCTTCTTATTCTAGACTCATGATATGACCATAAAACAAATCATTAGGATTTAAATCATCTTTTTACTATTTTATTTGATTTATTAATATTTAAATGGATGAAAATTCAAATAAATAAAAATAAATCTCATAAAAATAAAATAATGATTTAAATGTCTTGAATAAGTCCATGGATATGTTTGAGATCCAAAACCCACGCCCATTAGTTCAAAAGATCCAATTTGCTCACATTGATTTTTGTGCATTTTTTCAAAAATTGGTCAACTTTAGCAATGCGCATCTCTCTCAAATTTAACCCTATGAGGGTGTTCTTGGACTTTTTAGAGAGATTAGGGTGTCCTCTAAACAACCCTTTTGGTTTCATTTCAATTGGATCTTCCATGCTTATGTAAGGAGCTTTGACCCAAAAGGTGTTTTTGTTGACTTTTTGAAAGGACCTATAATGTCTGAGCTTGTATCTTTTAACTAGGGCATTTCTTGATCCTGAGGGCTGAAGAGAAGTTGTAGGGAATTGTATTCTCTTCAAAATGATATTTGGTGGGAAAAATTCTAATAAATTATGAGAAAGTTATGCCTGGTCAAAGTTTGGTTGACTTTTCCTATAGAAACCCTAATTTGCAATTTTTGACTTTTGATGAGTTAGGGGCATTTCTTGAGGAATCATGATCAACCCTTGATAAAATGATGGATATTACTTTAAAATGTTGATGTTGACCAAAAATCTTGAAGTTTGACTGTATATAGGCCACAGTTGACTTTTGATCTAGTATAGTTGATTTTCAGGCATTTGAGTAGTTGACTGAGCAAACTTGTTGTGCAAGGCATGAAATTTTGCATGGATGATCTTGAGGACATATTAGGGCCATGTACAACATTTGAGACCCTTGGAGCTCAACCATCTTTATGAAAATTGAAACCCTAGTTTGAGGTTGATTGCCTTAGGAGGAGAGTTTGTCTGGTCAATTCTTAGTCATCCTAGGGCAAGTTGGGGATCTCAATGGACATGTCTTGAGTAAATTGAGAGGGGAAATTTTGGGGTACAACAACTATGATCACCGAGCCCTGCACCCAATTCAAGATTCAGCATCATAACTCTTCTCCTTACCGGTCGAAGATGAATGACACTATAGAGGCCGCCAATAAAAACATCAAGAAAATCATACAAAAAATGACAGTGACATACAAAGACTGGCACGAGATGTTACCGTTTGCTCTTCATGGTTATCGTACCTCAGTACGCACGTCAACAGGGGAAACTCCTTTGTCTTTGGTATACAGTATGGAATTTTTCCTACTCATCGAAGTCCATATCTCTTCCTTGAGAATCATGAAGGATGCAGATTTAAATGAAGACGAATGGGTTCATACTCGACTTGACCAATTGAACCTGATCAACAAGAAAAGACTCACAGTTGTTTGTCATGGTTAAATGCACCAGAAACGTATGATCAAAGCTTTTAACAAGAAGGTCAGATGTCAGGAATATAAAGTTAGAAACCTAGTAATCAAGCGTATTATCCTGCCACAAGGTGATCCCAGGGGAAAATGGACTCCCACATACGAAGGACCATTTGTGATCAAGAACATATTTTCTGGTGGATCCATGATATTAACCACTATGGACGATGACGACCTTCCGTATCCTGTAAACGCGGACATAGTTAAAAGATACTACACATAAACAGAGACCCGCTAGGTTAACTGACCTAGACAAAAATAAGGGCATCCCGCCGAACCAAAAGGATTCAGGCAAAATTTAGGGATATATATATATATATATATATATATATATATATACATATATATATATATATATATATATATATATATATATATATATATATATATATATATATATATATATATATATATATATATATATATATATATATATATATATATATATATATATATATGAGAAATATGCACACCCGGCAAGTCGAAAACCTGAAAAGGCGGCTTGGGAAAAAAAGGATATCCTGGTGGACTAAAAACCTGAAAGGGCGGTCCAGGAAAAAGTTAGGGAATGTCCCGTTGGATCACCTCACAAATAAACTTCAATATCAAGTGTCAAAGTCAAATGGTAGTAATCAATCCAGTCAGCTTCGGTCAAGCAGCAAAGGGATGAGACGCTCAAATATATAAAGACACGTGTATACTGCTTTGTATATCTTTTAGTCTTACGACGACATTCTCTTATTAGGATGTATGTCTCCTTTTACAAAGACACGTGTTATAGGCAGACTTCTTCAAATTAATACAAAAGTTATCTATTTGAAAATGCATAAACTATTTGTTCTTATTTTTCTGTTTTGTTTTGTAAAAATGTCTAGTGATTATTTTTAACATATGCATTTGAATATAATCACCATTTACAAATACACGTATAAAAATAGAAAGACATTTATTAATGGCTATAAGAAACGGGACAATGTCTAAAAAGCCATTTGCAAATCCCCGCAGGTACATCCCATAATAGATAAGAGACAAAGACGTCCTCCCACAAAGTCACTGCCATATCTTTAGCATATAACCTATTGATGACGGAAATTCTGATATCCCCCGTGGAGCAAGAGTCTCTAATCATCTCCCCAGCATCTTGAAGAATTCCACAACATGGTTCCCCAACAGGGCTTCATAAAAATCCCCAAGAAGTTTACGGAGTTTTCTTTCCCCAGTAGAGTTTATTTCTCTAGCCACGGAAGTCAATCTCCCAGTAATTCAATTCCAATTTATAATGAAGAATCACATTCTTCATCCCCAGCTGAGCTAGTCTTAAAAAAGAGTCATGTAGATTTATCCATAAAGAAAATACCTCCCCAGCAGGTCGTCAAAACATTCTCTTCAATAGGTTTTATTTTCCCAACAAACTGTAAATTCCCCAGCTTGAGTTTTCTTCTTAGACGATTACAAATCAACAAACGAAACCCCCGGTAGAGTCATTGCAATCTACAACAGAGTCGTTACTATCACCAGAGGTTATTGTAAAACTTGGAATCCGACCAGATAACAGCCGACTTCATTCTTTCAAAGCAAGTTACTACGAATCCTGGACCCGACCAGATACTAGTTCAACTTCATTTCTTTCAAAGCAAGTTACTATGAAGCCTAGACCCGACCAGATATTAGTTTAACTTCATCTCTTTCAAAGCAAGTTACTATGAAGACTAGACCTGACCAGATAATAGTTTTACTTCAAGTCACTAACAAAACTCCTCCTCCCCGGTAGAGTTTTTCCACTAATCCCCAGTGAATTGCTGTAAAGCCTGGAATATGACCAGATAACAGTTAATCCCCAACAGGTTGTTAACTTCCATTCTCTCCAATCAAGAGATAACTCCCTAGTAGAGCAACAGATAACTAAAATTCTTGAACTCTTTTCCCAAAGCAGAAATCAACACTCTCCACAGAGTTTCCCTCAAGAAAAATCAACGTCCCCCAGCGGGGTTCTCCTCAAACAACAAAACAGGAATCCCCAATGGAAACATTCTAAACAAATAATTAAGAATCACATTCTTCATCCCCAACAGCAGTCAGGGATTTATTTTCCCTCATTTCAACGACGCTACAACAAACAACTAATCAGTTCATATAATGCATTCATACATTACTTTACAAACAGCATAGCATATGCATACAAAATACATATAGCACAATCTCATTTATTTTGAGAACATCATTACACAATTTATGTCATGCATCTTGACATTGCATGTAGCTAATTCTTTACCTTTTTAGGAAAGATCAAAAAACAAATATCATCACCAATTTTCAACAAGTTCTAGATTAATACCCGAAACAAGACAGGACAACTATCTACGAACAACTGATTGTAGATTAATACCTGAAACAAGACAGGACAACTATGTACACGAGCAGATTGAAGATTAACTCCCAAAACAAGACGGGGAAAGTATCTTTCTTTCTCTAAGGTCAGAGACTAATTCCTGAAACCAGTCAGGGCAACTATCTCTACGACCAACAAAAAGAAGGTTCCAGATTAATACCTAAACAAGACAGGAAAACTATCTGTGAACAACTAATTATAGATTAATACCTGAAACAAGACAGGACAACTATTTACATGAGTAGATTGAATATTAAATCCCGAAATAGGACGGGGAAACTATCTTTCTTTCTCTCTGGTTAGGTAAAGATCAATTCTTGAAACAGGACAGGGCGACTATCTTTATCACCAATGGCACGAGCTCTCAAAACTAGACGATTTTACCAACAAATTGATTGTAGATCAATTCCCGAAACAAGACGGGGCAACTATCTACACGACAAACACTTCCTTCAAGGCATCTACTGTTTCAGTATAAACGACCAAAGATTTATTATGATACTTCTTCTAATGTCTACCAACAGTCACTCTAGATGGCATCTTTAAGCCCATCTCCTACGACTCCTTTCACTCTCCAAATGGCATCTATAAGCCCATTCCCGATGCAATCAACCAACCTACCATCGAGTGCAAATTTCTGGGCAATCTAGTGTCCAATCATCTTCCACCTTCAAGTCACAAATGGAGGATCCGCCAATCTAACTCTTCAAGTTTAAGAAGATTGAACAGGGGAAGCTATTGTACCCCAAAATTTTCCCTCTCATTTCTCAAGATATTTCCTACAAAGATCTTCAATGACTCAAGTTTGCGCAAGCATCGACTGGGTCAAATAATCTCCTCAACACTGATGCCTCAAATTAGGGTTTGAGTTTGTACAAAGGCAGATGGATTTCTAATGTTTCAAATGAGTTTCATGGATCATTATGGACTCTCAAAATTATTTCTTTCAAGTTTCAAGTCTTGGATCACAATTTCCCAAGAAAGTCATTCAAATTATCAAAAGGGCAAAATGGGCAAAATTAAGGTTTTGACTGAAAATGACTGAATTTTCATTTTTTGACCTAACACCTGACTTATTGGTTGGAAGCATGATCTCAAGGATTTGAGCGCGTCATTTTGACCTAATCGCATATTTCAATTCATCTCCTGAGATCAGTGGATTGATAGACAAAATTCAGGCAACTGGTGGAAAAAGTCAATTGTACACTAAAAAGTTAAACTTTGACTTCTTGACCAAAATTGAGTCGCAAAAATCACATATCATCAAGACATCCAAAATATGAAATTTGATCATCAAAAATCAAAAAAGTCAAAAATCTAACTTTTACAAGACTTAGAAATTTTTCTAAGTTAATTTCATTGCTTCATGACATCTTTTCACTACAATTCAAAATAGTTCAAGATGTTACAAATAATTAAAGATGTTACAAATAGTTCAAGATGTTACAGATAATTCAAGTTATTACAAAGTGTCATTTTTGCAAGATTACAAATCCTAAAACTTTGTCTTGTTTGAACTTTTTCCTTTGACTCAAAACCTTGCCACAATGCTTTGTCTTTGATACAATCTGCATAAATTGGTCCAAAAAATAGACTTGTATCATGCTACAAGTGTTGCTCATTAAAAGCTCAAAATTATGTTTAGAAGACAGTCTGTTGTCCTGAGCAAAACAACCCTGCTATTGTTGTACCCCAATTTTTGCCCCTAAGATCCCTTCATCATACCATATTGATTCAATCACAACAAGATCACATTAGGGTTCTTGGTTCTCCTCCCTACCTTTAGCTTTGCTATTTGAGGAATCACCAAGCACCTTGACTTTTTTTTCTTTTGTAATCATGAATATTTTGTCTTGATTTTTCCTGTTAATTAATAAAATGCAATGTTGGTTTGTCTTGCTTGTTACTAATGTAGGTAAAGGCAATGAGATTTAGCAAGTTGCTCCATGGGTTCATGAGTTTATTTCCATGCCCTAGGAAATAAAGGTTGAGAAGTCAAAACCTCGCCATTGAAGTTGTTTTGGAAGGGATGGAATGGCAAGGTTTATTTTGGTTCAATACATTCCCAAGATATCAATATTGATTCAAAAGTGCAAGGGATTGATTGAAGAAGTTGTCATGGTTTGACAAAGTCTTGTTCCCATTGATCACAAGTTCATATTTCTCTCAATTCTCAAGATATGGAAGTGGTTTTGGTGGCTATGAGTTCTCATTTTCATCCTCAACAACTTCTATTTATAAAGCAATTGTGTTGGTATAATAAGTTTGTTCAAAATTGTCAAAGTTCCTCAAAGCATTTTCTTGATTTAGGAGCTAGGGTTTTGAACTTCAAAGAAGCATATCTTGCTCATATTTTGGTATTTTTGAGTGATTCCAAAGACATACTTATCTTAAAAGGTTTATCAATAAATAATTTCAAAAGTTTAAAGGAGTTTTAATATGGAAGAAACTTGATGATGAAGAAAGATTACAAGTCCTCCAGATGAACCCCCATTTCCCCATGTGTAACTTCAAATGATCATAACTTGGTCAATTTTTATCACCTTTAGCCTACTCTTTTTCCATAATGATCTTGAGGAGATTAACTTTATGCTTTATTTTATGTGTAAAGTGATAAAATGGATGGAAGATTCCCTAAGGATACAAAAGATTATAGGTCATTTCATGATTTTTTTTCCAATTTCAACAATTCATAACTCTCTCAATTTTTGGAGATTTTTAATGGTTCAAGTTTCAAAATGTCATTCAAGAGGTCTATTTCATGCCATACTTTTTGGTAAAGAGCAAATTCCAAATTGAAGGCTATGTTTGGATGCAAAACATTATAGGTCACTTTTGAAGAAAAATTTGAAATATTTCTAAGTATGGAAAGTCAACCTTTTTTCCCCAACTTTGACTCAATGCAACTTTCAGCTCAAGCATCCATTTGATTCCATTATTTTCCATTAAAAAGCTTGTAATATCATATTTCTAAAGCATCAAGAATCATGCCTTAAGACCCCTTGAACTGAGAATGCCATTGGATTGAACTTGGTAACTTGGAACTGAAGTTTCTTCATAAGTCAGAATTTGAAATTCGTGTTTTAGCCTCTAAACATCAACTTAGCATGTGTTTGTGATCTAAACATGTTTAACCAAGTTGCCAAAGTGGATTAGAGCCTTAAAACGCAAGGATTTGATGAGTTTTGATGGAAATCAGATCACATTTTACTCGTGCATCAGGTTCACACGATTTCCCTCAAAACTTCATCATTTCATACGCTTGAACATTCCATTTGAATCCCTATAAGTAGAGCACCATCCCCCATTCATTTCCTAAAGCTTTGAGAGCCAAAAACACTCTGTCAAAACCCCACACGAACTTCATATTTTTGAAATCAGTTTCTGAGATTCCATCCTTTTCTTCTAAAATTCTTTGCACATTCATCTTCCTTAAGCATCATACAAACTCTCCATTACTTAAACTAAGAAAAACGAGTTATAATCCAAGCTACAGAAGTTCAGTTTTAGAGCTTCTTTCTTTAACTTCGAAAAGGTAGAATACTCCACCATTTGGATCCAAATAAAGCACTAATATGTTCTACTCCTTCTCCTGATTCTAGTGCTTCTTACAATTTTTAAATCCATTGAGAATTGAGAGAGAAATCTCAAATTGAAGGTGCTCACTATTTTCTGGGATTTTGATTCATATCTCTTTGTATACTTTATATAAATTTGGCGTAATGGTGGTGTTAGGATCGTCTTGAAGAGACGAATCCAATGATACTGGTATGGGATCCTAATTTTACCGTTTGAAAGATCTCATAAAATCTCCATTGCAGGGTGGCTGGTGGTTGAAGACGATGACATGTCTCGTCTCAGCCAATGATAGTGTGCCAAACGTTTTAATTTCATTGGTTGCCTTTTCTCTGATTCCTTGTGCATCTAACTAAGGTCCATATCAAGCACATCGCGTCTGGTCCATTGGATTAGCTTACTAACGGATTTGACTGTGATCTGATGGCCCATATCTTTTTGGTTTTATTTTAATTTCTGATTTTATATTTTAATTGATTTAATTTTCAAAAATTCATAACTCTTTTATTTTTTATCCAAAAATTATGAAAAAATTCACAAAAATACTTTGAATTATTTCTGATCTCATGAATATTTTTTCATATTTTTATTTTGAAAAATTATATTTTTTATATTTTTTACATTATTTGTTTTGTTTTAATTACCTTAAAAATACTTTCTGACATTTCTTAATTCTAAAAATTTTCATAAATATCATTTTGCATATTTCTAACTTTTTTAAAAATTTATGGAATTTTATTTTGATGTTTACTATTTTTGATCTATTTTATATTTGTTTGAACAATTTTAATTAGTTTTAAAATAGTTTATGACTTTTAAAAATTGCCAAAAAATTTATAAAAATATTTGAGTCATTTTCTGATTTTTCTATGGCTTACTTAATTTTTCTTGATTGATTTGAATATAGTTGATATTTTTCTTTCTTATTTCCATTTTAAAACCTTTTTAAAACCTTGTTTAATGTATATATTAAATGCAATATTACTTTGTGATTATTTTCTGGCTGAACTTGGGTTAAATTTTGATCATGAACTTTATTAACATCATTGGATCCATAGTGTTGAGTCTAACTCCATAAAAATGGATGAATGATTTTAATTATAGTTCGATTTAAATTTTAATTCAAATGTGGTTTGTATATTCTTTCTCACCCCTCTTCATCTTGTCCCTATATTATTGTTGTGATCGGTGGATCTGGAACTGACTGTTTAACGCTGGTACGCGAAATGTCGCGGAAGCAAGAGTCGCCATCGTCTTTTATTTTCTCCAACATGGACAGGACAAAAGCACAGCAAAATTCCTTATGAGATAGTTTCTCGGTTCGGGAGGTAGATTTATAGAAAGGGAAGGTGTTAGCATCCTTTCTATCCATGGTTATCCATGGGCTCTTAGGTACTTGCTCTTATGTTTTCAAAATGTTTGTTTGCTTTTCAAAATGTGAGTGAGTTTGAAAAAAAGTTTCTTTGAAAGCTTCAATTCGACTCTTGTATCAGTCCTCAAGAGTGTTGTGAAGTGTTTGTTTTGAAATCTTTTTGAAAGTGTCAGTGTGAAAAGAGATTTTTGTTTTGTTTTGAATTAGAGCAAGTATCTATGAGTCATCTACCTACCCTAAGGAATTAGGCTGTGTAAATGTCCTTAAGGTAGTGCCATCCCACCATTGAGAGGTAGGTAGCACCACCGTTGGAGGTGTTCGGGTCAATTCGTTTGTAGGGACAGTGTGGTCGCCAGAGAAACAGTAGGACACCTTAGAAGCTACCCCTATGCCATAGATCATGGACATAAGGACTTACTAAAACGTCCTATACTCGACGACCACGTTTCGAGGGGCAAGGCAACAGTGAGGCGTACCCTAAGAGTGGTGTGTGAATTCGTGTATTGTTTTCAGTTATGTTTTATCTTGTCATGCATTTGGTGAGCTACGCTTTGATTTTATTTGGGCCATTCATTCTTTCATGCAAAGTTTAGCAGTTTAAAAGTGCGGAAATTTAAATGCGGAAAATAAAGTCCTACGCTATTACAAGGCGCGGGTCTATACATCGCCAAATTAACAAAGACCCATTTTGGATAAAATGCGGAAAGTAAATAAATTTCCTAATTATTATTACATGGCTTGGACAGTTACATAATATTCACAACAAAATAAAGTAAGGATAAATGCGCGAAAAGAAGTTAGAATTGAACGTTCGAGGGCGTTGGACCCTTTTGAAATTAAATTAAATTAAAGGTTAATTAATTATTAAGTAAGAAAAGAAGTTACTTTTTATGGTTTTTGGTATTTATGAAATAAAGAAAGTTAATTAAAATTAGAAGTTAAATAAAACCCTAGTTCTAAATTATTTTTAATTGTTTAAGGAAAATATTCAAGTTTGACCTCATTTACTAATTATTTAATATACATATTTATTTACAAAATAAATTAATAATAATAATAATGAGAAAAGGTTATTTATTAAAGAAAAAGGTGAAAATGTTAAAAACCCTAATTTCTACATTTTTTAGTTATTTAAGAAAAGATTAAGATTAAAAACCTAATTTTACTAAATTAATGATTTAAAGTTTATTTACAAAATAAATTAGTGGTGAAATAATAATAATTAAATAAACATATTTTTAGTTTTGATTTTTCTGGTTTTATTATGAAGATTATTTTTGTGAATTAAATAAAACAATTAATTAAAAAACAATTAAAAGAATAAAAGGAAAAATAAATAAAAATTGAAAATTGGACAAACCATGGGGGTATTCAGACCCCAAAGGGAGGTTTTTTGGGAGAATTTTGGCCCAAGAATGCAAGGCCCTTTGGACTTTCTGGAATTGCGTATGGAATGGTTGACTGAGTGTGTATCATGGATTGCATATTCTGGCCATTCGATTGATCTTCCAGGTTACGTGGCAAGCTAGCATGTGACGGTGTATGGTGGTCTTTGAAAGAGACGCTGCATGGAAATATGTTAAAGGCCAAAATTATGAAATATGAGATGGGGACCTGGGAATCGAACCCAGGTCCCAGCGTTTACCAAACGAATGTCCAACCATCTGAGCCAACACGCGCTTTTGTTATTATTATGGAACGTGATCATTATAATGGAAGACAAGTGCTAGTGATGTTAAAATAAAAATCACGCGCGAACATTTGAATCTTCCAGTTACGTATGGACACGCCAGCTTCTTCTTCGCTTGTCCTGAAAAATAAGAAACAGATAGCGGGGGTTTTAAACCCCCACTAACACATCCATGGAAAAATAGCGATTAGCAGATGGGCCAATATAAATTGGGCGCGAGGTGTGGATTTGCTTCGTTTGGAGGTCACGATTCCAATGGTATCAGTTTGAATGGCCAATTTTTCCATATACAGAAACCCCTAAAATTGGAGCTCTGAAACCCTAGGGCACGTCCATGGTGAATTCCTATTTAGGCAGCCATTCTTCAATTGAATGGTACCATTAGCTTCAGAATGTCATTGTTAGTATAAATCCACAGTTAAAAATCATGAATCATGTATGGAAATTAAAACACGATTATGGATAATTTTGAAAGGAAAGCAATTCTGTTCTACCAATTCCTTGTGCGTGGAGACTTGGTTTCGATTGCAAAAGCTTCCTGGATCCCTTGGCAATGTATTGAAATGCGTTTGGAGCTTTGAAACGAGCTCTAGGTATCAAAACAGTTTTCCACTTTTTGTCAAAAAAAAATGCAATGTTGTTCTTCCTCTTCTGCGCAGCTTCTTGTGTCCAATGCTTTAGGTTTTGGTCTTGCATATGTATATGAGTGAATTAGGTTAAGAAAACCAGCCCATAACCCATGTATTGATGATTTGGAGATTGGATTTTCAATGAGATCAATTTCAATCTTTTTCAATCCTTTCTTATGCCAATCATTGCCAATCATGTAGAAACTTTCCCTTTTGAGTGATGCACGAAATATTTGATTCATAATGGATGAAAACTCTGCACAAAAAGATTTGAAAGATATTATTTGATATTTTTTCATATTTAAATTTAATTAAGTGAATTAATAATAATAAAAATTCAAATAATTAATCAAAAATAAGAAAATACATCCCTTTGAGGTCAATGGGTCGTGCATAGCCTTTGGGTAATGATTCATGGAAGAAATTTAGGCCCATTAGCAATTTTGAGGCATTTGAATCAAAGTTGACTTTTCAAAATTCCCAAACATTTCCCAACTTCCACAAGGCATATCTTGCTCAATTTTGAAGCTTTGATCATGTTCTTGGACATTTTGGAAAGGTCTTGAAGTCCTATAACCAATGCCTTTGGTCCCATGTCATTTTGATTTACCAATTTCAAGTTATGGTCTTTGACTTGAAGTGCCTTTTTGTTGACTTTTGAAAATGACCTATAATGTTGAAATTGATAACTTTTTGTGAGAGCATTTCTTGGACTTGAAGTGTGAAGATGAGTTGTAGGAAATGTCATTCCCTTCAAAATGAGCTTTGGATGGGATTTTTCTGATAAACCATGTGGAAGTTATGCCCTGGTCAATTTGTAGTTGACTTTTTCAACTGTCTAGAAATAGAAACTTTTGCATCTTGAGACTTTTTGAGCCATGCTTGTGAAATCATGATCAAGAATTGATAAAATGATGTTTGTGGCTTCAAAATAAGATGTTGACCAAAAATTTGGATTTTTGACTGTCAAATGACCATTTTTCCCCTACAGTTGACTGTGAAGCAATTAGGATTTTTGACAGTGCAAGTTGATGCTGTGAGTCTTGAAACTTGGCATATGAATGCTTGACAATGTTTATAGGCATGTGGGACTTGTTTGGACCCTTGGAAACTTCAATTTCTTTGCCAGAACTAAAACCCTAATTTTGACTGTATCAGGAGGCAATTGGACTGTGCAACCCTTGGGAGATTTTGAAGCATGATCTTAGCAAACCTTGAAGAATATGGGAGGGCAAATTTTGGGGTACAACAGTTGCCCCTGTTCAATCTTCTTAGACCTGAGGATGTAGATTGGCTGGCGTCCCTTTCATAATCCGAGGGTGGAAGATGATTGAACACTAGAGTGCCCAGAAATTTGCACTCACATAGTAGAGTGTCAGCAGCATGATGTAGGGAATGGGCTTACAGATGCCACTTGGAGACTGATGGATATGAGAGATGGGCTTATAGATGCCATCTGGAGACTGTCAATATGTGGAGAGATGGGCTTATAGATTCCATCGGGAGGTTGTCGATCGCGTAAGAGATTCCTTAGCGAGAACTTGCGTACCTGGAAAAGAAAATGATTACCTGGCCTATTACAGGAATTGATCTTCAAACCCTTTATGTAGATATGCCCTGGCTGGATACAGGAATCGAATCTTTAAACTCTTCAGACGTGCTCTGGCAGGATCGAGTCTGGAGAATATAGTCGTCAACAGATACACCCTGGCAAGATACAGGAATCGGATCCTCAAACTCTTCAGATGCACCCTGGCAAGATACAAGAATCGGGTCTGGTAATGTTAGTCGTCAACAGATACACCCTGGCAAGATACAGGAATCGGATCCTCAAACTCTTCAGACGCACCCTGGCAAGATACAAGAATCGGGTCTGGTAATGTTAGTTGTCAACAGATACACCCTGGCAAGATACAGGAATCGGATCTTCAAACTCTTCAGACGCACCCTGGAAAGATACAGGAATCGGGTTTGGTAATGTTAGTCGTCAACAGATACACCCTGGCGAGATACAGGAATCGGATCCTCAAACTCTTCAGACGCACCCTGGCAAGATACAGGAATCGGGTCTGGTAATGTTAGTCATCAACAGATACACCCTGGCAAGATACAGGAATCGGATCTTCAAACTCTTCAGACGCACCCTGGCAAGATACAGGAATTGGGTCTGGTAATGTTAGTCGTCAACAGATACACCCTGGCAAGATACAGGAATCGAATCCTCAAACTCTTCAGACGCACCCTAGCAAGATACAAGAATCGAATCTGGTACTGTTAGTCGTCAACGGATACACCCTGGCAAGATATAGGAATCGGATCCTCAAACTCTTCAGACGCACCCTGGCAAGATACAGGAATCGGATCCTCAAACTCTTCAGACGCACCCTGGCAAGATACAGGAATCGGGTCTGGAATCAGTCGTCAACAGATACACCCTGGCAAGATACAGGAATCGGATCTTTAGTTGCGACCGTTGATGGTAATCATCTTTGTATTAACCTTTGTCCTGAAAAGACAAAACGTTAGTTGTATGCGATGTCATGATGTATGACATGCGTGATGAGATTATATGTTCATGATGCGTATATGCATGCTATAATGTATGGAAATGCGATGTTTATGAATGTATGTTTCTGTCTAGGAAAATAAATCCTTGACGGATGCCGGGAAGTTAAATCATGGGCTGATGTAGAGCTTTTGTTTCCCCTGGGGAGTGATGGTTGCAAGAATACTGGTAGGAGAAGATGACTCCGTTGGGGAATAAACTTGGCGAATAGATTACTCTGCAGGGAAGAAAACTACTCTAGCGATCTTGCTGGGGAAAATGCTCTGTGGGGAGAGAGGTACTTTGCTGGGAGTAGAATGAGAACTCCGCTGGGGATATCATTGATGTGCTATGTTGAAGAATATGATGAACTCCGCTGGGGGTTAGGAAGACTTCGTCGGGGACGATCTTTCCGTGGTTATTGGCTGAGGATAACCCAGTTATATCCTGGTGGGGAAATAACCTTTGAATAAAGCCGGGAGACGCGTTCGTACTTATACGGGTGACAAGCTTCCAGAATCTACTGGGGACAAGCTTCCTGCTGGGGAGATCGATTGAATTCTCTTGGGGAAATTTTTGAACTGTACTGGGGAAGTGGCTCCACTGAATGTCTGTATACCGCCAGGGAACAATCTTAGATCAAGACTGTCGGGGATGTTTGTTAAGAACATTTGTATACTGTGCTGGGGAATGTTGAGATCTGCTGGGGATGCTCAACTTCCTTAAGGCTGACAGTATAACGTTGCTTGGGGAGAGTATGTTGACTTGCTGGCTCACTCTCTGGGGATTTAATGATATCTTGGTTACGTTCTTCAGCTGAACTTACCTTGGTACCTTAGCGGACAGAGCAATTAGATCGCTTTAGACAACTCATTATTGCCCCTGTTTCTAGTGTTACCTGTAATTAATCCTTTGTTTCGTATGTAAATATTTATGAGTTAGCAATTATTGTCAAATGCATATATCACAAATTGAACCTTGGACGTTCTTCGCAAAACAAAACAGAAAAGGGAAAAACAATAGGCAATTTGTCTGAAAATGTGATTTTATTGATTTTGAGTTTGCCTGTAAATAGGCGTTTATGTACAAGAGGCCGACGTCCTAGTAAGAGAACACCGCCGAACAACAGAGTTTATACAATTTTGTGAAAAAGGGAAAACAAAACAGCTATGTGAAAAGAATAATCCCACTGGGTTCCAACTCTGCTATCGCCTTTATATCTTCGAGCGTCTCATCACTTGACGACCTAACTGAAGATGAAGCTGATTGATCGATGCCATTTAAACTTGATAGCTGATACCGGATTCTGGATGCAAAGTGATCCAATGAGACATAGTATTACGCTTTAATCCCTAAATTTTGCCTGGACCGCCCTTTCGGGTTTTTAGTCCACCGGGATACCCATTTTTGCCCAAGCCGCCTTTTCAGGTTTTCGACTTGCCAGGTGTACAGATTTTTTCATTTCATCCCTCATTTTTCCCGAACCCTTTTGGTTCGCCGGGAAGCCCTAATTTTTGCCTAGGTATGTCAACCTAGCGGGTCTTTTATCATGCGTAGTATCTTTTTACTATGTCTGCATTGGCGGGGTGAGGAAGGTCGTCACCATCCATGGTAGTTAGGATCATGGCTCCTCCTGAGAAGACATGCTTAACCACAAATGGCCCTTCGTATGTGGGGGTCCATTTGCCCCTGGGATCACTCTGAGGAAGGATGATGCGTTTGATTACCAGATCCCCAACTTGATACTCTTGTGGTCTGACCTTTTTGTTAAATGCCCTGATCATCCATTTTTGATATGTCTGACCATGACAAATAGCGGTGAGTCTCTTTTCGTCAATTAGATTTAATTGATCAATTCGTTTCTGGATCCAGCCATCTTCACTCAAGTCTGCATCCTTCATTATCCGGAGAGAGGGTATCTGGACTTCAATCGGTAAGACTGCCTCCATGCCATAGACCAAGGAGAAAGGAGTTGCCCCGATTGACGTTCTTGCTGAGGTGCGGTACCCATGAAGAGCGAACGGTAACATCTCGTGCCAATCTTTATAGGTCACTGTCATCTTCTGCACAATCTTCTTGATATTCTTATTCGCTGCTTCTACAGCCCCATTCATCTTCGGCCGGTAAGGAGAAGAGTTGTGGTGCTGTATTTTGAATTGCTCGCAGAGCTCAGTGATCATTTTGTTATTAAGATTGGTACCGTTGTCTGTAATGATTCTTTCAGGGACGCCGTATCGACAGATCAGATTATGCCGAATGAACCGTGCCACGACATTCTTGGTTACTGTAGCATATGAAGCTGCCTCAACCCACTTTGTAAAGTAATCGATCGCCACCAGGATGAAGCGATGCCCGTTGGATGCCGTAGGTTTAATCTCGCCGATCATATCAATGTCCCACATTGCAAAAGGCCACGGTGCTGTCAGGACATTCAGAGGAACTGGAGGAACGTGCACCTTATCTGCATATATCTGGCATTTGTGACATGTCCTAGAATGTTGGTAGCAGTCGGCTTCCATTGTGGACCAGTAATATCCTGCCCGAAGGATTTTCTTTGCCATGGTGTGTCCACTGGAATGTGTCCCGAAGGTACCTTCGTGCAACTCCGCCATGATCTTTTCTGCTTCAGTCTTATCCACACAATGCAGTAGGGTCGAATCATGGTTTCGCTTGTACAGAATGTCGTTGCTGAGGAGGAACTTTGTTGTGAACCTTCTCATAAACTTTTTGTCGTTGACAGATGCACCTTCAGGGTATTCCTAAGCTTCCAAGTATCTCTTCACCTCATGGTACCAGGGTTTTTCAATTACCACCTCTTCAGCTTCAAGATCACAACAATATGCAGGTTCGTCCAGTTTCCAGATAATGATCCGGGGAGCCTCATTGTCCCACTTTACTTTGAACATGGAAGACATTGTAGCTAACGCGTCCGCCAACTGATTCTCCTCCCTTGGGAAATGTTCAAAAGTTATCTCTGTGAAATGGGGGATCAACGTCAACACACACTCTTTGTAAAGAATAAGATTCGGATGTTTCGTATCCCACTCGCCTTTGATCTGATTGATCACGAGAGCGGAATCTCCGAAGACACTCAGAAACTTGATCCTTAAGTCAATCGCAGCTTGAAGACCCATGATGCATGCCTCATACTCCGCCATGTTGTTGGTGCAGTTGAAACATAGTCGGGCAGTGAGCGGAGTATGAGTGCCTTGAGGGGATATGATTACAGCGCCGATACCGTTACCCAAAGCGTTTGAGGCTTCATCAAAGTGCATAGACCATCGGGATCCTTCCTCAGGTCCTTCATCCGGTCCAGGTACTTCACAGTCAGTTACTATCATGATGCTCTCGTCAGGAAATTCAAAGTTCATGGATTGATAGTCATCTACTGCTTGGTGTGCCAAGTGGTCTGCCATTACACTTCCTTTGATGGCTTTCTGAGTCGTGTACTGGATGTCGTATTCTGTCAAGATCATCTGCCATCTTGCTATTCTCCCAGACAGAGCAGGCTTTTCGAATATGTACTTTATTGGATCCATCTTTGAGATCAACAAGGTAGTGTGAGTCAGCATATACTGTCTCAGCCGGCGAGCAGCCCATACCAAAGCGCAGCAAGTTTTCTCGAGCAGTGAGTATTGGGTCTCACAGTCGGTAAACTTTTTGCTAAGGTAATAAATGGCATGCTCTTTTCGGCCAGACTCATCATGCTGCCCCAGCACACACCCCATTGAGCTGTCAAGCACTGTCAAGTATAGTATTAGAGGTCTCCCTTCAACCGGTGGCATAAGGATGGGTGGTTCTTGGAGATACTCTTTGGTTTTGTCAAAAGCAGCCTGACATTCATCATTCCAACGTACTACCTGATCTTTCTTCAGCAGCTTGAAGATCGGTTCACAAGTAGCAGTTAGGTGCGAGATGAATCGAGCAATGTAATTCAGACGTCCTAGAAAGCCTCTGACTTCTTTCTCTGTCTTGGGAACTGGCATCTCTTGAATAGCTTTAACCTTGGCAGGGTCCACTTGAATACCCTTGTCACTAACGACGAAGCCTAGCAATTTTCCAGATCTTACCTCGAAGGTGCACTTGTTCGGGTTCAACCTCAGCTTGTACAGTTTCAAACGGTCAAACAGTTTCTGCAGATGGTCAAGGTGTTCCTCCTCAGTTTGGGACCTTGCAATCATATCGTCGACATACACTTCAATCTCATGATGGATCATGTCATGAAATAAAGCGACCATGGCACGTTGGTAGGTTGCCCCAACATTTTTCAACCCGAATGGCATGACCTTGTAGCAGAAGGTGCCCCATTGAGTAACAAAGGTCGTCTTTTCCATATCTTCAGGAGCCATCTTGATCTGATTATAACCTGAAAAACCGTCCATGAAAGAGAATACCTTGTGCTGAGCAGTATTGTCAACCAGAACATCAATGTGAGGTAGGGGGAAGTCATCCTTGGGGCTGGCCCTGTTCAAATCCCTGTAATCGACACACATTCTGACCTTACCATCTTTCTTAG
The DNA here is from genome assembly GCA_948472305.1 of Vicia faba. Taxonomy (NCBI): domain Eukaryota; kingdom Viridiplantae; phylum Streptophyta; class Magnoliopsida; order Fabales; family Fabaceae; genus Vicia; species Vicia faba. The sequence goes on from OX451739.1 coordinate 1,160,591,716, forward strand.
GTACCGGCACCACGTTGGCAACCCACTGAGGGTAAGAAGTCACAGCTAGAAACCCGACATCAAATTGCTTCATAACCTCAACTTTGATCTTTTCGGACATCTCTGGACGCATACGGCGGACCTTTTGCTTAACCGGAGGGCAGTCTTCCTTGGTAGGCAAGTGATGGACCACAATGTCGGTATCCAACCCGGGCATGTCTTCGTGGGACCAGGAAAAGATCTCCACATAATCATGTAACATCTGAATCAGCCGTTGTTTTACGCTGAGCTCCAGATTGGCACCAATCTTAACTTCCTATCGGTCTGTCTCAGTACCCAGATTTATCGTTTCCACTGGCTCTTCATGTGGCTGAATGGCCCTCTCTTCCTGGAGTAACAGTCTTGCAAGCTCACCAGGCACTTCGCAATCATCTTCACCTTCGTCTTCGGCTAAGTTGATCGGATTTTCGAAGTCATAACTGGCAGTAGCAGAGTCGTTACCAGTGAGATCCAGAGTGGATTGAAACCTGTATGGGTGAGTGTGTGTAAATATAGCTGTTTTGCAATATATAAAGAAAGAAAGAAAGGGAGCACAAGATTTGAAATGCGAAAAACGTCCAAGGTCTTTATTCATGATATATGGAGATGACAAGTAATAAGCCCTCACAAATGAAGCCACGGTGCCCCGGGTAAGACACCGGGCCATAAAGTTTTAGTTTATTGTTTATTACAAATAACAAAAACAAAGGAATTCATTACTGCGTAACAAAAGTAACAGGTATATGATCTTTTGCAGTCCAATTGGTCAGTCCACCGTCGGTCGTCGGGTAGATCCAGCTATCGAACTCTAATTCTTCCACTTCGTCTTCATCCCCAATAGCATTCACTCCTGGATTGGTGATGATCACGGGAGGTCTTCCGATCCTAGCCTCGCGCACAGCCCTCTGAGCCTCTGCAGTAAAACCCAGTCCAAACTTGTCAGTTTTAGGAGTGAAATCAGGGAGCCTGCCCCAGTTAGCACATTCACCTTTCTCAATTACAGCCCGGGCGTCCTTTAAGGAGGCCATCTTCAAAGGAGAACCCTCTTCAGTCACTGCTTCTGCTGCTGCCAATGTTGGAGGTACCTCTACGAAATGTTGAAAGGGGGTTTCAATAAACTCCCCGTCCATCTCAATATACCGGAAGGAATTCAGATGACTAACCATGTACTCTTCCTCCCCCTGCACAGTAACAATCTTCCCTCGGACAGGGTACTTGAGCTTCTGGTGTAGAGTGGAGGTCACTGCCCCAGCTTTGTGAATCCACGGTCGACCCAGCAAACAGGAATAAGATGGACGAATATCCATCACATAGAACGTTGAGTCAAATACTTGAGAACCCACACGAATGGGAATGTCTACCTCACCATGAACCATCCTCTTCGACCCGTCAAAGGCTCGGACAATGATGTTACTAGGCTTCAACTCCAGACCCTCACAATCCAACCTGTCCAAGGCCTTTTTGGGCAATACATTCAGGGAAGAACCGGTGTCCACCAACACGTGAGCAAGAGTAGTGCCCCTGCATTCAATGGAGACATGCAGGGCATCATTGTGGTTTTTTCCTTTGGCGGTAAGATCAGCATCCGAGAAGCCCAAACCATTGTCAGCTGTCAGATTAGCCATACAGCCAGTGAATTGATCTGCAGAGGTCTCTTGTGGCACATGGGTCGTCTTCAAAAATGAAATCAAGGCCTTGGCATGGGCCTCTGAGCATAGTAGAAATGATAGCATAGAGATCTTGGAGGGGGTATGCCTCAGCTGTTCGACGACGTTGAAGTCACTCTTCTTGATTATCTTAAGAATTTCCTCCATCTCTTGCTGGGAGGCTTCGACATTGACAGTCTTCGGTGCCTCCATCCGGGCAGGCTCATCATCAATCCCTTTGCCCCGAGTATTAGATGACTCGGCAGCAGGGGAAGCAACTTGATCAGAAGTAGGAACAGGCGCACTTGCAGGTGTAATTATGAGAGGTCTTCGAATAACTGGTGGCGCAATGTCAGGCGAGAAGAGCCTGCCACTGCGAGTAACTTTGGCGGGACCAGTGATGTTGCTGATACCGGTACCGGTGTTGAACTCCTGCTTCACTCCAAGTACATATACATCTTCCCCATAGTGCCATGGGACAGCCTTGTCAGATTCATAGGGGAGGGGCCCCGGAACAGTAATAATAATGGGTGCAACAGACATGATTTTGACCGGCTTCCTCGGGGGAGCCTTGATTGGATTGTTGAAAATTGTAATGACAGATACTTCTTCATTGGGAACACATAGAACAACGGTCTTCTTGAACAAAATTTCCTTGCTATCCATCAGGCTTTGGATGCCTGACTTCAGCAACGGACAACCAGTAGGGGAAACAACACACAGAAGGCAACCCTTGCTACAGCCTGGAAATAAACCGGCTAGCAACAGATTCCTCTTAACAGTCAACAAAGGGGTAGCAACATCCTCCACAGAAACGGCATACAAGTCTTCCTCGACGGCATTTACTCCATGCTGGGGCATAGGAGCAGTCACCACATTTGGTCTCTCCGGTGCCTCAAACTGTATCTCCTTCGTATCAATAAGGTCTTGAACCTTGTTTCTTAGGGCCCAGCAATCATCAGTAGAATGCCCCGGGCTATCAGAGTGATAAGCACAACGGGCATTTGGATTATACTTAGGAGATGCAGTATTCACAACCTTCAGAGCCTCTCTGACGGTCACCAAGTTGGTTGATAACAACTACGGCAAGATTTGTGACAAGGTCATACTCAGTCGAGTGTACTCTCTTCTGGGTCTCTCAGTCCTTGGTTAGTTAGGTTGCCGAGGAGCGGCAGCAGGCTTAACAATTACCACCGCATTGAAAGATTGGCGGCGCTCTGGTTTGTCTTGCCTCCTAGGCCCATACACAACACTGGCTTCCTTTTTGAAAGGCTTCTTCTCAGAACTTGAGGACGCACCTTTCTGAATTTTACCTGATTTCATACCAGCCTCTATCCTTTCCCCAGTCAGAATGAGGTTTGTGAACCTTGCGGATGAATTGCCAATAAGATGATTGAAGAATGGCCCGGATAGAGTCCCCAAGAACGTATCCACTAGCTCACGGTCTGTCAATGGTGGCTGCAACCTGCCAGCCAGGTCCCTCCATTTCTGCGCATACTCTTTGAAACCTTCTCCCGATCCTAACGACATACCCTGGAGTTGGGTACGCGTAGGAGCGAGGTCGGCATTATATTGATACTCCTTGTAAAAAGCAGTAGCCAACTCCTCCCAGTTACGAACCTTGGTTCCATCCAGCTGATAGAACCATTCGAGATGAGTCCCTGAAAGACTCTCCTGGAAGAAGTGGATCCACAAGTTCTTGTCCACGGTATACGACTGAATCTTCCGCACATAAGATCTGAGATGTAGCTTAGGGCAGGATGCCCCGTCATACTTTGCGAAAGATGGTGCTTTAAACTTGTGCGGGATGATCACACCAGAAGATAAACCCAAGTCTCCGAAATCCAACCCAGGCACCTGCTGAATTTCCATGGCGTTCAGACGGTCTTCCAACTGCTTGTACCTGTCTTCAGCTGGAGGATACTGCTCCTCATTAAAATCAGTCTCGTTGTCGGAGACCACCGGACTTGGAGCCCTTCCCCCCTGGGGACTGCCTATTCCCACAGAAGAACCAGCTTGATCAACCTCATTCTGCAGTGTGTTACCAAACCTCCGACCAGTGTTGAACAATACAGTTCTCTTCTTCTTCTTCTTGACCAGCAGAGCCTTCAATTCCTCCTGTCCTTAGGCCAAACCCATAATCAGCTCTTGAAATTGGGCGTTCTGAGCCTGAAGGGCCTTGATGGACTGCTCGGTAGATGATTCAGGGTTCATGATGCTGAAATAAACAGCGAAGAACATTAAGCAACCTGAAAAGAAAAGTACCTGCTATGCACATGATGAATGGGAATGCGTATGATTTATGTTTTCAAAGACAATCGAGAATCAACTTTGTAAACAAAAAGGAACACACTTCATTAGATTCAACTTTGAGTTTTAAATTGTTCAAGAAATTGCCCTTAGGCGTTACATAAAAGTGAAAATACTGAAAAGGGAAATAAAACTGTAAAAGAATATCCAAAGTTCATCACTGATCCCAGGGTCTCCTCTTCTCAGTACGGAGGTAGTCATTCAAGGCCCGCTCATTCTCCAACTGCTTTGTCAGCCTCTGGATCTTCAATTCCTGCTCGTTGAACTTTTCCCGATAAGAATCCCGTTCTTCTTGCAGTTGCGACCAAGACCTCTTTAGTGTATCAACATCAGTAGGCATCTGAGGAGGGAGAACAGTTGGAGGAGCCCCATCTCTATCAGGACATTCAAGAATGACGGGTCTGACAGCTTCATACGGCATACCTAACTTCTGAGCACGGATACGGACCCATTTGTAGTAGGCTTCCATAGGTAGTGAAGTCTTTGGTCCCAACTCTTGTGGGTCAGCTTTGTGAATTATGTCCCAAGCCTTGATGAACCTACGACGCAACTCGCCACTATCCACCTGAAACTCAAAACTGATGTGAGGCACCAACATCTCATGAGGCCGTGCTCTTCTGGCTCTTCCAAACTGGCGGAGAGCTAGACATGGATTATAAGAGACTCCTCCTTGAGTACCAATCAGAGGAACATTAGGGTATTCTCCGCAACGATCAATAACAGCTACCTCATCCAAACCTCTGACAGTCCAAATGATGTCTTTATCGGTGAGAGACATTAACCTATGAGCCCAACCTCTTCCTTCTTTGTTCTTCAGCACGAACTTAGGGAGGTGCGAAATAAACCACCTCACTAGTAAAGGAATACAACACCATAGAGTTCCTCGTCTTCGGGCAGTACGAGCATAAAGTTGTTGCAGGATGTCACCCAAGAGAGTGGGCACAGGGTTCCGAGACATGAAGATCCTTATGGCAGTGACATTAATGAAGTTATCAGGATTAGGAAACAAGACTAGACCATAGATTAAGAGAGCCAGAATGTCTTCATACGCCCGAAAGTCCAGGTCATTCCAGAAACTGTTAGCCTTACCAATCAAAAACTTGGCCAAGAAACCCTTAACTTTGCTTCTAGTCACCCAGTTATCCATTACCTCCTTGTGGGTCAAAGGAAGAGCTGCAGCAACCTCTTCAAGCCTAAGAGTCTTTTCCCAACCAGTGTAGGGAGTCTGATCCAAGATAGGGATGCCAAGCAAATCAGAGAACTCTTCCAGGGTAGGGACCAGCTGGAAGTCTTGAAAGGTGAAGCACTGGTACAGAGGGTCATAAAACTGGGTCAATACACTCATCAGTTGTTGGTCCCACTTTGCCGTGACTAAACTGAGAAGAGAACCATGCCTCTGGATGAAGGAAGTAGTATTGGGAATTCTGCTAACCAACTCTTCAAGTAACTCAGGTGGGTGAACAAAGTTGAACCGGATAGTATTCCTTCGCATAGGCATCATGATGTCCTACAAAACAGAGCAAAGGTGAAACCCTCTTGTCTTTGAAATGGTCAGTCCTTATGCAGGATGCATGTAATGTTTATGATGGCATGATGTTATGATAAAGCACACCACAAATATTCACAAAGGCAAACATGATAAGGCACACAAGTCACACAAGACAAGCCCTTAGAGTTTAGGCCAGCATGGGGTCTAGGTATTACCCTCTTTCAGTTTGTTGGTTAAGACCTGTCCTACCAAAAGTAACCGGGTTCTAGAGGATCCCAATATCACTGACTACCCTCAATCGGCCATAACTCCAGCATCGCAATCTTTTCTTGCGGCCAGAACCATCACGAGAGTTTAGCCTCAATGGGCGTAGCATACTGCTACTGTTCTATTGGCCAAGTTGGGTCATTTAAGGTTCTAAGGTCGGTTGGTGCTTAATGACTCCTCAGAAGACCCATATTCTCCTCGTTGCGACACAAGGGATATCGGTACAGACCAAGGTGCCGCACCAACGTAGCCACTGCTTCACCCATGTCGGTCTACGCCGGACAGGTCCCTCACAGCTTATGCTACCTAACAGGGTATCCCCAGATCCGGGTTAGGATCTATGTAACTCTGATGCAACCCACAATGATAAAGCAAACAAAGCACAACAATTGAAAACACAAGTGATCTTAGTCCTAAGGTACACCTCACTTTATAAGTATCCCCAGCAGAGTCGCCAGTTCTGTGATCGGTGGATCTGGAACTGACTGTTTAACGCTGGTACGCGAAATATCGCGGAAGCAAGAGTCGCCACCGTCTTTTATTTTCTCCAACATGGACAGGACAAAAGCACAGCAAAATTCCTTATGAGATAGTTTCTCGGTTCGGGAGGTAGATTTATAGAAAGGGAAGGTGTTAGCATCCTTTCTATCCATGGTTATCCATGGGCTCTTAGGTACTTGCTCTTATGTTTTCAAAATGTTTGTTTGCTTTTCAAAATGTGAGTGAGTTTGAAAAAAAGTTTCTTTGAATGCTTCAATTCGACTCTTGTATCAGTCCTCAAGAGTGTTGTGAAGTGTTTGTTTTGAAATCTTTTTGAAAGTGTCAGTGTGAAAAGAGATTTTTGTTTTGTTTTGAATTAGAGCAAGTATCTATGAGTCATCTACCTACCCTAAGGAATTAGGCTGTGTAAATGTCCTTAAGGTAGTGCCATCCCACCATTGAGAGGTAGGTAGCACCACCGTTGGAGGTGTTCGGGTCAATTCGTTTGTAGGGACAGTGTGGTCACCAGAGCAACAGTAGGACACCTTAGAAGCTACCCCTATGCCATAGATCATGGACATAAGGACTTACTAAAACGTCCTATACTCGACGACCACGTTTCGAGGGGCAAGGCAACAGTGAGGCGTACCCTAAGAGTGGTGTGTAAATTCGTGTATTGTTTTCAGTTATGTTTTATCTTGTCATGCATTTGGTGAGCTACGCTTTGATTTTATTTGGGCCATTCATTCTTTCATGCAAAGTTTAGCAGTTTAAAAGTGCGGAAATTTAAATGCGGAAAATAAAGTCCTACGTTATTACAAGGCGCGGGTCTATACATCGCCAAATTAACAAAGACCCGTTTTGGATAAAATGCGGAAAGTAAATAAATTTCCTAATTATTATTACATGGCTTGGACAGTTACATAATATTCACAACAAAATAAAGTAAGGATAAATGCGCGAAAAGAAGTTAGAATTGAATGTTCGAGGGCGTTGGACACTTTTGAAATTAAATTAAATTAAAGGTTAATTAATTATTAAGTAAGAAAAGAAGTTACTTTTTATGGTTTTTGGTATTTATGAAATAAAGAAAGTTAATTAAAATTAGAAGTTAAATAAAACCCTAGTTCTAAATTATTTTTAATTGTTTAAGGAAAATATTCAAGTTTGACCTCATTTACTAATTATTTAATATACATATTTATTTACAAAATAAATTAATAATAATAATAATGAGAAAAGGTTATCTATTAAAGAAAAAGGTGAAAATGTTAAAAACCCTAATTTCTACATTTTTTAGTTATTTAAGAAAAGATTAAGATTAAAAACCTAATTTTACTAAATTAATGATTTAAAGTTTATTTACAAAATAAATTAGTGGTGAAATAATAATAATTAAATAAACATATTTTTAGTTTTGATTTTTCTGGTTTTATTATGAAGATTATTTTTGTGAATTAAATAAAACAATTAATTAAAAAAACAATTAAAAGAATAAAAGGAAAAATAAATAAAAATTGAAAATTGGACAAACCATGGGGGTATTCAGACCCCAAAGGGAGGTTTTTTGTGAGAATTTTTGCCCAAGAATGCAAGGCCCTTTGGACTTTCTGGAATTGCGTATGGAATGGTTGACTGAGTGTGTATCATGGATTGCATATTCTGGCCATTGGATTGATCTTCCAGGTTACGTGGCAAGCTAGCATGTGACGGTGTATGGTGGTCTTTGAAAGAGACGCTGCATGGAAATATGTTAAAGGACAAAATTATGAAATATGAGAGGGGGACCTGGGAATCGAACCCAGGTCCCAGCGTTTACCAAACGAATGTCCAACCATCTGAGCCAACGCGCGCTTTTGTTATTATTATGGAACGTGATCATTATAATGGAAGACAAGTGCTAGTGATGTTAAAACAAAAATCACGCGCGAACATTTGAATCTTCATGTTACGTATGGACACACCAGCTTCTTCTTCGCTTGTCCTGAAAAATAAGAAACAGATAGCGGGGGTTTTAAACCCCCACTAACACAGCCATGGAAAAATAGCGATTAGCAGATGGGCCAATGTAAATTGGGCGCGAGGTGTGGATTTGCATCGTTTGGAGGTCACGATTCCAATGGTATCAGTTTGAATGGCCAATTTTTCCATATACAGAAACCCCTAAAATTGGAGCTCTGAAACCCTAGGGCACGTCCATGGTGAATTCCTATTTAGGCAGCCATTCTTCAATTGAATGGTACCATTAGCTTCAGAATGTCATTGTTAGTATAAATCCACAGTTAAAAATCATGAATCATGTATGGAAATTAAAACACGATTATGGATAATTTTGAAAGGAAAGCAATTCTGTTCTACCAATTCCTTGTGCGTGGAGACTTGGTTTCGATTGCAAAAGCTTCCTGGATCCCTTGGCAATGTATTGGAATGCGTTTGGAGCTTTGAAACGAGCTCTAGGTATCAAAACAGTTTTCCACTTTTTGTCAAAAAAAAAATGCAATGTTGTTCTTCCTCTTCTGCGCAGCTTCTTGTGTCCAATGCTTTAGGTTTTGATCTTGCATATGTATGTGAGTGAATTAGGTTAAGAAAACCAGCCCATAACCCATGTATTGATGATTTGGAGATTGGATTTTCAATGAGATCAATTTCAATCTTTTTCAATCCTTTCTTATGCCAATCATTGCCAATCATGTAGAAACTTTCCCTTTTGAGTGATGCACGAAATATTTGATTCATAATGGATGAAAACTCTGCACAAAAAGATTTGAAAGATATTATTTGATATTTTTTCATATTTAAATTTAATTAAGTGAATTAATAATAATAAAAATTCAAATAATTAATCAAAAATAAGAAAATACATCCCTTTGAGGTCAATGGGTCGTGCATAGCCTTTGGGTAATGATTCATGGAAGAAATTGAGGCCCATTAGCAATTTTGAGGCATTTGAATCAAAGTTGACTTTTCAAATCTCCCAAAAATTTCCCAACTTCCACAAGGCATATCTTGCTTAATTTTGAAGCTTTGATCATGTTCTTGGACATTTTGGAAAAGTCTTGAAGTCCTCTAACTAATGCCTTTGGTCCCGTGTCATTTTGATTTACCAATTTCAAGTTATGGTCTTTGACTTGAAGTGCCTTTTTGTTGACTTTTGAAAATGACCTATAATGTTGAAATTGATAACTTTTTGTGAGAGCATTTCTTGGACTTGAAGTGTGAAGATTAGTTGTAGGAAATGTCATTCCCTTCAAAATGAGCTTTGGATGGGATTTTTATGATAAACCATGTGGAAGTTATGCCCTGGTCAATTTGCAGTTGACTTTTTCAACTGTCCAGAAATAGAAACTGTTGCATCTTGAGACTTTTTGAGCCATGCTTGTGAAATCATGATCAATAATTGATAAAATGATGTTTGTGGCTTCAAAATAAGATGTTGACCAAAAATTTGGATTTTTGACTGTCAAATGACCATTTTGCCCCTGCAGTTGACTGTGAAGCAATTAGGATTTTTGACAGTGCAACTTGATGCTGTGAGTCTTGAAACTTGGCATATGAATGCTTGACAATGTTTATAGGCATGTGGGACTTGTTTGGACCCTTGGAAACTTCAATTTCTTTGCCAGAACTAAAACCCTAATTTTGACTGTATCAGGAGGCAATTGGACTGTGCAACCCTTGGGAGATTTTGAAGCATGATCTTAGCAAACCTTGAAGAATATGGGAGGGAAAATTTTGGGGTACAACAATTGCACTAAGTGTTATTGGAGCATGATCTCTATATAATGTCTCAAAAAAATGGTGCATAGATTGCTATTGACAAACCTCAAAATAGGCGCGACTTCTATATAAGTCCACTTACGATTGTTTAACATTGCGCTAAATTTTGTCCCGATTCGAATAAATGATCATTTGTGGCCCAAACTTATGTTTGCAAGCCCAAGTATGTTAATTTGATCCCTTTGATCCAATAACCTTGAGATTCATTGTTTGGAGGCTTTGGTTCTACCAATCCTCTAATAGATCTACAACACTTTTGGTTAACGCGGATCACTTAAACATCGTTGATCATTAGATGGTACTTGTGAGGATTCCAAATGGATGATATACTTGACAAAAAATCAAATGCAACTTGTTGTGTGGAGGCTTTGGTTCTACCAATCCTCTAATGAGTTCCAAATTCAAGTTTCAAGATGGTCATCCAACTAACCACTAATTATTAAATTGTTTTTACTTTATGCCCTTTTATTTTTTATGCTTTATATACCAGTTACTTTAAGCATTACATTTCATGTCATTTTTATTTTGCTCACTTGAGCCTTTTCTTTTCTCTCCTAAGACACATAATAATCAACATGAACCATAAAAACCTTTAAAATACTTGGACTATTTGGTTACTATCCTTGGCATTATGGAGTATTGGACTTCTTGGACTTAGGATTAGAAACCTTGGCCTATATTGGAGACCTTGTGACCTTAATTGATATTTTATCTGGAATTCTTGAGGTTTACCTCAAGACATTGGGTTGTTTGTTTGTTTTGTGTGCAGGTTATTGTGATTAAATTCTTTGTTTGTAATCTGGAATTCACCCGTATACAGCCGTTACTCTACCAAATTTTTGTGATGACTTAATACACTTGAAGTTTGGTTCTCACAAGAAGTCTGGTATCTTTGCTTGATTGGTTTCAATCCAAAGAATGGGAATTCTATCTTGACTCATAATGTCAAGTATTGGCTTCTTGTTGGTTTGATGGTTCTTATCCCTAGATTTTACCTTATGCTTTAGGATAGTCCCTTCTTCTCCTCCCATCTTCTTTAATTTCAAAAATCATCTCCTTCCTTTCGAAAAACTCTTCTTGTTCTTTTTTTAAAAAAAAACTTGAACCACTTTCATAATAAAGTTGGACTTAGGTCCATGAATATTTAAAACATCTTTCACAAATAAACTTCAATCAACTTAATAATACCTTGACATTTTTTTTGTGAGAAGACTAAAAATCAATCAATCTCATTCAAACCATTTTGTCATCTTGGCTTTCATCTTAAACTTTTCTCAAAATATTTGACTATTGTCAATCCTTGTAGTGATGAAAACAACTATACATCTACGATATGTAGTGAAGTGAGATATTTTCTACTTGGGTGTTGAGTGAGGCGTTGTTGATTTAAAAATCCAAGCCCTATCCTCCATTTTGAGATGATGCAAATTCTCCTTTCTCATGATCGTGTGTGGTAAGTATGTCTTCCACACGGACAATGACGATGATGTCTTAACTCTTAAAATAAAACCAACACACTTGTATTTTAAAAAATATATTTAAAAGAGGAACTACGTGTACCCTGATCCCCTATTGGACGAAAAGGTGGTACATAGGAACTAAAGGTTTGCAACCGCGGCGGGTGCAAAAACCATAAAAATATATTTCTTTTCTCACCTCCACCATCCATTTTCATACAACATTTTATAACCAAAATATACAGATTTTACAAAGAGGTTCCTGCGGAGTACCGTAGATGTTTAGGGTGATAATACCTTCCCTTTGCATAACAAACCCCCTTACCTTGAATCTTTCTCCCTCTTTTTTTGGGTTACTCGCTCTTTTCCCATTCCTTTGGAAATAATAAAGCACGGTAGCGATTTTTATTTTTGATCTGTATAAGTCTAGTCAATCCAATGGCTTAGTCTTAAACATTTCTACCGCTACAGAAAAAATGGAGACTTCACTGGGGAAAGGTTGACCTTTTGCTGGTCCATCCTTAAGTGGGTTGAGCCTATCTTTGTTTTTATTTGTATATGTGCTATCATTGTTTATGTGGTATATGTTGTATATATGTTTGTCTAGATTTCCCTGGTTTTCAAGGGCTTGGTGATTTCTTATAAGTCTTCTACCCGGACTTTGGGAAAACATAAGATAGGACGGGCGGTATAGTCATGTTAACTTTGAGGGAGTAATCCCAAAAAAGGAGGCATGAGATACCCCCACCCAGTGGAGGCCCCTTTTACTGTAGTGTCGTTTACCGAGTAATTAGGAAGACGTACTGCTTTCGACCTGGGAGCCTGCTGAAGCTGAGGACCATAGAATACCAAACCCATCTTGGCCTTTTAGGTATGGTGCGGAAGCTATGATGGAGTAATCCGGAAATATTTGTCACGCGATACTACGCTCGGACGAGTTTTTATTGAGAATATTACTAATTACCGAGTTAATCAGGAAGTTAGTAATATCCGAAGGAAGGATGTAGACTCTGGGAACCTTTAGATCCTTGTTTGGCAGGTGATAACTTTTAGACCATACCTTATGGGTAGTACCTTTGACCTCATGCTCGTGATGTTGAACCTATGAATCCTATGTTTGTGATCTTGTGTGTGATTATTGCATCATGCATCCATGCACTCGTAAGCATCTTTTGAAGAAATTTAATTTCAAGGGACTTGAAAGTTGACCATTTGTGAATATCTCAGGTACTTTTGACCATGGATTCTGGAAAAAGAAAGACCAGAAAATATAGTTTCAAATATCACAAGATAGATGAGTTGATTAGTCTAATTCCCAAGATTGAGTGTTCTGCATATTTTCGGAGGAAGTATGGATCCATCATTCTTGTCATGAACCTTACGATGAAGGAGGGTATTCTCTCGACCTTGGTCTAGTTCTATGATCTGATGTATCATTGCTTTACTTTCCCTGATTATCAGTTGATGCCTACACTATAGGAGTATTCTTATCTGTTGGATTTACATATTATCGATCGTGTTCCTTTTACTGGTTTGGAGAGTGAACCAAAACCACACGAGATTGCTGCTTTGATCCATCTGGGGAAGTCTGAGGTTGAATCCCATATGACTACTAAAGGAGGGATTAGAGGATTACCAGCTCAGTTCTTATTGGAGAAAGCTCATTACTTTTTCAGGATGAAGAGTACAATCGCTTTTGAGGCCTTTTTTGCTCTACTTTCTTACGGGTTGTTTTTATTTCCTAATGTGGATAAGTTTGTTGATGTTAATGCTACCAGGATCTTCATGATTGGAAACACAGTTCCTACGTTGTTGGGTGATGCTTATTACTCTATTCATCTTCGGAATTCTTATCATGGGGGGGTGATTATCTGTTGCACGCCTTTGTTGTACCGGTGGTTTATCTCTCATATGCCTCAGTCTGATACTTTCTGAGATGTTAGGAAGGAACCCCGTTGGGCTCCTAAGATCATGGAACTTACTCACTCGGATATTGATTGGTATCATCGAGCTTACCAGGATGTAGAGATTGTCGATAGTCGTGGTAGTTTCCCCAATGTACCTCTTCTTGGTACAAAGGGAGGAATTAACTATAACCTTGTTCTTGCACGACGACAGCTCGATTATTCGATGAGGGATAAACCAAATAGTATTCATTTGAGTAGTTTCTTTCTGAAGGAGGGAGAAGACCATAAGGAAGCTAGGGAGAAGATTGTGAAGGCCTGGCGTCACATTCATAAGAAGAGTGGGAAAGACTTTGGACCTAGGGGGGGTGTTTCTTTGGAGCCATATCTTCAATGGGTTCAAGCGAGAGCTATTCAGTTGAAGATGTCGTATTCCCGGGAAACACATATGCCTGATTTGTTTGTGAAAAGCACTCCTCCCTTATTGGATGATCTAGAAGAGCTGGAGCTTGCTTTGGTCAGGATGTAGCAGGAAAAGGATGCTTGGAAGAATAAGTGCCAAACTTTAGAGATTTCCTATAGAGAAGACTTGAAGGAGAAATACGACCTGATTGAGATCCTTAAGAGTCGAGTGGTAGAGACTATGGAGAGGCAAGGGGATTTATTTTCTCCTAAGCCTCATTCAGATGTTGATTACTCACTTCATGATTCAGGTGATTGGAAGGAGGTTGCCACCAGAAATGCGGAAGAAAACCAGAGGTTGAAGGTTCAGATTTCCAGGCTTACAGGGAAGCGCCAGCGTATAGAGTGATCTCCGACAGCTTTACTTCTCAGGGTTTTAGACTTTATTTTCATCTTGTACTTGGGATTGTTGAGACTTGTAACCTATTTTGAAGTTATTATAATAAAGAATTTTCAGTATTTCAAATGCTTTATTACTTTGATATTTGCAATGTGTCTATAAATCTTTAAATCCCTTGAAATATTAAATAACAAAATAAAGTCATGTGCATTGCATATCATGCATCATATTGCACATATTTCTTGCATTTGTTATGCATATCCAGGTGTCTTACCAAGCTTCTTTACTTTGTTCAGCAAGCTGACTCACCACTACAACACTTGGGATAATTTCAGGAGGAAGATGGACAACTTAGAATAAGAGAATCGCGAGCTGTGCGAGAAGGTTTCTGCTTTGAAGGCCAGCATGGCCAATCTTACTGCTCTGATGGAATCTCTGGTGGCTTATCAGAATCAGCCACTAAGTGTTCAACCTCAACCAACAAGGGCTACTATTGAAGCTTCGACTTTTCTTGTATCTGCTACCCTAACTGTTCTTCGGAATCGCATGCCTCAAGGTTATCCATGGGGAGTGCCATAGAACTTTGCACCTGAAGGTTTCAATCTTGGTCCTCAAGATACTCCAGTTGTTTAGACTATTGTTACTCCTGTACCTCCTGTGGTGCATGTTTGCTCCTGCTTCACCTCCTTAGATGAATATGGTTCCAATTGTTAATGATGATATGTGTCGTCCTTTTCCTCCACCAAGTGAAGACTTGGGTCTCTATGACAGAATGGATGATTTTCAAGAACAGTTTGACAAAATGCAGAGGGAGATGAAGGCCCTCAGGGGAAAAGAGTAATTCGGGAAGAATGTGAATGAGTTATGCTTGGTCCCGTATGTTAAGATGCCTGCAAAGTTTATGGTCCCGGAGTTTGATAAGTACAAGGGAAACACTTGCCCTCGTGCTCATCTGGTAATGTATGTAAGGAGAATGTCTACCCATACTGATGATCAGTGTCTGCTGATTCACTTTTTCAGGATAGTTTGACTGGTGTTACGCTGAAGTGGTACATGAGCTTGGACATCGTCAATATCCATACTTTTAATGACTTCGGAGAAGCATTTATCAGACAATACAAATACAACGTGGACATGGCGCCTGACCGTGATTAACTCAGGGCCATGGTTCAGAAAGACAGGGAATCATTCAAAGAATATGCACAAAGATGGCGTGAGGTAGCCGCCTAAGTGATTCCTCCCATGGAAGAGAAGGAGATGACTAAGATTTTCTTGAAGACTCTGGGTGCTTTATACTAAGAAAGGATGGTAGCAAGTGTGCCAAGTGACTTTACTGAAATGGCAGGCATGGGTATCCGTTTAGAATAGGCTGTAAGAGAGGGCCGCTTAACGAAGAGTGAAGGATCTGGAGGAGCAAAGAAGCCATCTTATGGGTTTACCAAGAAGAAGGAAGGGGATACAAATGCTGTTATGCAAGAGAGGAGGGCCAATCCTCCTAGAATAAATTATCAGCGTCATCAGCAAGTCGCCTCAGTTACTCCAGTTGTTGGTGTAGTTCCAACCACTGTTGCTTATCAGAGATTGTCTCAGCAGGGGAATCAAGGGTATAATCAGAGAAAGGAGAGTTATGACCCTATTCCTATGAGTTATACAGAGTTACTACTGGCATTGATTCATAAGAAGTTGGTTCAGACCCGACCACATCCCGTTGTACCATCACCATTGCCTTGGTATTACAAAGCAAACCAAACATGTGCATTTCATCAGGGAGCACCAGGGCATAATGTTGCGAATTGCTATCCTTTGAAGATTGGGGTGCAGAAGTTGGTGAAGTATGGTATTCTACCTTTCATGGATGTGGGCCCTAATGTGAAAGACAATCCTCTACCCAAGAATAAAGGAGAAAACACTGTGCATATGGTGGCCGGTTGTCTAGGCGACTTCCGGATTTTTGATATTCATCTGGTTAGAGGAGACTTGGTGAAAATGCATGCAGATCTCTATGAATTTAGCTACTATAAGCATTACCATTCCAGTTGTGCTATCTATAGTACAAACATACAGGGTTGCAATAAGATAAAGGATGATTTACAGGAGATGATGGATGAGGGCCTCATCCACATAATTAGGCCTAGGGCAGAGTATGAAGCGGAGGTGAATATGGTTTCTGGATGTCTTGGAGAGTTCAAAAATTTTCATGTGGAGTATATGAATGAAGACCTTATGCAATTGCATGCTACTTTCTGCCACATGGCTGGTCAAGTGGAACATCAGTATGGATCTTGCCGAATTTTCTTTCGAGACTCCCCAGGATGTTCAATCGTGAAGAAAGGTGTCCACTTGTTGTTGTACAATGGAACTATCAAGGTTACAGGTCATAGGGATGATTACCATGAAGTTGATATGATTGAGGTTTGTTTGGCTGAAGAAGAGTCGGATGATGAGTATGCCTCTACAGATGAGTATTTCTCCTCGGATGAGGATTTGTTTTCTAGAGATGACTCAATAATGACTAATTATGTTGAAGAGGGAGTAAACTTTATTGTGCCTTGTTTTGGTGCACCTGCCCATTTTGAATTTGAGTATCATAGCAAGCCGGCTATTACTCCATTGGTGATTATTTTGCTAGGTCATGTCCCCTACAAGTCAGATAAGGTTGTACCCTACAAATATAACGCTACAATCTTAGAGGATGGTGTGGAAGTTCCCATCCAGCCAATGCCTGATGTTGGAAATATTGCTGAAAATAGAAGAGTGACCCACAACGGTCGTGTATTTGCACCAGTTGTTCAAGGAGATGTTAGCGCTGGAAAGAAAATTGCTGAGAATGTTGAACCCAAGAAGATTACGGGTGAAACTAGTGGGGCTACATTAGAGAAAGAAGTGGATGATATTTTGAAGATAATCAAGATGAGTGACTACAGAATTTTAGATCAACTACTGCAGACTCCTTCGAAAATATCTATCTTGGCTTTATTGATGAACTCCTCGGCTCACAGAGAATCTTTGATGAGGGTATTGGACAAAGCTTTCGTGGAGAGTGACTAGCCTGTAGACCAATTCAGTAGTGTAGTAGGGAACATTACATCATGTAATAACCTGAGTTTCTGCGACGATGAACTGCCTGATGAAGGAAGGAATCACAACTTGGCCCTCCACATCTCTATGAACTGTAAGAATGATTCACTATCCAACGTGCTGATTGATGATGGATCCGCTTTGAACTTTATACCGAGGAGCACGCTTATGAAATTGAAATATCAGGGAACGCCCATGCGCCCAAGTGGAATTATTGTGAAAGTGCTTGATGGATCAAGGAAATCTGTTATTGGTGAAGTAGACTTGCATATTCATATAGGCTCACATTTGTTTCAGATTACTTTCCAGGTCATGGATATTGTACCCGCTTATAGTTGTTTGCTAGGAAGGTCGTGGATACATTAGGCAGGGGCTGTGACTTCAACTTTACACCAGAAACTAAATTTTGTACATGAAGGAAAAGTGGTAATCATGAATGGAGAACAGGCATTATTGATGTCTCATTTGTCCTCTTTCAGCATTGTGGAGGCGGATGAAGCTGTTGTTGGAACCCAATTCCAAGCCTTATCCATTGATAATATAAGAGGAAATGAGAATTCTATGGTTTCGCTTAAGGATGCACAACAAGTTGTGCGTAAGGGTCATAGTGAAGTATGGGGACAGATTGTGGATTCACCTGTAAACAAGAACAGGGCTGGCTTGGGGTTCTCTCTGAAAAATGACAAAAGTAAGAGCACGAAGCCGAAGTCTGCGGCAGGAAAGTATCAAGACATCTTCCGTAGTGGGGGTTATCTTCATCCAATTGTCTTTGGAATTAATGCCATTGTGGAAGATGAAGCAGAGCCAGAAATTCCAAATTACGTGACGCACGGAGTTATGGTTCAGAACTGGATCACCATTGATGTTCCCTCTTGCATACATGTTTCAAAGTAATTTGTTTTGTTAATCTTTTTGAAAAGTATTCACTCTGCCCAAGGTGGAAGTATTAATATTGTATGGGCTTATCTGTTTGTTGTGACTTTTAGAATCAATAATAAAAGTTGTCTTTGTTTCCCAAATTATGTCTTTATTTTCTGCTTTTTCTTGGAAAATGGTAATAAAAAAACCCTTTCAAAATAAATAATAATTGAAAATCAATATGCATGATCACTTATTATATGTGTCAGTTTCTAAATGCAATCATAAATCATATGTGTAGATTAATTAAAAAACCCGTTGAATACAATAACCATGTACCTCTCCCAACTTTGAATGTCCTATGTATGGGACCGAAGAAGAATACTATGATGAGATTCCAGAAGAGGTCTCACGGTTGCTTGAGCGCAAGGAAAATGCCATTCAGCCATATAAAGAGCCATTGGAAGTGATCAATTTGGGTTCAGAAGAAGATCCGAAAGAAGTCAAGATCGGAGTGTTGCTGCGTCCTAATGTGAAGAGCAGGATGATTGGGTTGTTGAAAGAGTATGTGGATATTCTTGCTTGGTCTTATCAAGATATGCCTGGTCTAGATACAGATATTGTAGAGCACCGTTTGTTGTTGAAGCCAGAGTGTCCTCCAATCAAACAGAAGTTGAGAAGAACTCACCCAGATATGGCAGTAAAGATCAAAGAGGAAGTTCTAAAGCAGATTAATGTCGGTTTTCTTGTGACTTCGGTGTACCCTCAATGGATTTCCAATATTGTTCCAGTACCGAAGAAAGACGGAAAAGTTCATATGTGCGTAGATTACAGAGATCTAAATAAAGCTAGTCCAAAAGATGATTTTCCATTGCCACACATTGATATGTTAGTGGATAGCACAACAAAATTCAAAGTATTCTCGTTCATGGACGGATTTTCCGGGTATAATAAAATAAGAATGGCTCCAGAGGACATGGAAAAAACAACATTTATCACACCCTAGGGAACATTCTGTTACAGAGTGATGCCCTTCGGGTTGAAGAACGCTGGTGCAACGTACCAGAGGGCTATGACAACCCTATTCCATGATCTGATGCACAACAAAATTGAGGTATATGTTGACGATATGATTGCTAAATCCCAGACTGAAGAAGGGCATGTAGAAGATTTATTGAAGTTGTTTCAGTGTTTGAGGAAGTATCGTCTCCGCTTGAATCCAAATAAATGTACCTTCGGTGTTTGATCATGGAAATTGTTGGGTTTCATTGTTAGCCAGAAATAAAGAGAAGTTGACCCTGATAAAGTCAAGGAAATTCAAGAGTTGCGAGTGCCAAGAACTGAAAAGAAAGTCAGAGGATTCCTCGGGCGTTTGAATTATATTTCCATATTCATTTCCCACATGACTGCGACATGTGAACCGATCTTTAAGTTGTTAAAGAAAGATCAAGGTTGTGTGTGGACGGATGACTGCCAAAGGGAATTTGAAAGTATTGAAGAATATCTGCTTGAACCTCCTATCTTGCTCCCTCCTGTTGAAGGAAGACCGTTGATTATGTATCTGACAGTGTTAGATAATTCCAAGGGTTGTATTCTGGGACAACAAGATGAAAGAGGAAGAAAAAGTACGCCATTTATCATCTCAGTAAAAATTTTATTGATTATGAGTCACAGTATTCTATGCTGAAAAGACATGTTATGCTCTGGCCTGGGCGGAAAAACGTTTGCGGCAGTATATGTTGAATCACACCACTTGGTTGATCTCCAAAATGGATCCAATCAAGTACATTTTTGAAAAGCCTGCTCTTACTGGGTGAATTTCCTGCTGGAAGATGCTGCTATCTAAATATGACATCGAATACCACACTTAAAAGGCTATTAAGAGCAGCATGTTGGTAGATTATCTTGCTCACCAACCAGTTGATGATCATCAGTCTGTGAAGTCTGACTTTCCCGATGAAGATGTGATGTTTCTGAAAGTGAAAGATTGTGACGAGTCATTGCCTGAGGAAGGTCCTGATCCTGAATCTCGTTGGAGTATGATATTTGATGGAGCTGTGAATGCTTATGGTAAAGGAATTGGTGTTGTGATTGTCACTCCACATGGATTGCACATTCCTTTTACTGCAAGGTTGACATTTGATTATACTAATAATCTGGCAGAATATGAGGCTTGCATCATGGGTCTCGAGGAAGCTATTGATCTTAGAATAAAAATTCTAGATGTGTATGGTGATTCAGCATTGGTAATAAATCAGATTAAAGGAGAATGGGATACTCGTCACCCCGACTTGATCCCTTACAAAGATTATGCTAGAAGGTTGTTACCCTTCTTTAATAAAGTTGAATTCCATCCGTTCCTAGAGATGAAAATCAAATGGTGGACGCTCTGGAAACTTTGGCTTCTATATATTAGGTGAATACTTGGAATGATATACCTCAAATTATAGTTCGGCGAATGGATAGGCCCGCTCATGTGTTTACAACAGAAGAGGTAGTAGATGAGAAACCTTGGTATTATAATATCAAGCATTTTATCAAAACTCAGGAATACCCGATTGGTGCATCGAATAAATATAGAAAGACATTGAGAAGGTTGGCTGGCAGTTTCTTCCTCAGTGAAAACGTGTTGTACAAGAGAAATCATGACATGGTCCTGCTCAGATGCGTGGATAGACACGAAGTAGACATGTTGATGCATGAGGTTCATGAAGGCTCATTTGGCACTCGTGCCAATGGACATTAGATGGATAAAAATATGCTAAGGGCAGGTTACTATTGGCTGACAATGGAATCTGACTGTTACAAATTTGCAAAGAAGTGTAATAAATTCCAGATTTATGCGGACAAGGTACATGTGCCTCCGACACTTTTTAATGTGATCTCTTCCCCATGGCCTTTCTCTATGTGGGCTATTGACATGATTGGAATGATAGAACCCAAAGCTTCGAATGGACACTATTTTATCTTGGTAGCAATTGGTTACTTCACCAAGTGGGTGGAGGTTGCTTCATATGCTAACATCACCAAGCAGGTGGTTGCGCGCTTCATTAATAATAATCTCATATGTCGATATGGTGTGCCGAGCAGAATTATCACCGACAATGGTTCGAATCTGAACAACAAGATGATGATAGAACTGTGTGAAGAATTCAAGATTTTCCATCACAATTCATCTCCGTACAGGCCAAAGATGAATGGGGATGTTGAAGCATCTAATAAGAATATCAAGAAGATTATCCAGAAAATGGTTGTTACTTATAAGGATTGGCATGAAATGCTCCCTTTTGCTTTGCATGGATATCGAACATTTGTCCGCACTTCAGCAGGAGCAACCTCATTCTCCCTTGTGTATGGAATGGAAGCGGTACTCCCAATTGAGGTTGAGATTCCCTCTTTGCGCGTGATAATGGAAACCAAGCTGTCAGAGGCTGAATGGGTCCAGAACCGATTTGACCAATTGAGTTTGATTGAAGAGAAGAGAATGACGGCTTTGTGTCATGTCCAGTTATATCATAAGAGAATGAAGAAAGCTTTTGACAAGAAGGTAAAACCTCTTGAATTCAGAGAAGGTGACCTCGTGCTCAGGAAGATCATGTCTTTTAACGCTGATTCTAGGGGAAAGTAGACTCCCAATTTTGAAGGCTCATATGTTGTCAAGAAAGCCTTCTCTGGCGGCACATTAATTCTTGAAACTATGGATAGCGAGGAGTTCCCACATCTTTTGAATGCTGATGTAGTCAAGAAATACTTCACCTAAAGAAATAAAAGAACATCTCGCTAAGTTGAAAACCCGAAAGAGCGGCTTAGGGAAAAAAGAGCGTCTCGGTAGGCCGAAACCCCGAAAGGGCGGTCTAGGAAACAATTAGAGACATAAACAGAACAAAATTTCCTGCTAAGTTGAAAACCCGCAAGGGCAGCTTAGGAAAAAGTTAGGGACTTTCTTGGCAAGTAACTACATCAGACAAGACTTGATCGTTGGAGCAACAATATTCTCGGATCCTCATACTTCAACAGAAGCTGCTACTCAGGATTTCAAAAGTTGTTAGAGGGGATAGTGGTCATTGTATCTCAATGTATCTTTTCCATTATATATTACCATTTTCCTAACTTTGTAATCATCCATGGAGTCTCGCCATTCGCAGACTACCATTCTATTAATGAAATTTAAGCTTTTACCCAATTCTTTGTATTTCTTATTTTATTTGGCTTGCAAAGACTCCATTTATTATTGATAATAACTTTCAAAGTGAAAATATTAAATAACAAAATTGATTTTCAAAAAGAATTTACAATTTTCTTTTACTTTAAAATTTGTGACGCAAGAGAAAAAACAAAAGTGGTGATCCCAGGAATGGACGAACTCAAGTTGTTTTAAGAAGTTTTATTTCCCGGGGAAGTTTTTCTCAAGATGTTTTCGCTGTATTAGGTTTGTGACTCCAGTATCCCTGGTCAAGTTTTGGTTCATTTCTCCTCTTTTCTGAGTTTGCATGATATGAACATTCAATCCAAGATTTCTCCAGTGAAGGTTTCGTTTTTTTATAGAAGTTCTTGCTTCCCAGAGAAGTTGGTACAATAATTACTCTAGAAGAACAAGGGCCTATGGTTTCTCCAGTGAAGAACGTATACTGGTTTTCCCTTTGTGGATGTGGTGTTGACCTCCCCAATGAAGTCGGCACGAATTCCCCAGTGAATTTTTTGATGATTTGATGTCCGTCTTCTCTACTTGAAATTGATTTTTCAAATCCCCAGTAGAAGTGTTACTTTTGAAAATATTTGATTCCCCGTTGAAGTCTGAGTGTTATTCCCTGGTAAAGCTTGGGAGAGGATGTTGTATCTCTGTATCTGTACTATTTGGTTGCTATGTTTTATTTACTTCCAAATTGCGTTTCTCCCCAATAAAGTTAAGCCAGGCAGTAGGTTTTGTTTCCTCAGTTGGCGCCTACTTTTTCTTACGGAATGTTTATCTTAGATGTGATTTAGCCGAGTGTTGATTGTGCCCGAGTTGGTTTTTCCTGGTTACTCCCAGTGTTATATATCTATTTTGTCAGCATATGCACGATAACACTCGTACATTCATACAAACATCATGCATAGCTAAAATTGGAAAATCATTGCTCATTCACATTCGTTAATATTTTGTTGACGTATTACTCTGTTTTGCAGAGTTGTGTTATCCTCTCTCCAATAGAGTGTCGGCCTTAAGCAGAAAGCATATATTCTTTCAATTTCCCCACCGAGTTATCCCTCGTGGAAGATTTTTTCTTTGGCCTTCCTGTACATCTCTTTGTCTGGATAGATTGGGTTTCCCCTCTTGAGTTTATTTCTCAAAGAATGTATTTTGGTAGACTATTTTACTCCAGTTTATTTCTGGATTGAATCTTTGTTTCCCAACAATATTATTACTTTAGATTTCCGCAAGCTTCGAGTTTTGGTTTGAGAATGTGCATTTATTTTGCACAAGAAGACCTTTATCTCCTCGGTAGGAATATATTGGTATTTCCCCAGGAATTCATGATTCATTCCCTAGGAAGTTGTATTTCTTTCCCCTAAAATCATATTTTTACAATCCTTCATATAACAACAAGTAGCAGGTCTCTTTATTTGAGCAACTTGTACATCCCTGTAAAAGTCGACATAACTTTTTTTGCTATCTTCTCTATGAGTGGATAGTTTGCAGTCCGTTGTCAAATTACTCCAATGGATGACAAGACTTTCAATATCACAGAGACAGTTCATTGTGAAGTCTTTGCAAGTGGTAGTCTCTTTATTTGAGACAGCTTATATATTACCCTTTCCAGGCAGAGTGCCTTGATTAAGAAGAAGTTGAGACCCGTTCTAGGTGAAACGCCAGAATTTTGGGGAAACTTATATTTTCTCTTTCTACCTTGAGTGAAAGTTGGTAGGTCACCTTCAGTGCAAGTTGCTGATTGTTATCTTTTTGCTACCCTCAGTGAACGTTGGTAGTTCATCGTCAATGAGCGGCGATGCTATGATATTTTCTCTTTCTACCTTCAGTGAAAGTTGGTAGGTAACCTTCAGTGAAAGTTGGTGATTGTTATATTTTTGCTACCCTCAGTGAACGTTGGTAGTTCATCATCAGTGAACAGCGATGGTATGATATATTTTCCCTTTCTACCTTCAATGAAAGTTGGTAGGTCACCTTCAGTGAAAGTTGGTGATTGTTATCTTTTTGCTACCCTCAGTGAACGTTGGTAGTTCATCGTCAGTGAGCGGCGATGCTATGATATTTTCTCTTTCTACCTTCAGTGAAAGTTGGTAGGTAACCTTCAGTGAAAGTTGGTGATTGTTATATTTTTGCTACCCTCAGTGAATGTTGGTAGTTCATCATCAGTGAACAGCGATGGTATGATATATTTTCCCTTTCTACCTTCAATGAAAGTTGGTAGGTCACCTTCAGTGAAAGTTGGTGATTGTTATCTTTTTACTACGTTCAGTGAATGTTGGTAGTTCGTCATCAGTGAACGACGATGCTATGATATTTTCTCTTTCTACCTTCAGTAAAAGTTGGTAGGTCACCTTCAGTGAAAGTTAGTGATTGTTATCTTTTTGCTACCTTCAGTTAACGTTGGTAGTTCATCATCAGTGAACGGCGGTGCTATGATATATCTTCTCTCTACCTTCAGTGAAAGTTGGTAGGTCTTCGGCAGTGAACATCGATGATTGTTATCTTTTTTCTACCCTCAGTAAATGATGGTAGCTCGCCGTCAGTGAACGTCATTGTTGTTATTTCTTTCCTCTTTCTACCTTTAGTGAACATTGGTAGCTTCTCCTTCAGTAGAAGTTGGTGTATCCTTTGGTTTTTATCATTCTTCATAAGTCGGGTCTTTTGATCCACCAGTGATTTATTTTCCTGGTCGGGTTTCTCACTTGTTTCTTTATTTTGTTACATCCCCAATGGTGTTTTGCGTCCCTTTGAAGTTGTCCCTGTGCACTCGTATTCATAAGCATTGCATGGCATCTTAGGGCCAAAAATAGGGTTTGTTTTATATTTAAGTATCTTTGATCGCGTCGACACGAAGATTTTTAACCTTCGTATCTCCGGATAGAAGAAACTTAAATAAGGGCAGCTGTAGTACCCCTATTTTTTTCCCTAAGATCCCTTCATCATACCATATTGATTCAATCACAACAAGATCACATTAGGGTTCTTAGTTCTCCTCCCTACCTTTAGCTTTGCTCTTTGAGGAGTTACCAAGCACCTTGACTTGTTTTCTTTTGTAATCATGAATATTTTGTCTTGATTTTTCCTTTTAATTAATAAAATGCAATGTTGGTTTGTCTTCCTTGTTACTAATGTAGGTAAAGGCAATGAGATTTAGCAAGTTGCTCCATGGGTTCATGAGTTTATTTCCATGCCTTAGGCAATAAAACTTGATAAGTCCAAACCTCACCATTGAATTTGTTTTGGAAGGGATAGCATGGCAAGGTTTATTTTGGTTCACTACATTCCTAAGATATCAAGATTGATTCAAAAGTTCAAGGGATTGATTGAATAAGTTGTCATGGTTTGATAAAGTCTTATTCCCATTGATAACAAGTGCATATTTCTCTAAATTCTCAAGATATGGAAGTGGTTTTGGTGGCTATGAGTTCTCATTTTCATCCTCAACAACTTCTATTTACAAAGTAATTGTGTTGGTACAAGAAGTTTGTTCAAAATTGTCAAAGTTCCTCAAAGCATTTTCTTGATCTAGGAGCTAGGGTTTTGAACTTCAAAGAAGCACATCTTGCTCATCTTTTGGTATTTTTGAGTGATTCCAAAGACATACTTATCTTCAAAGGGTTATCGACAAATCATTTCAAAAGTTTCAAGAAGTTTTCATATGGAAGAAACTTGATGATGAAGAAAGATTACAATTCCTCCAAATGAACCCCCATTTCCCCATGTGTGACTTCAAATGATCATAACTTGGTCATTTTTATCACCTTGAGCCAACTATTTTTCCATAATTATCTTGAGGATGTGAACTTTATGCTTTATTGTATGTGCAAAGTGATAAAAGGGATGGAAGATGCCCTAAGGATACAAAAGATTATAGGTCATTTTATGATTTTTTTTCCAACTTCAACAATTCATAACTCTCTCAATTTTTGGAGATTTTGAATGGTTAAAGTTTCAAAATGTCATTCAATAGGTCTATTTCATGCCATATTTTTCGGTCAAGAGAAAATTACAAGTGGAAGGCCATGTTTGTATGCAAAACATTATAGGTCACTTTTGAAGAAAAATTTGAAACATTTCTAAGTATGGAAAGTAAACCTTTTTTCCCCAACTTTGCTCAATGCAACTTTCAGCTCAAGCATCCATTTGATTCCATTCTTTTTCTATTACAAAGCTTGTAACCTCATCTTTCTAAAGCATCAAGAATCATGCTTTGAGACCCCTTGAGCTGAGAATGCCATTGGATTGAACTTGGTAACTTGGAACTGAAGTTTCTTCATAATTCAGAATTTGAAATTCATGTTTTGGCCTTTAAACATCAAATTAGCATGCGTTTGTGATATAAACATGTTTAACCAAGTTGCCGAAGTGGATTAGAGCCTTAAAACGCAAGGATTGGGTGAGTTTTGATAAAAATCAGATCACACTTTGCTCGTGCATCATGTTCACACGATTTCCCTCCAAACTTCATCATTTCACACGCTTGAGCGTTCCATTTGATTCCCTATAAATAGATGGTCATCCCCCATTCATTTCCTAAATCTTTGAGAGCCAAAAACACTCTGTCAAAACCCCACACGAACTTCTAATTTTTTAAATCAGTTTCTAAGATTCCAGCCTTTTCTTCCAAAATTCTTTGCACATTCATCTTCCTTAAGCATCATACAAACTCTCCAACACTTAAACCAAGCAAAACGAGCTGTAATCCAAGCTACAAAAGTTTTTTCAGAGCTTCTTTCTAGAACTTCGAAAAGGTAGAATTCTCCACCATTTGGATCCAAATAAAGCACTAACATGTTCTACTCCTTCTCCTGATTCTAGTGCTTCTTACCATTTTTAAATCCATTGACAATTGAGAGAGAAATCTCAAATTGAAGGTGCTCGCTATTTTCTGGGTTTTTGATTCACATCTCTTTGTATACTTTATATAAATTTGGCGCGATGGTGGTGTTAGGATCGTCTTGAAGAGACGAATTCAATGATACTGGCCTGGGATCCTAATTTTACCGTTTGAAAGATCTCACAAAATCTCCATTGCAGAGTGGCTGGAGGTTGAAGATGATGACATGTCTCGTCTCAGCCATGATAGCGTGCCAAATGTTTTAATTTCATTGGTTGCCTTTTTTCTGATTCCATGCGCATCTTACTAAGGTCCATATAAAGCACAATGTGTTTGGTCCATTGGATTAGCTTACTAACGCGTTTTGACTATGATCTGATGGTCCGTATCTTTTTGGTTTTATTTTATTTTCTGATTTTATATTTTAATTGATTTAATTTTCAAAAATTCATAACTCTTTTATTTTTTATCCAAAAATTATGAAAAAATTCACAAAACTACTTTGAATTATTTCTGATCTCATGAATATTTTTTCATATTTTTATTTTGATAATGATATTTTTTATATTTTTTGTCTTATTTGCTTTGTTTTAATTACCTTAAAACTACTTTCTGACATTTCTTAATTCTAAAAAATTTCATAAATATCATTTTGGATATTTCTGACTTTTTGAAAATTTTATGGAATTTTATATTGATGTTTACTATTTTTGATCTATTTTCTATTTGTTTGAACAATTTTAATTAGTTTTAAAATAGTTTCTGACTCTTAAAAATTACCAAAAATTTTATAAAAATATTTGAGTCCTTTTCTTATTTTTCTATGGGCTTACTTAATTTTTCTTGATTGATTTGAATATAGTTGATTTTTTTCTTTCTTATTTCCATTTTAAAACATTTTTAAAACATTTTTTTAATGTATATATTAAATGCAATATTATTTTGTGATTATTTTGTCCCAATTCGAATAAATGATCATTCATGGCTCAAACCTATGTTTGCAAGCCCCAGTATGTTAATTTGATCTATTTGATCCAATAACCTTGAGATTCATTGTGTGGAGGCTTTGGTTCTACCAATCCTCTAATGGATCTACAAATTTTTGGTCAATGTGGATCACTTAAACATCGTTGACCATTATATGGTACTTGTGAGGATTCCAAATGGATGATATACTTGACAAAAAGCAAATGCAACTTGTTGTGTGGAGGCTTTGGTTCTACCAATCCTCTAATGAGTTTCAAATGCAAGTTTCAAGATGGTCATCCAACTAACCACTAATTATTAAATTGTTTTTACTTTATGCCCTTTTATTTTTTATGTTTTATGTACCATTTACTTTAAGCATTACATTTCATGTCATTTTTATTTTGCTCACTTGAGCCTTTTCTTTTCTCTCCTAAGACACCTAATAATCAACATGAACCATAAAAACCTTTAAAATACTTGGACTATTTGGTTACTATCCTTGGCATTATGGAGTATTGAACTTCTTGGACTTAGGATTAGAAACCTTGGCCTATATTGGAGACCTTGTGACCTTAATTAATATTTTGTATGGAATTCTTGAGGTTTACCTCAAGACATTGGGTTGTTTGTTTGTTTTGTGTGCAGGTTATTGTGATTACATTCTTTGTTTGTAATCTGGAATTCACCCGTATACAGCCAGTACTCTGCCCAATTTTTATGAAGACTTAATACACTTGAAGTTTGGTTCTCACAAGAAGTCTGGTATCTTTGCTTGCTTGGTTTCAATCCAAATAATGGGAATTCTATCTTGACTCATAATACCAAGTATTGGCTTCTTGTTGGTTACATGGTTCTTATCCCTAGCTTTTACCTTATGCTTTAGGATAGTCCCTTCTTCTCCTCCCATCTTCTTTAATTTCAAAAATCTTCTCCCTCCTTTTATAAAAATCTTCTTGTTCTTTTTTTTTAAACTTGAACCACTTTCATAATAAACTTGGACTTAGGTCCATGCATTTTCAAAACATCTTTCACAAATAAACTTCAATCAACTTAATAATACCTTGACATTTTTTTTGTGAGAAGACTAAAAATCAATCAATCTCATTCAAACCATTTTTCCGTCTTGGCTTTCATCTTAAACTTTTCTCAAAAGATTTGACTCTTATCAATCCTTGTAGTGATATAAACAACTATACTTCTATGATATGTAGTGAAGTGAGATATTTTCAACTTGGGTGTTGAGTGAGGCGTTGTTGATTTAAAAATCCAAGCCATATCCTCCACTTTGAGATGATGCAAATTATCCTTTCTCATGATCGCGGGTAGTAAGTATGTTTTCCACACAGACAATGATGATGATGTCTTATCTCTTAAAATCAACCAAAAAACTCGTGTTTTAAAAAAAATCTTTAAAAGAGGAACTACGTGTACCCTGATCCCCTATTGCACGAAAAGGTGGTACGTAGGCACTAAAGGTTCGCAACCGCGGCGGGTGCAAAAACCATAAAAATATATTTCTTTTCTCACCTCCACCAACCGTTTTTATACAACATTTTATAGCCAAAATATATAGATTTTACAAAGAGGTTCCTGTGGAGTACCGTAGATATTTAGGGTGATAATACCTTCCCTTTGCATAACCAACCCCCTTACCTTGAATATTTCCCCCTCTTTTTTGGGTTACTCGCTCTTTTCCCATTCCTTTGGAAACAATAAAGCGCGGTAGCAATTTTTATTTTTGATCTGTATAAATCTAGTCAATCCAATGGCTTAGTCTTAAACATTTCTACCGCTACAGCTATGCTACCACAACACTCCAAAACTGATGCAAAACAGCCTTGTTATGCTGCTCTTAAACCAGTCTAAGCTTGCATTATCTCAGCTTCATATTTGCAGCGAATTAGAACATAAGAGCTGCATCAAAAAAAGCTATGAAGACAGCATACCCAAACAGTTCAAATTGTTATTTGTTTCCCTCCCAAAATCCCATCAAACTTCCTCTATAAATAGATTGTTTTCACAACACACAAGGGGTTAGCTTTTAGAGAGAGAATAGAGAGTTTTGAGTATAAAAACAGTATTCTTTGTAATCTTGGCTCATTCAGAAGAAAAAAAAATAGATCTACTTTTATCCAAAACAGAAACCCTCAATCCATTATTCCACCTTACAAACTCTCCCATAATCCAAACACCTTATCACATAGAGATTGTTCAAACACAAGAATAGTTTCTGTAGTGTCATTATCTTCACCTTCTAAACACAAAAACAGTATTGTACAACTTAACTGAGTTCGTATGATTCAACAGTTTAGGAATGCTTCCTGGAGATTCATTGGAGCCATCACAGCAGCTGGAAAAGTATTCAGGCTTAAAACACCAAGTGCAGTCCCAAGGTAAGTCTTCTTAACTTTGAGCTTTTCATTTTTGAAGATAAAATGTAGTAATCATTACCCCTTTTGAGCTAACTATTTGCTTGTTGTTTATTCTTATCAAATACATACTGTAAACTGACCAAAACAGATAATAAAACAATGTTTAAGGAAAAAAAATTGCAGCATGAGTCGACACATACCCACTTGGGTCGACTCATTCTAGTGAAAAAAACAGGAGTATGAGTCGACACATAGCCTTATGCATCGACTCATACTGTTATCCAAGCCCCAAAATAGAAAGGTGAAAGGTGCATCAGTCGGCACAAAACACATATGTGTCGACACAAAAGGTGCAAAAGTCGACACATCCCTTTATGCATCGACTAATACTTAGTTGGTTGGTTTGGCAGGAGCAAGGAAAGCTATGTGTCGATGCATAGCGGCATGTGTCGACACATAGAAGTTCAAAATGCATTTTTTTTCCTTTATTTTACACTGTTTTTACATTGTCTTCATTATTATTCGATATGGTTGTAATACTTAAGTTTCTACTTCATCCCCATTCGTAAATTGTATCCTCACTCCCCTAATGATGTAATAGCTTAGGATTTTAATTTCTGCAATTTACCACTTTAATATAAATTGTTAGTAATTAGGGTGTGTATGGTAAGATGAAGTCAACCATTAGAGAACGCTAATTTCAAAGACAAAAAATGTATGCAATCAAACACACTTCGCACACGTACACCTCTAGGGTAACCTCGCTTGTTGCCTCGGAAAATAGTCATGTCCCTCGAATATGGGCATTTTAGCAAAGACCCTCGATAAAAAGAATCGTAGTCCCTCGATGTCCCTCGATGTTTCCTTCGGTAAACGATCTAGTCCCTTACGAAAATTGCTAAAACGTCTCATAAGTTGCCTTCTATGACTATACGATTGACCCACGCTCGTCCCTTCACATCCAATGGTGGAGCTTCTTACCAATCAATGGTAAGATAGCAACGTCTAAAGGAGGAGGAAACTAACAAAGACCTTTTGAGTAGGTAGGACGCTCGTAGTTGCTTTCCCACAAATCAAAACTATTTTCACGGTTACACTTTCAAAACATCTTCAAAAGCAAACATCTCTTTGAACTATTTTTAAAACCAATACTTTGTATACATTCTTATAGAGATGATAATCATTACAAAGTTTGTCGAAACAAAGGCGTTTTCAAAATACTTTCAAACTTACACCCATCACAAACACATTTTCAAATAAAGCATTTTCAAGTGATCTAGCAAGCAACTAAGAGCCCGTAGATAACTATGGATGAAAAGGGTGATAACACCTTCCCTTTTCATAACCTACCCCCCGAACTCAATAAAATATCTCGAAAGGTATTTCCTGTTCTTTTCACCCTTTCCTTTATTGGATAAAAGAAAAGTCGTTGTCGACTCTTGATATCTACAACATTTGCGACAAAATGCAAAAACACCTGAGTCAGTTCTCCCGCTGTATGACACGTGCCAATATTATTGATGCATGAAATGAGATGATTGATTGATGTAATTTAATGAATGATTGATGTGATGACTGATTGATGCATGATTAATTGATGCATGATTAATTGATGCATGATTGATTAATGTATGTGACGAGTGACTTGGATATATGTGAATGGATGTTGGATTTTGAAATGTGAATGCGTAATTGGGCTTTTTGAGATATGCTCGACCCATGCTCTTGGAATTCGTCAGATGGATGAAATGATAAGTATAGCTTGATTTTGGACCGAGGAGCCCTAATGCATGATTTATACAGCCTCATGTCTTATGATTACGACTTGAATGTTTTTCTAAATGGTGCCCCTATGATGGGTCGTGGATGATTAGAGCGTAGAGGTTTGCTTATGCAACATGGTTGCTTGTCACATGATGATTGAATGTTATGCTATCATGATTTCCTGATACTCAATTTGAACTTAAAGATTGTTGATGTAGGAGAAAGATCCACCGGAGGTTGTGAAAGTACGCGGAGAGCTTCCCTTGTGGGGACTGTCCTTCCCTGATTTTTTGGTAGGGTCCTGGAGAAGATTCTCTTTGATATGAGCTTGGAAACATTTTGATGTGGATGACCCTACTATTTTTCATTATTCCAATGATTAAAAAACTCTAGAAAATGCTCGGCTTTGAAGAACTATTTTGAATCAACTCCTTTTGCTCGAGCCTCGTAGTAGTTTGCCCTAATATTCAAATTTTGAAAGACATGACCCTCAATCTCCAAGATATGGAGGAGGTACCTCTCAGAAAGAACTTAGACCTCACCATGAACTTGACATATATTTCCCCAAGTGTTCTCATCTTGAAAAGTTTATACTTGAAGCTGCTTAAAGGGGAATTTGGACCCTACGCAGTATGATGCACTTGATATGCACTGCCCCAACATTTGAGTCTTGGATGGTTGCCCCCTAATTTTCAAGGCCTTGAGAGGCTTGTTAACTTGAGGAAATCGAATCATACCCTGTTGTAATATGATTTAAGGAATACTCCTTCGAAAGGTATGCCCTTTGTTGAATAGTTCTTTGAAATTTGATACAAGTTGATTGAACCTCAGAATGGTCGCCCCCTGTTAAAAGTATCTTCATGCGACATACCCTACGATCATTGGTATTTGCACTTGTTTATGGGGTTCCCCTTAGATGTTTTGACCATAGTAAGGAGCTTCCTGGGAAGGATGGCTTTTGATCAAATCAATTTTGAGATCTCCTTGATTCTAAGTATTGATTCGTAGATAAAATTGTACATTTTAGAAAAGTAATTTTGTTTGATGCACGTGCACGTTCTTGAAATTGATTATTTGAAACGAGATGGAAGATTAGAAAATAAATATTCGAAGAAGCGAAGTAGTTAGAAATAATTTTAATAAACATAGGAGTCAGTTTAACATGAATCTTGCTGAATATGCTTTCATAGTGAACCTAGATTCAATTAGGACTTTTAAAGGTTGTAACATGGTCGTGGTTCATGGTTTAAGAAACAAAATATGTAAGGCTCAAAATTTATTTAGCCCACCCCATTCTCCTTGATTTTCTCCAATCCTAAGTTCAATTAATCCAAGAGATACATTTAATCCCCAAGAGAAATTTTATAGTTGCAAAGATGATAACGTTGATAAGATTCAAACACCGATGAAAAGTATTGATAAGATCTGAGAATTGATAAGATCCAAACGTTGATAAGATCCAAGCATTAATGAGATCCAATTGTTAATGAAAATCATTGATGATTCTTGAGGTAGCAGTCACAAGATTGTTCTCCAATTTATTATTTTTTTAATCCCTTATTTTTGCATGGACCGATTTTTCTTTTTCATCCATCGGGATGCCCTAACTTTTTCCCAAGTAAAGTTTTGATTTGCCTTGACTTAGTGGGATTTCTCTATATTTTTTTGAATTTTTTTTTTCCGCTTTTGGTTTTGAAAATTTGTGACTGCCATGCTAATTGTTGTAAGCTTCGTCTTCATCGATCTTGATTGAGGAAGAAAGATGTTGTGGACTTTGTTTTTATTGATTCCTTAATCTTGGATGATGAACGCGGGGAAAATGATATGCTCAAATCTCCGCTTACGTTGTTTTCTCAATGATGTATCGAGGAAAGAGATATGCTTGAACCTTTGCTTATATCGTTCTCTCGATGATGTATCAAGGAAAGAGATATGCTTGAACCTTCGCTTAAATTGTTTCGATTCTCCTGGGATTTGAATGCATCGTTGAATTAATTGAAATCTACCCTACCCCTGGTTAAGATTAAGGGTTTTTTAGAGAATAGAAATAACTCCGACTTCTGGCTCGAGGGGGTTGACTATGGATTAACTCCTTATTTCTCCATTGTTTAGGAATTGAAATAATGCCTTATATCGTCACCCAAGCCTTACTATTAAAAAGCATACATCAGCAAAATTCGATTATTTTGTATTTCATCATTCTCCATTGAAGTTTGTTAATTTAAAAATGGAAAAGAGTAAAACTGGAAAGTTGTTGATTTTTTTGTGTGGAAGGAATCAATTTCAAAAACATGCATGCTTATTTTATTAGAATTACTTGACCAAAAAGTACAAAGTTTATGACAAATAACACTCAGCAAGAAAGAAATTACAATTTTGAAATGATAAAAACCTAATGATCTAGAGATAAGCCTTCTTGTTGATCCACTGACTTTAGGAGATGCTTCATAGTTCTTGGACTTGTCAGATCATGGGGATGACCCTTGACTTTTCTTGGGCATACTTATTTCGTTGATAGGACAATTATTCTTGATGTAGAGGAATCACCAATGGTAGTGGCATTTGAGGCGCTGCGTAGGCTTGTAGTTGTCATGGTGAAGGGCTACCTTCTCTCTCCAATAAGACTTATAGGATCAAGCTCCATTGAGTCTCGAGTGTATAATCTTCTTCTTCCATAGTTTCATACTTTCTTAAGTTCATTGGCGAGTATCAAGAATTCGACTAGAAAATGGATGATAGTTGGATAAGGGCAGAGGTGGAAATGCATGAAATGAAAATGTATGAATGTACGAAAATGCATGGGTATGCAAAAACATTTTTCGCTTTTAGGTAAAAAAGTTTCATGGATATGCAATGCGATGTAGATATAGTATGATGATAGATCTAGGGGTACTCTATACAAGTTTGATGATGATAACCTACTCTGGCTCAGAAATTGAGATAGGCAGGGACTCCTCACGGACGAAGATGATAATAGATATAGATTTGATGATTCCTTACACTGTCTTAGAGATTGAGACAGGTAGGAATACCTTGCGGATTACGGTCAATGAAAGACAATGAGGAGTCTCTATAGGATATGGATGATGATATAGACGGAAGCCTTACGGGCTAGAGATAGTAGTGGATGAAGGGATAACCCTTGTGGGTTTGTAGATTATAGTGGGATTTGTGAAAGGTATCCTTATAAGGTAGGTTCTTAGTATTGGCCTACGGATATTCTACCCTCCCCATAAGGTGGTTTCGTTAAGGATGTCATGAATAACACTAAAGGGAAAGGCATAAGGGCATCCCTTAAGCGGAGTCTCTTTATAGACCGAAACTTTCATCTCTAGGTCATGAAAGGTCTCATCACGAGTTTTTGGTAAAGGTCATACAAAGAGTCATAGGTATCATTCCAGAGTCCTACTTCCCAAGAGGATGTCTCTCGAGAGGTATTCCTTTTGCAGAAATCCACTGACTCTAAGGGAAGTCGTCACATAAACTCATTGGGTTGATGTAACCCCTTGGCTAATAGACGAACCTTCTTTCTAAAGGTTTTTGAAAATATTTTGTTTTGCAAAAATTAAATCCCACCACAGATAAATAAATATAATGAATAATAATAACAAATAAGCAAGAAATAGATAAATAAAGCGAAAATAAGGAAAAACCAAAAATATAAGCAAAACGCTAAAACCTAAAGGAAAGCTTCTACACCTAGGGTTGAGTCTCCAGCTGTTGCAACTGGTTTTTTAATCAGAGTTGCCACCCTTAATTTTTATCCTAAAGGAATGGAGTATAAAGGAATAACCCTAAAAGAAATTCAGAGATTCTAGGTTTGGACTCGGTTCTTGACGAGGGGAAAGTGTTAGGCACCCCTTATCTACCTTGTTCGCAAGAATACTAGGTTTAGAAGCGCGATGTTTAGGAATTAGGGTTTTAATTATTTATTTGGGAAAAGGGTTTGAATTTTAGTTAAGGGGACTTGCCACAATTTTTGATCGTATCCCTACGTATCCTCTTAGGAGGAATCAAAGTCTCATTTCGTAGTTCGAGGTTTGGTTTGTATTTTTTATGGATCACAAAGATATTCGTATTTTCTGCACATTTAGTCTAGGTGTCATGAATAGCGGATATTATTAGACTAAACGTGCAGTCGATTTGAATAAATTTGCAAATCTTTTCGAAAGTTGATTATTGAATTGATTTAATTAAAAAAGAAAAGAAAAAGGTTTATAGTTGGTTGGGTGTCTTTTAAGACGTAGAACGGGGGAGTCTGAAATAGTCTCCTCATCACTGGCCACGTGTCATTCGCGGATGGTGAATTGGGTGAGTTGCATGGATTTTAATTGTTTGATCTTTGAATAATAAACCGATAGACGATGTGTCGACCGATTTAATTAATCAAAGGTGGACATCCTATTATTTATAAAATGTTTGAATTAATTAATTGATTATAAAAATGTTTGGATTAGTACATGTTTAAAAAAATTATTTACAAGTTGATAATGAGATTAATCGGGAAAAATTAATATATGTACAAGTCAGATGAAAATTTATTTACATGTGATATATTTTTGATTTAATCGGGAAATTATAACAATTATGCACAAATAAATGGTTTGTCCTAATTAAAAGTTAACCTAACTAATTTAAATAATTTAATCAAACTAATATATACAAATAAAATAACCTAATAAGATAAAATAAAAAGATTTTTTATTCTGCATTCTTATGATATCCCTAAATCTAATAAGTTAATATAAATAATTAGACATTTAGAGCTCATTAAAGCCCATTAACTAAATATATTGTAACTTAAAAAGAAACATTATGCAAATGAAAGATGGTAAAAAAATAATAAGGAAAAAATGGAAATAAAAAAGGATCCAAAATAGTGAAAACTAAAATCAGATATACCTTCTTTCTTTCTTTCCTGTACATTTCCTTGTTTCTTTTAACAAAACTTATGCTCTAAAGAACAAACAAAACAATATTAACAAATGAATAGATAGTGAGTTACCGATTGGGGCGGCCAGATTTGCAACACACTGGGGGTTGAGCAAACCACAGAGGGAGTTCTGGCCGAGCGATTTAGCAACATCAGTGTGATGGCTCGTAAGTCGTGTGTTCGGTGACAGAATTAAAACGGTGGCTGCATATGGAGAACGATGGTGGTCCGAGTATGAATCTGCAGTCGCACGAATGGTGTTGCCTTGATGTCGTCAATATTTTCAAATCTGATGATGTTTTCTCTTTTTCCTTTTTTTTTGCAAAAATATTCTATACAAATATTTATGAGATATTATTAGTATGAACAAATTTAATTTATAATTTTAATTTGGTTAGAGGTGAGAAAAGAGATTAATTGTTTGAAAATGGTTAGTACTTTAAAATGGGTTAGGAATAGTGGAAATAGTGAATTTGTGAATATACAGTTTATGAGCTTAATTGTTAGTGAGTAAAAATATATATAGTGTCAATGAGAAATAGAAAATTAGTGTAAGTTTTGGGTTGTTACCGTGAAACAATTTGAAGAAAACAAACATGATAGCTCTCTTGTGTGTTAGAAAAATATATTAGAAACTATCGCTGTAATATATATATGAAACAAGTATAAAATGTGAATACTGTAATTTAAATAAAATGTTGATAACATTGATGATAGAAAGGTTTGTTAAATTGTTGATAAAACACAATACTATTTTTCTTTAAAAGAAAGGAAATTATCAGAAAATATCATAATATGGTTAAATAAAACAAATAAATTGAAAAATAAAGTTGAAAACGAAAAGGGTGGGTGGCCTCAAATGTAATCATTGGCCAAGGATAAAGAAACTATTGTTGTTGTTCGATATAGACAATAACCCTGGAATAAACTAAGATTAGAGTTATAAGAAAAATAAAGAAGCAAGTTTTGTGTGGATGATGGTGTCTAGAAATTGTGAATGATCTAGAAGTGTGAAAAACATGTCCTATTTATAGATGAAAAAAGCATCCAAATTGGAAATAAGACAAAATTGACCAATCAAAAATAAAGTGTGACACAAATTGACATCAAATGGCCAATAAGAAACATCTATTTAAAAGGAAAAAAAATTAGTGACAAAAAATAGAAAGAAAAAAAAAAGAAAATGTTAAAAGTGTGGCATAAGAGATTTAAACCCGCGACCTTATATTTGTAAGCTTCATCCTTTACCAATTATCCTATGTTACTCATTTGTAAATAAACTCAATTGAAAGTATATAAAACGTGTAGGAATATTTATTTATTCAAAATACAAATGATCTAAAATAAATCATTATATTTTTAAGCTGTTTTAGAAGCGAATATTTTATAAAAATCAAATAATATTATAAAATCAATGTTTAAAATATTTTTTACTGTAGAAATAAAGGACGGATAAATTTGGGGTATGACAGACTGAAAACCCGAAAGGTAGGTCCAAGCAAAAGTTAGAGATTAAAGCGTCTGACTATGTCCCGTTGGATCACTTACAACAAGCTTTATCACCAAAGTCAAAAGTTCAAAAGGTACAGATCAGTTCAATTAACTTCTCCCGACAGCAAGGGATGTGATGTTCGAAGACGTATGGGAAATAGTGGAGTTGGAACCCAACGAGATCATTTCCACGTAGCTATTTGTTTTGTTTTCACTTTGTACCCTTTTCATTTCATGACAATTTCCTCTTACTAGGATTTATGTCTCTTTGTATAAAATTTCCTGTTTATAGGCAAACTATCAATATAAATACACCCTAAAATTCAAAAAATTTGTTATTTAATTTTTTCTGTTTTGTTTGCAAAAACGTTCAATGACTAAATTTGAATGAACATATGCATATGAACATGATTAACTGTTAAAAAATATATGCATAAGAACAGGAATAAGCATTTACTCAAGACTCTAGAAGTTGGGATGACGTTCAAGCTGTCCAGAAATCCCCACAGAGCCACTTCCATGGGATTATCCCCACAGAGTAATCTTCACAAATTCATCTTCAATGAAGATACATTCCCCACAATTTCCCCGACATTTAGCTCTGGCAGATAAAAGAATATGATCTTTTTCCTGGAAATATCACCCACCTACGAAGTTCTAATCAGTACAATTCATGGAAGTTCTCTTCCCCAATTGAGTTTATTCCTCAAAAACTGTAAAACCTCCTATAGATTTCTTCTCTCCAGTAGAGCTTGTTTCCTCAGCAGAATATTTCTCTGTCAACATGGTTTATTTCCCCAACAGACTACAGTCTCTCCAGCTTGAGTCTATTCCTCAGATTTCTATGAATCACCGGCAAAATTCCTCTCCCCAGTGAAGTCACCACTATCCCCAGAGATTTTCTATGAAACCTGGAACCAAACCAGATATCAGTCAACTTTATCCTCCCCAGACGAGTCGGAAGGTTATCCATCCCTTTTACCCTCAGTCAGGGTATATAAGAATTAAACTCCCCAGACAAGTCAGAAGGTTATCCATCTCTTTTATCCCCAGTCAGGGTATATAAGAATTAAACTCCCCAGACGAGTCTGAAGGTT
Organism: Vicia faba; assembly: GCA_948472305.1. Classification (NCBI taxonomy): domain Eukaryota; kingdom Viridiplantae; phylum Streptophyta; class Magnoliopsida; order Fabales; family Fabaceae; genus Vicia; species Vicia faba. Next base: position 1,160,631,454 of record OX451739.1, read on the forward strand.
ATCCATCTCTTTTATCCCCAGTCAGCGTATATTATAATTAAACTCCCCAGTAGAGCGACGAACGACTAATGTTCCTGAACTCTTCTCCCTAAACAAAAGTCAACATTCCCCAGCGGAATTTCCTCAAACAGCAAGCAGGAATCCCCAGCGGAAGCATTCTAGACAAGGTTGAAGATTACACATGTTCTTCATCCCTAGCACCAGTCAAGGATTCATTTTCCCCAACAAGATGTCATACGGAACTTTTAATACACTTCCAACAACATTTTACATTCATACATCAGTTACAAACATCATAGCATATGCATACGAAACGCATATAGCACAATCTCATTTATTTTGAGAACATCCTTACGTAATGCATTTCATACATCATGACATTGCATACAACTAACTCTTTACCTTTTCAGGAAAGATCAATCAATAGACAAACATCATCAACTACTTATATGAACCGACAGTCTTCTCCAAGGCTACATCTGACAGAGGGCTATTTGGGCAATTTCCTCAGAGGATCATTCTCAAAAAGACCTCTTCTGCCTTAGATTAAATTGAGTGTAGATTTATTCTGATACTTCTTCCAGTTAAAGATAAGCGTAGACATCTTCTGCCTCAGATTAAATCGACCATGGATTTATTCTGATACTTCTTCCAGTAGACATTTTCTGGCTCAGATTAAATCAACCATAGATTTATTCTGATACTTCTTCCAGTAGACATTTTCTGGCTCATATTAAATCAACCATATATTTATTCTAATACTTCTCCCAGTTAAAGACGGACACAGACATCTTTTGGCTCAGATTAAATCAAACGTAAATTTATTCAGATACTTCATCCAGTAGACATTTTATGTCTCAGATTAAATCAACCATAGATTTATTTTGATACTTCTTCCAGTTAAAGACAAAAAGACCTCTTTTGGCTCAGATTAAATCGAGTGTAGATTTATTCTGATACTTTTCTAGTTAAAGACAAGCGTAGACATCTTCTGGATCAGATTAAATCGACCATGGATTTATTCTGATACTTCTTCCAGTAGACATTTTCTGGATGAGATTAAATCAACCATAGATTTATTCAGATACTTCTTCCAGTAGGCATTTTCTGGCTCAGATTAAATCGATCATAGATTTATTCTGATACTTCTCCCGATTAAAGACAGACGCAGACATCTTCTGGCTCAGATTAAATCAAGCGTAGATTTATTCGGATACTTCATCCAGTAGACATTTTCTGGCTCAGATTAAATCAACCATAGATTTATTCTGATACTTCTTCCAGTTAAAGACAAAAAGACCTCTTCTGGCTCAGATTAAATCGAGTGTAGATTTATTCTGATACTTCGTCTAATTAAAGACAGGCGTAGACATCTCCTGTCTCAGATTACACCAAGCGTAGATTTATTCTGATACTTCTTCCAGTAGATATTTTCTGGCTCATATTAAATCAAGCATAGATTCTTTTCTGATACTTCTTCCAGTCAAAGTCGAGCGTAGACTTAGTCTAATCTCTATCAACAATTACCTTGAATGGCATCTATGATCCCATCTTCGATAACTCTCCATCAAATCTCCAAATGGAATCTTTAATTCCATTCCCAATATAATCAACCAACAGCGTTGCTTCGTGCACCGGGGAGTGCAAATTTCTAGGCACTTAAGTGTTCAATCATCTTCTACCTTCAAATCACGAATGACAGACATGCCAATCTAACTCTTCGGGTTTAATAAGATTGAACAGGGGCAGCTGTTGTACCCCAAAATTTCCCCTCCAATTTTCTTCAAAACATGCTCATAAAAGGTCTCAAATACTCAAAACTACTCAAGAGTTGACTGTTGTACCCCAATTTTTGCCCCTAAGATCCCTTCAACATACCATATTGTTTCAATCACAACAAAATCACATTAGGTTTTTTTGGTTCTTCTCCCTATCTTTAGCCTTGCTCTTTTGAGGAGTTACCAAGCACCTTGACTTGTCTTCTTTTGTGATCATGGATATTTTGCTTTGATTTTCTCTCTAATTGATAAAATGCAACGTTGCTTTGCCTTACTTGTTAATAATGTAGGTAAAGACAATGAGGTTTGGCAAGTTGCTTCATGGGTTCATGAGTTTATTTCCATGCCCTAGTCAATAGCTTGAGGAGTTCAAACCTCACCATTGAAGTTATTTTGGAAGAAATGGCATGAAAAGGCTCATTTTGGTTCAACATATTTCAAAGTTATCAAAATTGATTCAAAAGTACAAGGGGGTGAGGGAAGAAGTTGTCATGATTGGACAAGGTCTTGTTCCTATTAGTCACAAGAGCACATTTCTCTCAAATTTCAAGATATTGAAGTGGTTTTAGTGGATATGATTCCTCATCATCATCCCCAACAACCTCTATTCACAAAGTAAGAATATTGGCACAAGAAGTATGTTCAAACTTGTCAAAGTTCCTCAAAGCATTCTCTTGATCTAGAGGCTAGGGTTTTGAACTTCAAAGGAGCATATCTTGCTCATCTTTTGGTATTTTTGAGTGATTCCAAAAACATCCTTCTCTTCAAATAGTTACCAACAAATCACTTCAAAATTTCCAAGGAGTTTTCATGTGGAAGGAACTTGGTGAAGAAGAAAGATTACAAGTCACCCAGATGAATCCCCAATTTTCCATATGTGATTTCAAATGGTCATAACTTGGTCAATTTTTATCACCTTGAGCCCATTCTTTTTTCATAATGATCTTAAGGATGTGTACTTCATGCCTTATTTTATGCGCTTAGTGAGAAAATGGATGGAAGTTGCCTTAAGAAAGCAAAAGATTATAGGTCACTTCATGATTTTTGGCCAACTTCAAATAGTCATAACTTGCTCAATTTTTGGATATTTGGAGTGGTTAAAATTGAAAAATGTCATTCAAGCGATCTACTTCATTCCATCTTTTATTGTCAAGAGCAAATTCTAAGTGGAAAGCCATGTTTGGATATAAAAGATTATAGGTCACTTTTAAAGAAGAATTTGAAATATTTCTAAGTATGGAAAGTCAACTCTTTTTCTTTAACTTTGACTCCATGTAACTTTCAGCTCAAGCATCCATTTGATTCCATTCTTTTTCCATTGCAAAGCTTGTAACCTCATATTTCCAAAGCATCAAGAATTATGCCCTAAGACCCCTTGAATTGGAAATGCCATGGATTTGAATTTGGTAGTTTGAAACTGAATTTTTCACAAAGTCAGGATTTTGAAATCTTTGTTTTGGCTTCTAATCACAAGATTTCCACGCGTTTTTGTTTCTAATCATGTTTAGCAACTTTCCAGAAGTGATTAGCATCATGAAACGCACGCTTTGGCTGAGTTTTGATCAAGTTTGAGTCACACTTTCTTCATGATGCAAACCTATACGAATTCCCTCCAAAACGCATCATTTTCTATTCCTTTTGATCTCATTTGCTTCCCTATAAATAGAGGGTCATTCCCCATTCAATTTCCCAAGCTTAGATAGCCAGAATCACCCTGCCAAACTTGCTTCACAACCCAGAATTCAGCAACTTCGAAATCTATTCTCCAGCCTTTTTCAATCCATTTTTTATCTCAATTCACCTTCCTTGAACTTCCCTGAAGCTAACCACATAATTACATTCAAGAATCATGCCCTATATTGTTCCATAGAAGTCCAGTTTCAGAGCTCTGCAACTCAACTTCAATGGGTAGATTCCTTCATCAATTCTTCAAAACTTTGATATCATTGTGATGCTCTCATTGCCCTGGTTCTAGTCGCAACACTTACTTTCATCTGGAAACTCGTTTTGACCATGAATTTTCAAATCCCTTTTCAAAACTTTCTTTCCAAATTGCTTGAGCTACAGTTTATATAAATTTGGCGCGAGGGTGTGGTTGTTTTTGTCTTGAAGAGACGAAGCGATTGGCATAGGTCTGAGCTTCTGATTTTACAATTTGAGAGACCTGCAAATCACGTTGGCTGGAGGTTGAAGATGACCTACGTGTCATCTTCCAACCAATGATGGCGTGCTATTTGTGTTTTTCAAAAATCTGATTTATTATTGATTCTGTACATTATTCATTAATGACCATGATATGCACAGTGCACCAGATCCCTTGGATTTGATTACTAACGCATTTTGACTCTCATCCAATGGTCCACATCTTTTACTTTTATTTTCTTTTTCTGATTTTTATATTTTAATTTTTTTAAATTTCAAAAAATCATAGAAAATTCATTTTTAGTCCAAAAATCTGAAAAAATTATGAAAAATATTTTTGATTATTCTCTTTCTGATTTTTATTTTTTCACAATTTAATTTTGTGTTTTGGTATTTTTTTATGAATTTCACACTTATTTGATTTGTTTAAAATGTTTAAAAATACTTTTACACATTTTTAAATTCTGAAAAAATTATGGGATGATCCAATGATATTGTAACAAATATTGGTGACCTTATTTTATTTTTGTTTCTGAATTTACTATTTTTTACTATTTTTTTTTATTTTACACATTTATTTTAATCTTTAAAAATAGTTTCTGACTTTTAAAAATTACTAAAATTTTTATAAAAATATTTGGACCCATTTCTGATTTTTCTATGGCCTTATTTTTCATTTCTTGATTAATTTGAACATAATTGATATTTTCATCGTCATTTTCCACTTTTTAAAACATTTTTAAACCTTTTAATGTATATATTAAATATATTATTATTTTTGTGATTATTTTCTGGCTGTCTTGGGTTGATTTTTTGATCATGACTTTATTAACATCATTGGATCCATGGTGTTGAGTTTAACTCCAAAAAATGGATGAATGATTTTAATAATAGTTTGGTTAAATTTTTAATTCAAAAGTGGTTTATTTATCTTTTTTCCTAATCCTCTTCATCTCATCCCCTTCTTATTGCACTAAGTGTTGTTGGAGTATGATCTTTATATCATGTCTTAAAACAAATGGTGCATAGATTGCTATTGAACGGCCTCAAAATAGGTGCGGCTTCTATATAAGTCCACTTACGATTGCTTAACGTAGCGCTAAATTTTGTCCCGATTCAAATAAATGATCATTTGTGGCCCGAACTTATGATTGCAAGCCCAAGTATGTTAATTTGATCTCTTTGATCCAATAACCTTGAATTTCATTGTGTGCAGGCTTTGGTTCTACCAATCCTCTAAAGGATCTACAATACCTTTGGTCAACGCGGATCACTTAAACATCGATGATCATTAAATGGTACTTATGAGAATTCCAAATGGATGATATACTTAACAAAAAGCAAATGCAAATTGTTGTGTGGAGGCTTTGGTTCTACCAATCCTCTAATGAGTTCCAAATGCAAGTTTCAAGATGGTCATCCAACTAACCGCTAATTATTGACTTGTTTAATCTTATGCTTTTATTATTTTTATGCTTTATGTACTTTTTTTTTTAGCATTTACATTTCATGTCATTTTCATCTTTTCAAATTTGAGCATTTATTTTCTTGTCATTTTTTACTTTGCTCACTTGAGATTTTCTTTTCCTTTCTTAAGATACTTAATAATCAACATAAACCCTAAAAAACTCTTAATGATACTTGGACTATTTGGTTACTATCCTAGGAATTATGGAGCATGGAACTTTTTCTAGGACTTAGGATTAGAAACCTTGGCCTATCTTGGAGACCTTGTGACCTTATCTGATTATTTTTTCTGGAGTTCTTGAGGTTTACCTCAAGACATTGGGTTGCTTGTTTGTTTTTGTGTGCAGGTTTTTGTGATTACATTCTCTGTTTGTAATCTGGAATTCACCCGTATACAGCTGTTACTCTGCCCAATTTTTTTGTGAAGACTTAATACACTTGAAGTTTGGTTCTCTCAAGAGGTCTAGTATCTTTGCTTGCTTGGTTTCAATCCAAAGGAGGGGAATTCTACCTTGGCTCATAATGTCAAGTTTTGGATTCTTGTTGGTTAGATGGTTTTTGTCCTTAGCTTTTACCTTATGCTTTAGGATGGCCTCTTCTTCTCCTCCCATCTTCTTTAACTTCAAAAATCTTCTCCCTCCCTTTTTTGAAAACTCTTCTTGTTTCTAAACTTGGAACACTTTCATAATAAACTTGGACTTATGTCCATGCATTTTCAAAATCTTTTCATAAATAAATTCCAATCAATTTAATAATACCTTGACATTTTTGTGAGAAGACTAAAAGTCAATCAATCTCATTTCAAACCATCTTGCCACTTTGGCTTTTATCTTTAAATTTTTCTCAAAAGATTAGACTCTTGTCAATCCTTGTAGTGATGCAAACAACTATACTTCTACAATATGTAGTAAAGTGAGATATTTTCCACTTGGGTGTTGAGTGAGGCATTGTTGATTTTAAGATCCAAGCTATATCCTCCTCTTTGAGATGATGCAAATTCTCCTTTCTCATGATTGTGGGTAGTAAGTATGTTTTCCACACGGATAATGACGATGAAGTTTTACCTTATTAAAATCAACCAACACACTTGTGTTTCAAATTTTTAAAAGAGGAACTATGTGTACCCTGATCCCCTATTGCACGAAAGGTGGTATCTAGGCACTAAAGGTTCGCAACCGCGGCGGGTGCAAAAATCATAAAAAATATATTTCTTGTCTCACCTCCACCATCTATTTTTTATATAACACATTTTTATAGCCAAAATATACAGATTTTACAAAGAGGTTCCTGCGGAGTACCGTAGATATTTAGGGTGCTAATACCTTCCCTTTGCATAACCAACCCCCTTACCTTGAATCTTTCCCCTTTTTTGGGTTATTCGCTTTTTTCCCATTCCTTTGGAAATAATAAAGCGCGGTGGCAATTTTTATTTTGATTTGTACAAAGTCTATTCAATCCAATGGCTTAGTCTTGAACATTTCTACCGCTACAGAAAAATGGCGACTTCACTGGGGAAAGATTGACCTCTTGCTGGTCCATCCCTAAGTGGGTTGAGCCTATCTTTGTTTATTATCTGTATATGTGCTATTGTTGTTTATGTGTTATATTTTGTATATATGTTTGTCTGGATTTTCCTGGTTTTCAGGGTGCTTGGTGATTAAACATAAGTCCTATACCCGAACTTGGGCAAACTTTAAGATAGGACGGGCGGTATAGTCATGTTAACTTTGAGGGATTAATCCAAAAAAAGGAGGCATGAGATCCCTCACTCAGTGGAGGCCCCTTTGATTGTAATGTCGTTTACCGAGTAATCAAGAAGACGTATTGCTTTTGACCTGGGAGCCTGCTGAAACTGAGGAACGTAGAATACCAAACCCATCTTGGCCTCTTAGGTGTAGTGCAGAAGCTATGACGGAGTAATCCAAAAGTAGTTTTCACACGATACTATGCTCGGACGAGTTTTTCTTGAGAATATTACTAATTACCGAGTTAATCGGGAAGTTGGTAATATCCGAAGGAAGGATGTAGACTCTGGGAACCTTTAGAACCTTGTTCGGCAGGTGATAACTTTTAGACCAACACCTTATGGGTAGTACCTTTGACCTCATGCTCGTGATGTTGAACCTATGAACCCTATATGTGTGATCTTGTGTGTGATTGTTGCATCATGCATCCATGCATTCATAAGCATCTTTTGAAGGAAACAATATTTCAAGGGATTTAAAAAAGGTTGACTATTTGTGAATATCTCAGGTACTTTTAACCATGGATTCTGGAAAGAGAAAGACCAGGAAATACAGTTTCAAGGATCCCAAGATAGATGAGTTGATCAGTCTAATTCCAGAGATCGAGTGTTCTGCAGACTTTCGGAAGAAGTATGGATCCATTATTCCTCTCATGAAGCTGAAGATGAAGGAGGGTATTCTCTCGACCTTAGTCTAGTTCTATGATCCAGTGTATCACTGCTTTAATTTTCCCGATTATCAGTTGATGCCTACACTGGAGGAGTATTCTTATCTATTGGATTTACCTGTTACCGATCGTGTTCCTTTTACTGGTTTGGAGGGTGAGCCAAAACCACATGAGATTGTTGCTTTGATTCATCTGGGGAAGTCTGAGGTGGAAGCCCATATGACTACCAAAGGAGGGATTAGAGGATTACCAGCTCAATTCTTATTGGAGAAAGCTCGTTACTTTGCCAGAATGAAGAGTACGGTTGATTTTGAAGCCATCTTTGCTTTACTTGCTTATGGATTATTCTTATTTCCTAATATGGACAAGTTTGTCGATATTAACGCTATCAGGATTTTCATGATTGAAAACCCGGTTCCTACACTGTTGGGTGATGCTTATTACTTTGTTCATCTTCAGAGTTCATATCATGGGGGAATGATCATCTGTTGCACGCCTCTGTTGTACCAGTGGTTCATTTCTCATATGTCTCAGTCTGATGCTTTTTGGGATGTCAAGAAGGAACCCCGTTGGGCTCCTAAGATCATGGCACTTACTCACTCGGATATTAATTGCTATCATCGAGCTTACCAGGAAGTAGAGATTATTGACAGTTGTGGTAGTTCCCCAATGTACCTCTTCTTGGTACAAAGGGAGGAATTAACTATAACCCTGTTCTTGCACGGCGACAGCTTGGTTATCCGATGAGGGATAAACCAAACAGTATTCATTTGAGTAGTTTCTTTCTGAAGGAAGGAGAAGACCACAGGGAAGCTAGGGAGCAGATTGCGAAGGCCTGGCGTCACATTCATAAGAAGAGTAGGAAGGATTTAGGACCTAGGGGTTCTATTTCTTTGGAACCATATCTTCAGTGGGTCCGATCGAGAGCCATTCAGTTGAAGATGCCATATACTCGGGAAACACCCATGCATGAACTATTTGTGAAGACCACTCCTCCCTTATTAGATAATCTACAAGAGTTGAAGCTTGCTTTGGTTAGGATGCAACAAGAAAGGGATGCTTGGAAGAATAAGTTCCAGACTTTAGAGAGTTCCTACAGAGCAGACTTGAAGGAGAAATATGATTTGATCGAGATCCTCGAGAGTCGAGCGGTGGAGTCTATGGAGAGGCAAGGGGATTTATTTTCACCTAAGCCTCAAACAGGTGTTGATTACTTATTTCCTGATCCAGATAATTGGAAGGAGGGTGCCATCAGACATGTGGAAGAAAACCAGAGGTTGAGGGCTCAGATTGCTCAGCTCACAGGGAAGCGCCAGCGTACAGATTGATCTCTATCAGTTCTTTTTCTCAGGATTTTTAGATTGTATTTTCGTCTTGTACTTGGGATCATTGAAACTTGTAATCCATTTTGGAGTTATTATAATAAAAAAATTCCAGTATTTCAAAAGCGTTATTACTTTGATGTTTGCAATATGTCTATAAACGTTAAATCCCTTGAAATATTAAATGATAAAGTAAAAATAATCATATGCATTGCACGTCATGCATCATATTGCACATATTTCTTGCATTTATTATGCATATCTAGGTTCCTTACCCAGCTTCTTTACTCTGTTCAGCAAGCTGATTCATCACTACAACACTCGGGCTAACTTCAAAAAGAAGATGGGCATCTTGGAATAGGAAAATCGCGAGCTACACGAAGAATTTTCTGCTTTGAAGGCTGGCTTGGCCAATTTGACTACTCTGATGGAAGCTCTGGTGGTTGCTCAGAATCAGCCACCGAGTGTTCAACCTCAACCAACAAGGGAAAATGTTGAAGTTCATACTGTTCCTGTATCTGCTACTCCGATTGTTGTTCAAAACCGTATGCCTCAGGGTTATCCGTGGGGAATTCCAGAGAATTTTGCACCTGAAGGTTTAAATCTTGGTCCTCAAGATGCTCCAGTGGTTAAAATTGTTGTTACTCCAGCACCTCTTGTGGTGCATACTATTCCTGCTGCACCTCCTTCGGTGAATTTGGTTTTGTTTGTTAATGAATATGTGTGTCGTCCTTTCCCTCCGCCGAGTGAACACTTGGGTCTTTATGACAGAATGGATGATTTCCAAGAGTAGTTTGATAGAATGCAAAGAGAGATGAAGGCTCTTAGGGGAAAAGAGTTATTTGGGCCGAATGTGAATGAGTTGTGTTTGGTCCCGAATGTTAAAGTGCCTGCTAAGTTCAAGGTTCTGGAGTTTGAGAAGTACAAGGGCAACACTTGCCCTCATGCTCACTTGGTGATGTACGTGAGTAGAATGTCTACCCACACCGATGATCAGCGTCTGCTGATTCACTTTTTCTAGGATAGTCTGACCGGCACAGCGTTGAAATGGTACATGAGTTTAGACAGCGCCAACATCCATACTTTTAATGATTTGGGAGAAGCATTCATTAAACAATACAAGTACAATGTGGATATGGCACCCGACCATGACCAGCTTAGGGCCATGGTTCAGAAAGACAAAGAATCATTCACAGAGTATGCGCAGAGATGGCGCGAAGTGGCTGCACAAGTGATTCCTCCCATGGAGGAGAAGGAAAAGACTAAAAAATTTCTGAAGACGCTAGGCGCTTTCTACTACGAAAGAATTGTAGCAAGTGCCCCAAGTGATTTTATAGAGATGGTAGGAATGGGTGTCCGCCTAGAAGAGGCAGTAAGAGAAGGCCGTTTGACAAAGGGTGAAGGATCTGAAGGTGTGAAAAAGTCAGCTTATGGGTTTACAAAGAAGAAGGAGGGGGATACAAATGTTGTCATACAAGAGAGGAGAGTGAACGCTCCTAGAAGGAACTATCAGGGTCACCAGCAAGTTGCCTCAGTTACTCCTGTTATGAATGTCGCTCCGACTACCATTGCTTATCAAAGACAGTCCCAGCAAGGGAACCAAGGGAATAATCAGAGAAGAGAGAAATATGACCGTATTCCCATGAGCTATGCAGAGCTACTACCAGCATTGATTCAGAAGAAGTTGGTCCAGACACGACCACCTCCTACCGTACAATCACCATTGCCTTGGTATTACAAAGTAGACCAGACGTGTGCCTTTCATCCGGGAGCACCAGGGCATAATGTTGAAAATTGTTATCCTTTGAGGAATGAAGTGCAAAGGTTGGTGAAGTCTGGAATTCTATCTTTCAAAGACCTGGGACCTAATGTGAAAGACAATCCTCTACCCAAGCACGGGGGAGTGAATGTTGTAAATATGGTGGCCGGTTGTCCAGGTGACTTTCGTATTTTTAACATTAATTTGGTTAGAGGATATTTGGTGAAGATGCACGCAGACCTCTATGAATTTAGTTATTATACCCATGACCATGCCGGTTGTGCTGTTTGCAGTACATACATACAGGGTTGTGAGAAGATAAAGGCTGATTTACAGGAGACGATGGATGGAGGTTTAATCCATATAATCAGGCCTAGGGAAGAATATGAAGAGGAAGTGAATATGGTTTCTGGATGTCCGGGCGAATTCAGAATTTTTGATGTGGAGTATTTGAATGAGGATCTCATGCAAATGCATGCTACCTTCTGTTGTACTACTGGTCAGGTGGAACACCAATATGGGTCTTGCATAGTTTGTTTTCGAAACCCCCGGGGATGTTCTATTGTGAGGGAAGGTGTTCAGTTGCTGTTAGACAATGGAACTATCAAGATCACGGGTCAGAGAGATGATTATCATGAGGTTGATATGGTTGAAGTTTGTTTGATGGAAGAAGAGTCAGAGGAAGAGTATGCTTCCTCGGATGAGTATTTCTCTCCAGACGAAGATTTGTTTGCCAGAAATGACCTCTTGATGGCTGATTGTGTTGAGGAAGGGGTAAATGTCATTATACCTTTTTTTGGTGCACCCGCTCATCTTGAGGTGGAGTACCATAGCAGACCAGTTGTTACCCCATTGGTAATTAGTCTTCCAGGTCCTGTTCCCTATAAATCAGATAAGGTTGTGCCTTACAAATACAACGCTACAATCTTAGAAGATGGGGTGGAAGTTCCCATCCAGCCAATGCCAGATGTTGGAAATATAGCTGATAATAGAAGGGTGACCCGTAGTGGTCGTGTGTTTGCTCCGGTTGTACGAAGGGATGTTTTTGCTGGAAAGAAAATTGTTGAGAATGATAAGCCTAAGAAGGCTGCAGGAGAGACTAGTGGAGCCACATTAGAGAAAGAAGTGGATGATATCTTGAAGATAATTAAGATGAGCAATTACAGAATTGTAGATCAGCTATTGCAGACTCCTTCAAAGATATCCATCCTAGCTTTATTAATGAATTCCTCTGCTCATAGAGAATCACTGATGAGAGTACTAGACCAAGCTTTTGTGGAGAATGACATGCCGTTAGATCAATTCAGCAGTATAATTGGAAACATTACATCATATAACAACTTGAGTTTCTGCGATGATGAGTTACCAAGTGAAAGGAGGAATCACAACCTTTCCCTCCACATATCTATGAACTGCAAGAGTGACTCGATATCCAATGTGCTAATTGATAACGGATCCGCATTGAATGTTATACCGAGGAGTACCCTCATGAAGTTAAAGTATCAGGGAACACCTATGCGCCCGAGTGGCATCATTGTAAAGGCTTTTGATGGGTCCAGGAAATATGTCATCGGTGAAGTGGACTTTCCCATCCATATAGGACCACATTTGTTCTTGATAACCTTCCAGGTCATGGACATTATTCCCGCATATAGTTGTTTGCTAGGACGGCCATGGATACATGAAGTAGGGGCTGTCACTTCAACTCTGCATCAGAAGCTAAAATTTGTGTGTGAAGGGAAGATAGTGATCATAAATGGGGAGCAGGCGTTATTAATATCCCATCTATCCTCTTTTAGTATTGTAGAAGCGGATAAGGCTGTTGTTGGAACCCAATTCCAAGCCCTATCCATTGACAACATAAGGAGGAATGAGAATTATGTGGTTTCCCTAAAGGACGCGCAGCAGGTTGTGCGCAATGGTCATAATGCAGTTTGGGGACGACTTGTGGATCCACCCGTGAACAAAAACAGAGTTGGTTTAGGTTTCTCTTCGAGGAATGGAAAAGGCAAAAATTTGAAGTCAAAGTCTTCTGTGAATAGTTATCACGATGTTTTCCGCAGCGGAGGCTACCTCCATCTAATTGGTTCTGGAATTAATGTTGTTGAAGAGGATGAAGCAGAGCAGGAAGTACCGAATTATGTAACGCATGGAGTCCGAGTTCAGAACTGGGTCACCATTGATGTTCCTTCTTGCATACATGTTTCAAAGTAATTTGTTTTGTTAATCTGTTTATTTCTTTTGAAAAGCTTTCACTCTGCCCAAGGTGGAAGTATTAATGTTGCAGGGCTTATCTGTTTGCTATAACTTTTAAGATCATTAATAAAAGTTGTCTTTGCTTCCAAAATTTTGTCTTCTATTTTCTGCTTTTCTCTTGGGAAATGGTAATAAATAAATAAAATAAATAAAAACCCCTTTCAAAATAAATAATAACTGAAAATTAATATGCATGATCACTTGTTATATGTGTCAGTTTCTAAAAGCAATCATAAATCACATGTGCATATTAATTAAAAAAACCCGTTGAATACAATGACCCTGCACCCTCTCCCAACTTTGAACATCCTATGTTTGGGGATGAAGAAGATGATTATGATGAGATTCCGAAAGAGGTATCACGGTTTCTTGAGCACGAGGAAAATACCATTCATCCATATAAGCAGCCTTTGGAAGTGATTAATTTGGGTTCAGAAGAAGATCCGAAGGAAGTTAAGATTGGAGCATCGTGGCATCCTGATGTAAAGAGCGGGTTGATTGAGCTGTTGAAAGAGTATGTGGATATTTTTGCTTGGTCTTATCAAGATATGCCTGGTCTAGATACAGACATTGTCGAGCATCGTTTGCCGTTGAAGCCATAGTGTCCCTAGTTAAACAAAAGTTGAGAAGAACCCACCCGGATATGGCAGTAAAGATCAAAGAGGAGGTCCTAAAGCAGATTAATGCAGGTTTTCTTATGACGTCAGTGTATCCTCAATGGATTGCAAATATTTTCCCAGTACCGAAAAAGTCCACATGTGCGTAGATTACATAGATCTAAATAAAGCTAGTCCAAAAGATGATTTTCCATTGCCTCACATTGACATGTTATTGGACAGCACAGCAAGATTCAAAGTATTCTCGTTCATGGACGGATTTTCCGGGTATAATCAAATAAGAATGGCTTTAGAGGACATGGAAAAAACAATGTTTATCACACCCTGGGGAACATTCTGTTAGAGTGATGCCCTTCGGGTTGAAGAACGCTGGTGCAACGTACCAGAGGGCTATGACAACCCTATTCCATGATCTGATGCACAAAGAAATTGAAGTATATGTTGATGATATGATTTCCAAATCCCAAAATGAAGAAGGGCATATAGAAGATTTGTTGAAGTTGTTTCAGCGTTTGAGGAAGTATCGTCTCCGCTTGAATCTAAATAAATGCACCTTCAGAGTTAGATCAGGGAAATTGTTGGGTTTTATTGTTAGCCGGAAAGGAATTGAAGTTGACCCTGATAAATTCAAAGCAATTCAAGAAATGCCAACACCAAGAACTAAAAATCAAGTCAGGGGTTTCCTCGGGCGTTTGAATTATATCTCCAGATTTATTTCTCACATGACTGCAACATGTGAACCGATCTTTAAGTTGTTAAAGAAAGATCAAGGTTATGTGTGGACAGATGACTGCCAAAGGGCATTTGAGAGTATTAAAGAATATCTGCTTGAACCTCCTATCTTGCTCCCTCCCGTAGAAGGAAGACCGTTGATTATCTATCTAACGGTGTTAGATGAGTCCATGGGTTGTATTGTGGGACAACAAGATGAAACAGAAAAGAAAGAGTTTGCCATTTATTATCTCAGTAAAAAGTTCACTGATTGTGAGTCGCGGTATTCCACGCTAGAAAAAACGTGTTGTGCTTTGGCCTGGGCGGCAAAGCGTTTGCGGCATTATATGTTGAATCATACCACTTGGTTGATCTCCAAAATGGATCCAATCAAGTATATTTTTGAGAAGCTTGCTCTTACTGGAAGAATTTCCCGCTGGCAGATGTTGTTATCTGAATATGATATCGAATACCGCACTCAAAAGGCTATTAAAAGTAGTGTGTTGGTAGATTACCTTGCTCCCCAGCCGGTGGAGGATCATCAGTCTGCAGAGTATGAATTCCCCGATGAGGATGTGATGTTCCTGAAAGTGAAAGATTGTGACGAACCATTGCCTTAGGAGGGCCCCGACCCTGAATCTTGTTGAAGTATGATATTTGATGGAGTTGTGAATGCTTATGGTAAGGGAATTGGTGTTGTGATTTTCACTCCTCATGGATCACATATTCCTTTTACTGCAAGGTTAACATTTGATTGCACTAATAATATGGCAGAGTATGAGACTTGCATCATGGGTCTTGAGGAAGCTATCGATCTATGAATTAAAATTTTGGATGTGTATGGTGATTCACCTTTGGTAATAAATCAGATTAAAGGAGAATGGGATACTCGTCACCCTGACTTGATCTCTTACAAATATTATGCTAGAAGATTATTACCCTTCTTCAATAAAGTTGAATTCCATCATATTCCTAGAGATGAAAATCAAATGGCGGATGCTCTGGCAACTCTGGCTTCCATGTACCAAGTGAATACTTGGAATGATGTACTCTGAATTACAGTTCGACGGCTGGATAGGTCCGCTCATGTGTTTGCAATAGAGGAGGAAGCAGATGAAAAACCTTGGTATTATGACATCAAGCATTTTCTTCAAACTCAGGAATACCCGATTGGTGAGTCAAGGAAAGATAGAAAGACGCTAAGAAGATTGGCAGGCAGTTTCTTCCTCAATGGAAATGTGTTATACAAGAGAAATTATGACATGGTCTTGCTCAGATGCGTGGATAGACACGAAGCAGACATGTTGATGCATGAGATTTATGAAGGTTCATTTGGCACTCATGCTAATGGATATTCGATGGCTAAAAAGATGCTAAGGGCATGTTATTATTGGTTGACGATGGAATCTGACTGTTACAAATTTACAAAGAAGTGCCATAAATGCCAGGTTTATGCAGATAAGGTCCATGTGCCTCTGACACCTCTCAATGTGATTTCCTCCCCATGGCCTTTCTCTATGTGGGATATTGACATGATCGGGATGATAGAACCCAAAGCTTCGAATGGACACTGTTTCATCTTGGTAGCAATTGACTACTTTACCAAATGGGTAGAGGCTGCTTCATATGCCAATGTTACCAAATAGGTGGTTGTGCGTTTCATCAAAAATAATCTTATATGCCGGTATGATGTGCCGAGCAGAATCATCACTCACAATGGCTCAAATTTGAACAACAAGATGATGACAGATCTGTGCGAAGAATTCAAGATTGTCCATCACAATTCATCTCCATACAGGCCAAAGATGAATGGGGCTGTTTAAGATGCTAATAAGAATATCAAGAAAATTATCCAGAAAATGGTTGTCACTTATAAGGATTGGCATGAAATGATCCCTTTTGCTCTGCATGGATATCGAACATTTGTTCGCACTTCAATAGGAGCAACCTCGTTCTCCCTAGTGTATGGAATGGAAGTTGTACTCCCTGTCGAGGTAGAGATTCCCTCGTTGCGTGTGATAATGGAAGCCAAGTTGATAGAGGATGAATGGGTCCAGAACAGGTTTGACCAATTGAATTTAATTGAAGAGAAAAGAATGATAGCTCTATCCCATGGGCAGTTATATCAGAAAAGAATGAAGAAAGCATTTGATAAAAATGTCAAACCTAGTGAATTCAGAGAAGGCGGCCTCGTGCTCAGGAAGATCATGTCTTTCAACACTGATTCTAGGGTAAAGTGGACTCCCAATTTTGAAGGCCTGTATGTTGTCAAGAAAGCCCTCTCTGGTGGTGCATTGATTCTTGAAACTATGGATGGCGAGGAGTTCCCACGTCCCATGAATGTTGACGCAGTCAAGAAATACTTTGCCTAAAGAAATAAAAAGAACAACTCGTTAAGTTGAAAACCCGAAAGGGCGGCTTAGGAAAAAAGGAGCGTCTCGGTAGGCTGAAAACCTGAAAGGGCGGTCTAGGCAAAAATTAGAGACATAAACAGAATAAATTTCCCGCTAAGTTGAAAACCCGCAAGGGCAACTTAGGAAAAAGTTAAGGATTTTTCTTGGCAAGTAACTACGTCAGACAAGGCTTGATCGTTGAAGCAACAATCTTCTCGGATCCTCAGCATACTTCAACAAAAGCTGCTACTCAGGATTTCAAAAGTTGGTAGGGAGGATAGTGGTCATTGTATCTCAATGTATCTTTTCCATTATGTATTACCATTTCCCAAACTTTGTAATCATCCATGGAGTCTCTCCATTCGCAGACTACCATTCTATTAATGAAATTCGAGCTTTTACCCAATTCTTTTTGTTCTTATTTTATTTAGCTTGCAAAGACTTCATTTATTACTGATAATAACTTTTAAAGCAAAAAGATTAAAAAGAAAAATTGACTTTTCAAAAGAAAAAAAAGAGATCTTTACAATTCAATTTACTTTGGGATTTGTGATGAAACAATGACAACAAAAATGGTAATCCCAAGAATGAACAAACTTCGGTTGTTTTAAGAAGATTTACTTCCTTCATGAAGGTCTTCTCAGGTCATTTTGTTGGTATGTGCGCAATCTTTGTGTGTTTCTCAGATAGTTAAAGACGATATCAGTGGGTGCAAGGTACAGTATTAGGTTTGTGATCCCATTATCCCCAGTCAGGTCTTGGTCCACTTTTAATTTTGGGATTTGCGTGGTCATAAGCCCCCATCCCAGATTCCCCAGCGAAGTCTTCCCTCATTTGATGAAAGGTTTTATTCCCTTGGTGTGCTGAGATGTCGCTCTTTTTGCAGTATTAGCACTAGTGTTGACTTCTTGATTCCCAGTGAGGCTATCCCAGGGCATCTTTTGTTGGATTAAGTTTTCATGATGTAAAGTTTCAATCCGCAAGTTTTTCTCCCAGGAGGAAGGCTTGAATTCCCCGGTGAGGTTTGGTTGTTTCAGCGTCAGTCTGCTTTATTTGAGGCTAGTCTTGCAATCTCCAGTAGGCATGTTGCTTTTGGAAAGTTGTTTCTCCGATGAGGCTGGAAGAATGATGTTATATCCCGATATCTGTTTGATTTGGCTACCTCCGGATTATGTTTCTCCTCAGTGAAGTTAAGGCAGGCAATAGGTTTGGTTTCCGCAGTTGGTTTTACTCTTCTTGGAATGATATTCCTGGTCGAAGTTTAGCCCAATGTTGTTAGTACCTGAGGTGGTTCTTTTTGTTTGTATTGATTATGTATCCTTTTACTAGCATATGCACGATAGTACTCATACATTCATACATACATCATGCATGGCTAAAAATCATCGTTCATTGACATTGTGTTCTGACTTTCCTGCAGCGCTCTTTGTTTAGTTGAATTTGGTTTTCCTTCTTGAGTTTACTTCTCAAAGGATGTATCTTCTTGGCTGTTTTGCTCCAGTTTATTTCTGATTTGGATCTGTGGTTGCATGACAATATTATTTACTTTGGATTTCTGAAAAATGTTGAGTTTTAGTTTGTGCATTTATTTTGCACGGGAAGACTTTATCTCCTCAACAGGAATATCACGGCATTTCCTCGGGAAGTCATATTTCTATCTCCAGAAAGTCATTTCTTTTTGCAATTCCCCGTGACAATGAGTAACAAGTCTCATTATTTGAGACAACTTATGTTTGATCTTTTCCAGGAAGATTTCCTTGGTTAAAGAAGAAGTCGAGACCCGTTCTAGGTGAAACACCAGAATTTTGAGAAAAACTTGATGATATATTTTCTCTTTCTACCTTCAGTGAACGTTGGTAGGACATTGGCAGTGAACGTCGGTGTTTATTATTTACTATCTTCAGTGAACGTTGATAGTTCATCGTCAGTGAACGGCGGTGGTATGATATATTTTCTCTTTCTACCTTCAGTGAAAGTTGGTAGGCCATTGGCTGTGAACGTTGGTGTTTATTATTTACTATCTTCAGTGAACGTTGATAGTTCATCGTCAGTGAACGGTGGTGGTATGATATATTTTCTCTTTCTACCTTCAGTGAAAGTTGGTAGGCCATCGGCAGTGAACGTCGGTGTTTGTTATCTTTTTACTATCTTCAGTGAATGTTGATAGTTCATTGTTAGTGAACAGTGGTGGTATGATATATTTTCTCTTTCTACCTTCAGTGAAAGTTGGTAGGCCATCGGCAGTGAACTTTGGTGTTTGTTATCCTTTTACTATCTTCAGTGAACGTTGATAGTTCATTGTCAGTGAACGGCAGTGATATGATATATTTTCTCTTTCTACCTTCAGTGAAAGTTGGTAGGCCATTGGCAGTAAACGTCGGTGTTTATTATCTTTTTACTATCTTCAGTGAACGTTGATAGTTCATCGTCAGTAAATGGCAGTGATATGATACATTTTCTTGTTCTACCTTCAGTGAACATTGGTAGGACATCGACAGTGAATGTCGATGCTTGTTATTTTCCTCTCTGATTTTGTTCTTGTGGTTCACCAGTGATTTATTTTCCTGGTGGGGTTTCTCCTTTGTTTCTTCATTTTTGTTGCATCCCCAATGTTACTTTGTGTCTCTTTGGTTCTGTTCATATGCATTCATATGCATAAGCATTTGCATGGCATCTTAGGGCCAAAAATAGAGTTTGTTTTATATTTAAGTATCTTTGATCACGTCGACACGAATATTTTTAACCTTCGTATCTCCGGATAGAAGAAACTTAAATAAGGGCAGCTGTTGTACCCCAATTTTTTCCCCTAAGATCCTTCATCATACCATATTGTTTCAATCACAACAAGATCACATTAGGGTTTTTTTTGTTCTTATCCCTATCTTTAGCCTTGCTCTTTTGAGGAGTTACCAAGCACCTTGACTTGTATTATTTTGTGATCATGGATACTTTGCTTTGATTTTCTCTCTAATTAATAAAATGCATGTTGGTTTTCCTTACTTGTTAATAATGTAGGTAAAGACAATGAGGTTTGGCAAGTTGCTTCATGGGTTCATGAGTTTATTTCCATGCCCTATTCAATAGCTTGAGGAGTTCAAACCTCACCATTGAAGTTATTTTGGGAGAAATGGCATGACAAGGCTCATTTTGGTTCAACATATTTCAAAGTTATCAAAATTGATTCAAAAGTACAAGGGGGTGAGGGAAGAAGTTGTCATGATTGGACAAGGTCTTGTTCCTATTAGTCACAAGAGCACATTTCTCTCAAATTTCAAGATATGGAAGTGGTTTTAGTGGCTATGAGTCCTCATCATCATCCTCAACAACCTCTATTGACAAAGGAATAATATTGGCACAAGAAGTTTGTTCAAACTTGTCAAAGTTCCTCAAGCATTCTCTTGATCTAGAGGCTAGGGTTTTGAACTTCAAAGGAGCATATCTTGCTCATCTTTTGGTATTTTTGAGTGATTCAAAAAACATTCTTCTCTTCAAAGAGATAAAAACAAATCACTTCAAAAGTTCCAAGGAGTTTTCATGTGGAAGGAACTTGGTGAAGAAGAAAGATTACAAGTCACCCAGATGAATCTCCAATTTTCCATATGTGACTTCAAATGGTCATAACTTGGTCCATTTTTATCACCTTGAGCCCATTATTTTTTCATGATGATCTTAAGTATGTGTACTTCATGCCTTCTTTTATGTGCAAAGCGATAAAATGGATGGAAGTTGCCTTAAGAATGCAAAAGATTATAGGTCATTTCATGATTTTTGGCCAACTTCAAATAGTCATAACTTGCTTAATTTTTGGAGATTTGGAGTGGTTCAAATTTCAAAATGTCATACAAGAGATCTAATTCATTCCATCTTTTTTGGTCAAGAGCAGATTCTAAGTGGAAGGCCATGTTTGGATACAAAAGATTATAGGTCATTTTTAAAGAAGAATTTGAAATATTTCTAAGTATGGAAAGTCAACTCTTTTTCTTCAACTTTGACTCCATGTAACTTTCAGCTCAAGCATCCATTTGATTCCATTCTTTTTCCATTGCAAAGCTTGTAACCTCATCTTTCCATAGCATCAAGAATTATGCCCTAAGACCCCTTGAGTTGGAAATGTCATGGATTTAAATTTGGTAGTTTGAAACTGAATTTTTCACAAAGTCAGGATTTTGAAATCTTTGTTTTGGCTTATAATCACAAGATTTCCACGCGTTTTTGTTTCTAATCATGTTTAGCAACTTGCCAAAAGTGATTAGCATCATGAAACACGCGATTTGGTTGAGTTTTGATCAAGTTTGAGTCACACTTTCTTCATGATGCAAACCCACACGAATTCCCTCCAAAACGCATCATTTATTATTCCTTTTGATCCCATTTTCTTCCCTATAAATAAAGGGTCATTCCCCATTCAATTTCCTAAGCTTAGATAGCCAGAATCACCCTGCCAAACTTGCTTCACAACCCAGAATTCTGCAACTTCGAAATCTATTCTCCAGCCTTTTTCAATCCATTTTTTCTCTCAATTCACCTTCCTTGAACTTCTCTGAAGCTAACCACATAATTACATTCAAGAATCGTGCCATATATTGTTCCATAGAAGTCCAGTTTCAGAGCTCTGCAACTCAACTTCAATAGGTAGATTCCTTCATCAATTCTTCAAAACTTTGATATCATTGTGATGCTCTCATTGCCCTGGTTCTAGTCGCAACACTTACTTTCATCGGGAAACTCGTTTTGACCATGAATTTTCAAATCCCCTTTCAAAACTTTCTTTCCAAATTGCTTGAGCTACAGTTTATATAAATTTGGCGCAAGGGTGTGGTTGTTTTCGTCTTGAAGAGACGAAGCGATTGGCATAGGTCTGAGCTTCTGATTTTACAGTTTGAGATACCTGCAAATCACGTTGGCTGGAGGTTGAAGATGACCTACGTGTCATCTTCCAACCAATGATGGCGTGCCATTTGTGTTTTTCAAAAATCTGATTTATTATTGATTCTATACATTATTCATTAATGACCATGATATGCACAGCGCGCCAGATCCCTTGGATTTGATTACTAACGCGTTTTGACTCTTATCTAATGGTCCACATCTTTTACTTTTATTTTCTTTTTCTGATTTTAATATTTTAATTGTTTTAAATTTCAAAAAATCATAGAAAATTCATTTTTAGTCCAAAAAATCTGAAAAAATTATGAAAAATATTTTTGATTATTCTCTTTTTGATTTTTATTTTTCACAATTTAATTTTGTGTTTTGGTATTTTTTATGAATTTTACACTTATTTGATTTGTTTAAAATGTTTAAAAATACTTTTACACATTTTTAAATTCTGAAAAAATTATGGGATGATCCAATGATATTGTGACAAATATTGGTGACCTTATTTTATTTTTGTTTCTTACTTTACTATTCTTTACTATTTTTGTTTATTTTACACATTTATTTTACACATTTATTTTAATCTTTAAAAATAGTTTCTGACTTTTAAAAATTACCAAAATCTTTATAAAAATATTTGGACCCATTTCTGATTTTGCTATGGCCTTATTTTTCATTTCTTGATAAATTTGAACATAATTGATATTTTCATCATCATTTTCCACTTTTTAAAACATTTTTAAACCTTTTAGTGTATATATTAAATATATTATTATTTTTGTGATTATTTTCTGGCTGTCTTGGGTTGATCTTTTTATCATGACTTTATTAACATCATTGGATTCATGGTGTTGAGTTTAACTCCACAAAAATGGATGAATTATTTTAATAATAGTTTGGTTAAATTTTTAATTCAAAAGTGGTTTATTTATCTTTTACCCTAATCCTCTTCATCTCATCCCCTTCTTATTGCACTAAGTGTTGTTGGAGCATGATCTCTATATCATGTCTCAAAACAAATGGTGCATAGATTTATATTAACCGACCTCAAAATAGGTGAGACTTCTATATAAGTCCACTTACGATTGCTTAACATAGCGCTAAATTTTGTCCTGATTCAAATAAATGATAATTAGTGGCCCAAACTTATGATTGCAAGCCCAAGTATGTTAATTTGATCTCTTTGATCCAATAACCTTGAGATTCATTGTGTGGAGGCTTTGGTTCTACCAATCCTCTAATGGATCTACAATACCTTTGGTCAACGCGGATCACTTAAACACCGTTGATCATTAAATGGTACTTATGAGAATTCCAAATGGATGATATACTTGACAAAAAGCAAATGCAACTTATTGTGTGGAGGCTTTGGTTCTACCAATCCTCTAATGAGTTCCAAATGAAAGTTTCAAGATGGTCATCCAACTAACCACTAATTATTGACTAGTTTTATCTTATGCTTTTATTCTTTTTATGCTTTATGTACTATTTATTTTTTTAGCATTTACATTTCATGCCATTTTCATCTCTGCTCATTTGAGCATTTATTTTCTTGTCATTTTTTTACTTTTCTCACTTGAGCTTTTCTTTTCCTCTCTTAAGATACTTAATAATCAACATAAACCCTAAAAAACTCTTAATGATACTTGGACTATTTTGTTACTATCCTTGGCATTATGGAGCATGGGACTTTTTCTTGGAATTAGGATTAGAAACCTTGGCCTATCTTGGAGACCTTGTTAACTTATATGATTATTTTGTTTGGAGCTCTTGAGGTTTACCTCAAGACATTGGGTTGCTTGTTTGTTTTTGTGTGCAGGTTTTTGTGATTACATTCTCTGTTTGTAATTTGGAATTCACCTGTATACAACTGTTACTATGCCCAAATTTTTTGTGAAGACTTAATACACTTGAAGTTTGGTTCTCTCAAGAGGTCTAGTATCTTTGCTTGCTTGGTTTCAATCCAAAGGATGGGAATTCTACCTTGGCTCATAATGTCAAGTTTTGGCTTCTTGTTGGTTAGATGGTTTTTATCCTTAGCTTTTACCTAATGCTTTAGGATAGCCTCTTCTTCTCCTCCTATCTTCTTTAACTTCAAAAATCTTCTCCCTCCCTTTTTTGAAAACTCTTCTTGTTTCTAAACTTGGAACACTTTCATAATAAACTTAGACTTATGTCCATGCATTTTCAAAATATTTTCATAAATAAATTCCAATCAATTTAATAATACCTTGACATTTTTGTGAGAAGACTAAAAGTCAATCAATCTCATTTCAAACCATCTTGCCACTTTGGCTTTTATCTTTAAATTTTTCTCAAAAGATTAGACTCTTGTCAATCCTTGTAGTGATGCAAACAACTATACTTCTACAATATGTAGTAAAGTGATATATTTTCCACTTGGGTGTTGAGTGAGGCATTGTTGATTTTAAGATCCAAGCCATATCCTCCACTTTGAGATTATACAAATTCTCCTTTCTCATGATTGTGGGTAGTAAGTATGTTTTCCACGGACAATGACGATGACGTCTTACCTTATTAAAATCAACCAACACACTTGTGTTTCAAATTTTTAAAAGAGGAACTATGTGTACCCTGATCCCCTATTGCACGAAAGGTGGTACGTAGGCACTAAAGGTTCACAACCGCTGCGGGTGAAAAAATCATAAAAAATATATTTCTTTTCTCACCTCCACCATCCATTTTTTATATAACACATTTTTATAGCCAAAATATATTGATTTTACAAAGAGGTTCCTACGGAGTACCATAGATGTTTAGGGTGCTAATACCTTCCCTTTGCATAAGCAGCCCCCTTACTTTGAATCTTTCGCCTTTTTTGGGTTATTCGCTCTCCTTTTGAAACAATAAAGCGCGGGGGCGATTTTTATTTTTATTTGTACAAAGTCTAGTCAATCCAATGGCTTAGTCTTGAACATTTCTACCGCTACATTGAATGGTCAAACCTCCTCCTAAGCAATGGTCTTCAACTAGGGTTTGATGCTTCTCAAATAAAATTGGTCTGCAAGGGTCTAAATTGACTTTCATGGTTCATCATAGGTCCTCAATAATGCTTGTCTCAAGTTTCAAGTCTTGCATCACATGTTTGCTCAGTCAGTGGCTCAAGAAGATTGAAAGTCAATTGTATTGGGTAAAGGGTCAACTATGGTCAACATATAGTCAAACTTCAAGATTTTTTGTCAACATCAAGATTTTGAGGTGACATTCATCATTTGATCAAGTTTTTATCATGATTCCTTACAGAAAACCCTCAAATCCTCAAAGGTAAAAAATTGTCAAATTAGGGTTTTGATTGAAGATGACTGATCATTGACTTTTGGCCCAGTGCATGAACTAATGGCTTAAAGAATGATCTCAAGGGCTCAAATACAAAATCTTGACCTAATTACATGGCTCAATATATTTCCAAAGATGCAAGTTATTGATATTTGAATAACTGAATTAATTGGTAAAAAGTCCACAGTCAAACAAAAGTCAAACTTTAACTTTTTGGTCAACATTGGAATTCAAAAATCAAGAATCATAAAAACATTCAAAACTATCAAACTTGATCATTAAGAATCAAAATAAGTCAACAAAAGTCAAAAGTTGGAAAATTTTCCAACACTTAGAAAAAAATCCTAAGTGTTTTTTTCTTAACAAAATCACTACTTCATGGCCATTTTTCACTAAGATCCAAGTTGATTCAAAGAAAACTTTCAACATGAAAGTTGTAGGGATTTATGAATTATACAAATTTGTTAATGTGGGGTGATCCTCAAAAAGTGCATGGATTAAGAGATATGAGCCCATGAAGTTGTGATATTTCTTATCCAACACTTAGAAAAAATTTCAACAAGTTTTGATCAGTTTTTATCCCAACTTCTTGGCCAATTTTCCCCAAGTTCCCATTTGATTTAGCCAAAATGATCAACATGAAAGTTGAATATCATGTTTAAAGCTTTCCAAAATGTCCAATAGAATGAAAATATCATACTTGAGCTGAGAGATTCAAAGAGATGAAGTTGCCATTTCATTCTTGATTTATACGTCATTTTTGTGATGAACTCATAGTCAAATTTCATTGCCATGCCTAGTAATCTCACTTTGCAGACCTCTAAGCCTCCAAATATATCCATAATCAAAATATTGCACACACTTTTGAGCCATGATCCAAGTGATTAAAGCTTTATCCAATCCATTTTGCCATTTAAAGGAGAAAGGCAAGAC
The DNA here is from genome assembly GCA_948472305.1 of Vicia faba. Taxonomy (NCBI): domain Eukaryota; kingdom Viridiplantae; phylum Streptophyta; class Magnoliopsida; order Fabales; family Fabaceae; genus Vicia; species Vicia faba. Next base: position 1,160,657,419 of record OX451739.1, read on the forward strand.
TTTCATTTTGATAAAGCTTGCTTTATGCATTTTGTCAACTCTCCTTGAGCCTCTCACTTGTTTCCTCTGCACACACTCAACCTAAAAATATCATATGAGCATGCTTGAAGTATCCAACAACTCTATGAGACAAAGTATAATGCATTGGAACCATGTTCTTCAAAGTTACTTCATACCTAAGCTTCCAAGCCATAACTTGTTATCTTGCAAATCTGGTTACTTCAACTTCTCAAACCTTTTGCCTATAAATATAGAGTTCATTTTCAACCCAAGACACGAATGAACAAGCCCTGAAACCCTCTCAAACTCTCCCAAACCAGAATTTTCTCAAAAACCAGCATTGTTGCACATTTGAAGCTTCCAACACCCAACTTCAAATCCACTCATGCGTTTGTCTCTTTTATCATTCAAACATCATCTCCACATCATACCTACGCTTTTGTATGCATTAGTTTGTCACTGAAACATCCCAAACACTTCATCCAAACCAAGCTCAAACACCTCTGCAACTTGACTTGTCCAGAAGAGTTGAGGCACTCTCAATCCAAGGTAGGCGTTGCAAAAGCTTTCTAGGAGTTCAGTGAAACTATCCAGATCATATTAATACCTCCAGATGTGCTCTAACTTCAAACTCGATTCTCACTTCAAGAGGTAAGTTTCTCCAACTTTGAAATATTGATACAAGCATCATTAGCATATACTTTCTAAAGATAAAATATAGATATCATGTCTATGAAGTTAACCATGTCCTTAAATCTCATTTTAATTGACTGTGTGATGAGAATTTTGGAACTGAGTTTTCCAAAATATTGGGTTTTCAATTTGGTACCAAACAAAATTCACGCTCATCTTTAACCTATAGCTTTTATAATTTACATGGTTGAATTCGTGATTAAATTTCAAGAAAGTTTGGTTTTGGAAGTTTTTAAAATGGATGAGAAATGAGAGTTTTCAAAGATCATCAATGGTGTTGTTGTTGTCTGCGCGCGCGAGTAAGAAGAAGATAGCATTTTCAAATTTGAAAAATGAGTTTGTAATATATTTATTGGGTGTTATTTCATAACTAGATGAAACAGTCACCCCGGTGATAAAACAAGTGCATGTATACTAGAGGGACCTGGGTTCGAGCCCCAATGGTACCCTTTTGTTTTTTCATATTTTTTCTTGCAGGTTCAACACACCAAGCCCATACAAGTCCATCGTGTGCCCTCTCTTCATCACCCTCTGTTCTCCTCATATCCAAAATGGATGTTCTAGATGCAAGCATCCACTATGGGCCCTCATGAAGAGTTTATACTTGATTTCTTATTTGGCTATTGGGCTCAAGATTTGTTGTTATTCACACCCTCCTTTTTACTGGATTTTCAGGCCCATTCTAATACTTTTTATTTTCTGTATCAAACAAACTTCTTGTTTTGGGCCTAGCATTTATGTTTCTTTTCACACCCCAATTTTCTTTTACAACGTCAGGCCCATTAAATTTCTTTTTGTTTTAAATTAATTGTTTTCTTTTTAAATCATTTTTATTTAATCAGAAAAAATAATAAAATCACAAAAAAATTAGATTTAGGTTTTAATTAATTAATTTAATTTTCATAAATAAAATTTAATTTAATTTAATCACTTTGTTTTATTTTGTTAATTAATTTGTAAAATAATTAGAATTAGGTTTTTTTATTATTTTACACTATCAAATATTTTTCTAAACAAAAACAACAAAATACTTTCTTAAACACTTATAAATATTTTAAGGTTTTCTTAAACATCTTTCCCCTTTTCACCACCTTCGCGCACTTTATTTTCGCATTAGTATTTTCCAATATTGTAACTGCTAACAGTCTGTAATAGATAATTAGGTTTACTTTACTTTTCATCCCCATTCATAAATTTGTATCCCCATTCCCGAAGCATTGTAATAGCGTAGGACATTTAATTTACGCAATTTACTGCTTTCCTTATTAATGTTAGTTTAATAGGATTGTATGGCAAGATAAAGAACAAACATTATAAAATCTAATCTCGAGACAAATACTTGAGATCAAAACACTTCACACACGTGCACCTCTAGGGTGACCCTCACTTGTTGCCTCAGATTTAAACAGTCATGTCCCTCGAACGTGGGATGCTTTGGCAAAGACCCTCAGTTAAAAGATCATAGTCCCTCGATGACCCTTCGATGCTTCCTTCGGTAAACGATCTTAGTCCCTTACAAAAATTGCTAAAGCGTCCCACAAGTTGCCTTCTATGACTGTATGATGACTCGCGCCTGTCTCTCACATCCAACGATAGGGCTTCTTACTAACTAATGGTAGGGTAGAACCCTCTAAAGTAGGAGGAAAAGAACAAAGACTTTTGGGTAGTAGATAGTTCTTAATCGCTTGCTCACAAACTAAAACAATTTTCACACCTCACACTTTCAAGAAAACTACTTTCAAAACAATTTATAAACACTCTTGAGGACTGACACATGGGTTATTATAAATCAAAACTACCTTACATTGGTATTTTCAAAAACATCTTTCCACAAAACAACACTTTCTTTCAAAGTATTTTCAAAACAAACATTTTGTATACATTCTCAACGATATGAGAATCATTACAAAATTGTCGTACTTAGGCATTTTCAAAATATTTTCAAACATACACAAACACAAAAGCATTTCAAAAGTAAGCTAGCGATTAAGATCTCGTAGATAACTATGAATGAAAAGGGTGTTAACACCTTCCCTTTTCATAACCTACCCCCCGAACTCAGAAAATTCTCGGAAGTATTTCCTATTCTTTTCACCCTTTCCTTTATTGGATAAAAGAAAAGTCGATGGAGACTCTTGCTATCCGCAACATTTGCGATAAAATGCAAAACCCAAAAGTCAATTCTCCCACCATATTAAAGCTGACAATAAAACCCAGGAGTTTACCGAATCTCACCCCAAAGGTGCACTCGTTTGGATTCAATATCAACTTATAATTTATCTGCCTCTCAAACAACTTATGTAAATGGTCCAGATGTTCTTCTTCAGTCAGTGATCAGGCTATCATATCATCGGCATAGACCTTTATCTCCTGATGAATCCAGTCATGGAATAGAGCTACCATGGCACGCTGATATGTTGCACTGATGTTCTTCAACCTAAAAGGCATAACCTTGTAACAGAAAGTGCCCCACTGTGTAACAAAAGTAGTCTTTTCCATGTGTTCAAGTGCCATCTTGATCTCATTATACCCTGAGAAACCATCTGTTGTACCCTAAAATTTTCCCTCTCACTTATCAAGAATTTGCTCACAAGATCTCCTTGGGCTCAAGACTGCACTAGGGTTTGATCAGCTCAAGACATCTCCTTAAGCACTGATGACCAAAATTAGGGTTTGAGTTTGCACAAGGATTTTTGAACTTCCAATGCCCCATATGACTTTCATGGATCATTATGGACCCCCAAGATTACTCATGTCAAGTTTCACGCCTTGGATCACACTTTTGATCAGTCAATTGAACAATTGACTTAAAAATCAACTATATTGGGGGAAAAGTCAACTATGGCCAATTTACAGTTAAACTTCATAATTTTTTATCCACATCAACATTTTGAACCCATATGTGTCATTTGATCAAGTTTGGACCATAATTCCTCAAGAAATTTGATCAAATCTCCAAAAGGGCAAAATGGTCAAAATTAGGGTTTTGACTAGGAAAGGGCAATTTCTGATTTTTTTACCTAGCAATTAATTAATTGGTTTAAGGCATGATCTCAAGAGTCCAATTGCATCATTTTTACCTAATGACATGATTCAAAACATTGCAAGATCAATTGATTGACAGATGAATTTTGCAGTCAATTGTATACTGAAAAGTCAAACTTTGACTTTTTGGTCAAATTCAAGTGCCAAAGATCATAATTCATCAAAACATGTCAAAATATGAAACTTATTCATCAAGAAATCAAAAAGTCAAGATTTCATTTTGAAAAGTAAAAATTTCTAAACTTAGAAATTTTTCTAAGTGTTAGAAATTTCATGTTTTTTCATAACTTTGAGCCAAATTTTCACCATGATGCAAGATGATTCAAGAGAAACTTCCAAAATGAAAGTTGTAGATCTCCATGAAATATACAACTTTTATTCACACAACTTCTTCCAAAAGTGCTTATATCTCAAGTTATAATTTCAAGAACATAGGGTCATGAAACTTAACACTTAGTGAAATTTTGCCCTAATTTGGCCAGGATTTTGACCTAACTTCATGGCACTTTTCATATAGTTCCAAGGGGAATCTTCAAAAGAAATTCAAAGATGGTTTGTAGAGCACATTGCAAGCTTTCCAAAATTTCCAATAACTCCTTGGCATCTTTCTTGAGTAGGGAGAGTAGAAGAGATGAAATTAGGGTTTTGTCACTTGAATTACAAGTCATTTTGGATGAACACGTGAACCAAATCAATGTTAGGCTGCATAATATTTGCTTTGCAGGCCTCAAAATTATTTTCCACTCCATAATTAATGGATTACACAAATGTTTGAGCTATAATCCAAGTGATTTAAGCTTTATCCAATTCACATTGCCATTTTGGGAAGAAAGTTAACAATACCATTATTGAAAAGCAGGCTTTATGCATAAAGTCCATTCTTGAACCTCTAACTTGTTCCCTCTGATCACACTTCATCTACAAAGTCAAAAGCAAGTGTGTTTAAAGCATAACCACTCTATCTTAGCAAGTACACAAGGCATTGAAACTTGTTTTCTCAAAAATCACATGTTATGCATAAACATGTAATTTCAAATTTTGATCAACAACAAGTCTCCGAACTTGTTGCTTATAAATAGAAGCACTATTTGTGAGCTAGGGCACGAGGAAGAATACCCTTAAACTCACTCAAACTCCCTATAGCCAGAAATTGTCTCAAAACACCATTGTTGTACAAATTCTGACTTTACATACCAAACTCCAAATCCCCCCGTGCGTTCTTTAGCCTTTCACTTCCAAAAGCTTCTAAACATCAAATACAAACCATCCAAAGTCCATTTGCTCAACTATAACACTTCCATCATCAAGTTCCATTTTCAAAAACAGGGGTCTTCAACTTGACTTCTCCAGAGCTCCTCAACCACCCTCAGCTCAAGCCAGCCATTGTATTAGCTTCCTAGAGGTCCAAGGAAGCTAACCTGATCATCAGCACTGCCTGAAACAAGCTCAAATCCATTTAACGATTTCCAGTTTTGAGGTATTTTTCTTGAACTTCTATCTCATTATTTAGGCATTGTTAGGCTTGCATTTGTGAAGATAAAATGTAGACATCATATCCCTGAAGTTGTACATGTCCATAGATTTCATTTATTTTGTTTGAGCTAGGAGAATTTTGAGTTTGAACTTTCTGAAATATTTAGGTCAGAATTTGGTACTGTTAAAAATTCTCATTCATCTTTGATTTATAGTTTATGATATTTATATGTTTGGATTCGTGTGACAAAATGGAGCAATTTTCATGTTTACATTTTTGCAAATGGTTGAGAAATGAGTAAGTAACAGATCCTTTGGCTGGAGGTTGAAGATGAAGCACAGTCAGGGCGTGTTTTGTGTTATGTATTCATTATTTCATACAAGTTAACGGATGTATAGCCACCCCAGTGGTAAAGCGCGCGCCTGTTCACCCCATGGTCCTGGGTTCAAGCCCCAGCGTGACCATTTTGTCATTTTTACATTTTCTGACCCCTTTTTTTTGTTTGTTTGGCAGGCGTTGGGCCCTTTGGGCCTAGCTCTTTTTTTTTTCTTCCTAACTCCTTGTTCTATTTTCACACCTCCCTGATTTTCTCTTCATATTTTATTTTTATTTTATTTTATTTATTATCTTTATTATTATTATTATTATTATTAAATATTTTTTTATAATTATTAATAAAAATCCAAAAATATTTTTTATCTTTACATTTATTTAGTTTATTTTGTCTTATAAAATCAAAAGAAATAAAAAAAACTTTTCTTTAATAAATTAATTCCTCTTTTTTATATACTTAGATAATAAATCTTGACTATTATATATTATTTTATTATTTTCTTGAAAATTAAAATATATTTAGAACCTAGGATTATTTTGGTTAATTAAACTTTTTGTATTTTAATTAAGTTTAGAAAAAAAACCCTAAAAAATACTTTTCTAAATCAATTTCATTTCTTTTAAAAATTAGGTTTAGTTCCCTAAATTTAATTTGGACAAATTGACCATCACCCTTTAGTTTGATTAAGGCCAAAATATTTTTTTTAACAAAAATCCAAAATAAATCAATTTCTTTTCTTTTTATACTTGTATATTATATTCATTTCATTCCTTGTATATTTATGCAATTCAATATGGTTGTAATAGATAAATAGATTTATTTTCTTGCAAATCCCCATTTGTAATTTGTACACCCCCTCCCCTAAATGATGTAATAGCGTAGTAATTTTAATTCCCATAATTTATCGCTTTATATACAAATGCTAGTAATTAGGATTTTGTATGGAAAGATTAAAACCAACCAAATAGAAAACCCTAATTCAAAGACAAATCAATGCATGTAAATCAACACATTTTCACACAAGCACCCCTAGGGTTATCCCACTTGGTTTCCTTATACAAAATGACCATATTACGCATGTAAGGTATCTTAGCCAAAAACAAGCAAATACAAGATCATAGTCCCTCGATGACGCTATCTAAGTTGCCTTACAAATGATCTTAGTCCCTCAAAAAGAATGCTAAGATACCTTGCAATATTGTTAATCATGGCTATACGATGACCCACGCACGTCCCGTTTACATCCAAAGATAGGGTTGCTTACCAAATCAATGGTAAGACAATAATGTCAAAGGAAAATAAAACGAACAAGAAAGACATTTGAGGAGGTAGATTGCTCCTAATTACTTGCTCCATTTCAAAACAAACATCCTTGCTATTTTAAAAAAAAAACAAACACATACACTTTCAAACATCTTACAAAATTGAAAACATTTTCAAAAGATCAAACATTTTTGTATACATTCTTACAAACAAGAATCATTACAAATATTGCCTAAACAATGGCCTCTTTACAAAATACTTTCAAAAAACCACACAAAGCACAATTTTAAACAAAAAAAGCAAGTGATCTAGCAAGTAACTAAGATCCCATGGAAAACCATGGATGAAAAGGGTGCTAATACCTTCCCTTTTCATAATCTACCCTCCGAACTCAAGAAATAATCTCAAAGGTCTTTCCTGTGCTTTTTCACCTTTCCTTTTGGATAAAAGAAAATTCGGTGGTGACTCTTGCTAACTGCAACATTTGCAATCAAACGCAAAACCTTCAAGTCAGTTCTCCCACCGTATCACAGAACTGGCGACTCTGCTGGGGAAAATTCTAAAAGTGGGGTTACCTTAGGGATAGATCACATTTATTTTCTTACATTGTTTGACTTGTATGCTTTACATTATGGTTCTTTGTTTGGGTTTGAATCCTCTACCCGGATTTGGGATACATTATAGGTAAGTAGAAATACATTGTGGAAACTGTGTGGGGTATACCGACATGGTCTAAGCAATAGCTACGTTAGTGCGACATATTTATGGGTACCGGTAGCCTTTGAGTTAATCAAAGAGAATTTGGGGCCGCTGAGTGATTTCATAAAGCACTAATGAACTTTTAGAACCTTTACTTGACCAACTTGGCCTTTAGGATGTAGTGAGATGGCCGGCTTTGGTGCAGTCTGAAGTTGGTAGATACTCGATACTACACTCATTGAAGTTTGGTTTCTTGGGATATTTCGATCACCATTAAAGAGGCTTGTGCTGAAACAATGACCAAGGAAACAAACTAGTGATATTGAGCTCCTTAGAACCCGGTTACTATTACTAGGACAGTTTTAAGCCAACTAAACTTCAAGAGGGTACTTACCTATAAAAATCCATGCAAGCCTAAACCTAAGGATTTGTTTGTTTTGTTTGTATATGCATACTTGTACATAACATCATGAACATCATATACATCCACTAACCATTTCAAGGGTTTTGGGATTCATCTTTGTTCTTGTTTTGTAGGATATGGATTCACTTCGCAGGAAAACTATTCAAGTCAATCTTGTAAGGATCCCTCCACAACTCAAGGAGCTAGCTTCAAAGATTCCTGAAAACTCTCCATTCACTGAGAGACATGGTCGCCTACTCAACTTGGTCACCTCCAACACAGATGAGGATATGATGAAGGTGCTCTTTCAGTTCTTTGATCCTTTACACCATTGCTTCACATTTCCCGACTATCAACTTATGCCTACTTTGGAAGAATTCTCCCAACTCTTGAGGATTCCCATTCTCAACCAACTACCTTTCAACGGTACGGAAAGAGACCCAAAGCCAGAAGAGATTGCTCAAGCTCTACACTTGCACTCATCTGATATCACAACTCATTGGGAAACAAGGAGTGGTGTTAAAGGTTTCTTAGCAAAGATCTTGTTCGAAAAAGCCCAAAGTCGTTGGAACTCCTTGGACTTCTAAGAACCCTCTGTTGAATTGTTTCATAACCTCAGCCTTGATCTTCTCTAACATCTCGGGACACATTCGACGAGCCTTCTGCTTAATTGGAGAATAACCTTCTTTCATCGGCAGTCGGTGAACCACAATATCGGTATCAAGCCCTGGCATGTATTCGTATGACTAAGCAAAGATCTCAACATATTTTTGCAACATTTATATTAACCTGTTCTTGATATTGTCCTCTAAGTTGGCGCCTATCTTGACTTCTTTTCTGTCTGTTTCAGTACCCAAGTTTACCACTTCAACTGGCTCCTCATGTGGTTGAATAGCTTTCTCTTCTTGTACTAATAGTCTGGCTAGTTCTCTAGGTATTTCACTAGTAGAATTGTTATTAATGGGATCCATAGTGGATGTGGATCTGCAATGTATTGTGTGGGTGTATGTAAGAACACGTAGCTATTTGAAAGTGATAAAAATAAAAGAAAGACAAAGAGCGCAAAATTTGAATGCAGAACATCCAATGCTTTATTAAATGAAAATATGTTTATGAAATGACAACCCTTAACAAATGAACCGTTGTTCCCTGGGTAAGGCACAAAGCTTAAAGTCATTGTTCAAATATTACAAAACCAACACTTTAAAAGCAATAAAAACATAAACATAGTTATTACTAATGACTAAAGGAGATATAAATAATGTCTTCCACCTTCCAGTTGTTGAGCTTGTTGCCAATGGTAGGAAAGATCCAGCTGTCAAGGTCATAATTATTGTCAGCATCTTCTATAGCATTGACTCTTTTTTTGCTGATACAGAATGGCAGCCTTCCAGCACGACCGTGAAGAACAACCCTCTGACCCTCTATAGTGAAACCCAAGTCAAACTTGTCATATTTATAGGGGATGCTAGGAAGCTGACCCCAAATAGTACAACCACCTTCTTCTACAGTGGCTTTAGCATCTTTCAATGAAGCCATTTTGGGCGGAACCCTGGTAACTTTGGGAATGGCAGAGACATCTTCAGTAGCGGCTGAAGGGATGACTTCAAAAGTTTGACAGGGAGTCTCGATGACTTCAAAAGCCTGTGCATGAGCTTCAGAACACAGTAACAGGGATAACATAGAAATCTTAGATGGGGTCTGTCGCAGCTATTCAACAATTTTATAATCACTTCTGCGGATAATCTTCAATGCCTCTTCCAACTCTTGTCTAGAGGTGTCTTCAACTGTAGCTTCCTTAGGTGCCTCCATCTGGGAAGGATCTATTATTTTCTCTTTACCCTGAGCCTAAATAGTTGACTCGGTTGTTGTAACTCTAATAGGTGTAGAAATAGTCTTCGGATAGATTTCCAGAGAGAAAACCCTTCCACTTCTAGTAACCTTACTAGTTCCTGCAATATTGTTAATATTGGGATCAACAGATTCAGTAACTTCAATTTCAACAGTCGATAGTTCTTGTTTGATGCCATGGTAGTAGACGTCGGATCCATAGTTCCAAGTAATAGCGTTATCCAAAGAATATGGGATAGGTCCAGGTGTAGTGATGATCAAAGGAGCAGCTTTTGGATTGGAAGTAATCCTTACAGGACCTTTGGAGGTGATCCTGATAGGAGGGACAAAAATTACAGATAAGTCTTGACATAGATTCTCAGCAAATGGAACCTTCTCTATCAGAATTATAAGATTGTCCATTAGGCGTTGAATTCCTTCCTTCAGTAATTTGCAGCCATTGGGTTGGACTGTGCAACAGTAACATTTTTCAATACAGCCCAAAAATAAAACGGCCTGCAGCAAATTCTTCTTGATTATTGGTAGAGGAGTAACCAATTCACTTACAATAGCCACATAAAGAACATCATCAATTTCACTTATGCCTTTGTCATGCTTTGGCATAGGCGCAGTAATTACATTCGGGGTCTCCGGAGGATCAAACTCAATCTCCTTGTTGTCAATCATATCCTGAATTTTGTTTTTCATGGTCCAGCAGTTGTTGGTGTCATGCCCAGGACTGTTAGAATGGTAGGTACTCTTCGCATTCGGATTGTACTTAGGAGAGGAGGTGTTGGGGCTCTGAGGAGGATCCCTTAGCGTAATCAGCTCCGCTTTTAGTAAATGTTGTAACGCCTGAGACAATGGCATATTAATCTTGGTAAACTGCCTTCCTGGAGCATCTGACCTACACCTATTGCCTTGTTGTTGTTGTTGAATAGTGCAGGATTAGAAATCAATACCGCGCTCACAGACTGATTGCGGTCTTTTTACCACGCCCCTTCTGGCCATAAACAATAGTGGTCTCTTTCTTACCATTGAATGTCTTTTTCACAACATTTGAAGATGCAACCACTTGAACTTTTCCGCTCTTAATACCACTTTCGACACATTCTCCAGTTAGAATCAGCTCAGTAAAACCAGATGAAGAACTCCCAATCAGATGATTAAAGAATGAACCTGTTAGAGTGCCCATGAACATATCAACTAGCTCTCGGTCAGACAAGGGAGGTTTCACCCTTCCATCTAAGTCTCTCCACTTCTAGGCATATTATTTGAATCCTTCATTCAAATTAATAGTCCTGTTTTGTAATTGCACACGAGTCGGTACAAGGTCAGTGTTATATTGATACTGTGTGTAAAAAGCAGCAACCAGGTCCTCCTAAGTAGGAATGTTGGTTCCTTCCAGCTGATAGAGTCACTCAATTTGTGTGCCAGACAAACTTTCCTGAAAGAAGTGAACCCATAACTTTCTGTCAGCAGTATGGGGTTAGATCTTTCGAACATAGGACCTCAGATGAAGTTTTGGACAAGACACGCCATCATATTTAGTAAAAGTAAGGACTTTGAACTTGTGAGGAATAACTATCCCTGGAATAAGACCCAGCTCTTCAAAATATAATCCATGCACTTTCTGGATTTCCATGTCTTTGAGGTGATCTTACAGCTGCTTGTATTTATCATCAACAGGAGGATACTGTTCATCATAATAATATTCATCTTCAGGCATCTTACCAGAACCAAGGTTGCTTCCACCTTCAGCCCTGACACTTCTAATATCCTCCTCTAGGTTCTCATCTTCATCAGAAGTGATATAAGCAGTTTGAATTGGTTTAGCAGGACCTTTGAATCTTCTTCCCATGTTGAGAATAACAATTGGCTTTCGAGTCTTTTTCTTTTCGGCGATGAGCGCCATCATATATTTCTTTCCTTGAGCTAGGTTCATGAGGGTCTCCTGGAATTGGGTATTTTGTGCTTGGAGTTCCTTAACATTTTGTTTAAGAGCCATCTTTTACTGAAATAAACAGCAAGAATATGAGAAAACTTGTATGGGAAAACTTGTTATGTAATGATGCATGATATGTAGATGCAATGTTTTCAAGGATCGTTGCGGGATTTAAATTTGTTTAAACAAAAGGAAACAAGAGAAATTTTAGTAACGAGCTTGGATTATAATTGCTTTTAATAAAAGAGTTACAAAATAGAAAAAATATAAATTCAAGTCTACCATGGACGCTTCCTCTTTGTGTTGACATATGCGTTAAGGCTTTGTTCTTCGTGGAGTCGTTTCGTCAGCTCCAATACTTTCTTCCCGCTAGGATAGAAATGAGCTTCGAAGGTATCTCTTTCTTACTTTATTTGAATTCAGGACTTCTATAGTTCTTCGAAATCAGTAGGCATATCGGGATGAATAACGGTATGAGGAACATCCCCTTCAATAATAGGGTCTACGATCACTGGTAGGACAGTAGGATATGGCATTTTGAAATTCTGAGCACGAGACCACACCCATCTGAACTAAGGCTCTAGAGGAATGGAATTATTATGTCCCAAAGTCTTGATATCAATCTTGTTGATTGTACCCCAAGCACGTATAAACCTTTGATGGTAGTTTTGAGGATCGTTCTTATTATCGAACACAATACCCTGGATGAGCATCATATGAGGACCGTCCCTTCGAGCAAAACCAAATTGACGCAAAGCTAGAAAAGTGTTGTAAGTGATGCCCTATCTTATACCAAGAAATGGTACATTAGGGAATTCCCCATAGCGATTAATAATAGTGACATCTGCCTGAGAACGAGAACACCAATGGATGTCTGCATGGGTGAGCGACATCAACCTTTGGGACCACCTCAAACCTTGTACATTCTTTATCACTGATCGGGGAAGGTGCGAAATAAACCACCTGGAAAGTAGAGGTATGTGTAGCAACTAGATTTAAAATCAGAGTCGCCACTATTAGTTTTTATCCTAGGAAAGGGAATCTAACAGAAAACCCTAATTCGCAGACAGAGATTCTAGGTTTCGGACTTCTTTAGAAGAAAGGAAGGTGTTAGGCACCTTTCATCTACCTTGTTTACAAGGATACTAGATTTTAGGTTTGAGTTGGGGTAAATAGGGTTTTGAATATTATTAAGGGAAAAGAGTTTTAATTTTTAATAGGGGAACTCGCTATGATTTTTGATCGTATGCCTACGTATCCTCTAATGAGGAATCAGAGTCCCAATTCTTAGTTCATATGGGTTGGTGTTTTTTAGGGGTCGCAAACGTACTTTTAATCACCTCGCATTTTGGCCGGGAGTAGTGATTGCAGAGATTTTGACTAAATGTGCGGTAAGTCAAAATCTGTTTGAAACCCTTTTGCAAAAACAGTTGATTAGATTAGTTTATTTTGAAAAATAGTTTGTTGTTTGTTGCGTGTTTTTTAGTCGTATTAACTGCAAAAAACTCTTGTTAATGCATGATTAAACAATATTTGATGCAATATATAAGAAATATTATTTTCATGAATTTTTTAAATAAGACTAATTTGTTTATGATAAGGAAATAATAAAATATGATAATGAAAAAAATATTAATAATTATTATTATTATAAATAATAATAAATAATATTAAATATAATAAGAATGTACAAAGATAATAATATAATACCAAAGAAATAATAATATAAAAACTAATAATTGAATTAAAACAGGGGGTGTGTAGTTTTAGTGCTATCAGTAAAAGCAAGGGTGTTAAAAGTTATGTTGGGTTAGGCCCAGGTATGTGCTGGACATGGGGGTATGTTTTGTTTGATGGTTTAGCAGAACAGGCGAGTGGGTGTGCAAAAATTAATTGGGCCTGGCCCATACAGTAAATTGAGAGGGCATGTTGGTTATGTGGGGTGGAGGGAGTATATGCTCATGGTGGGACTTGGCCTTACGGTCGTCCCATGGGGATCAGGTGGATGAGACAGAAGGGTGTGTGATAATTATGGTGGGCTAACACGCATGCGATTGGGACGGATCACAAAATTTCTTTTAATTCTTTTTTTACTGTTTTTTTTGTTTACAATCTCAACAAGCTTACCCCCCCCCCCCCCCCCCACTCTCTCCATACGCAACCCTTTGTCTTCTTCTCCTTCAAACCTAATTTTTCTCCCTTTCACCGCGGCAACTATAAACAAACTTACCCCAAACCCAAATCCCCAATCAACAACCAAAGAAAAAATAAGTTAAGTTACCCTTTATGAATCGGATTCTCGATCTAAAACTTTACGATTCCGCCGTTAATTTTTCTTCTTTGTGTAGTTTACATAGATGATTGAAGATGGTGGTGCTACGGCGGATGGAGGCGTGGCGGAGACGAGGCCGATTAGCAACGGTGATTGTGGTTTTAGATAATGAAACCCCACTCGTCCTCCTCTTCTTCAACCAACTTGGTTTGTTCTTCGAGTTCGCCGCTTCCTTTAATATTTTCTCAGTTCTTCCCAGCTTTTCCGTAAATCCCTCCCCCACTGTTAATTTCGTTCTTCTATTTATAGATTTTGATTAGCGTTTTAGTGAAATTTGCTGTTACAATTTGTTAACGTAGATTAGGGAGATAGATTTAGGAATTAGAGATTTCCGGATTTGGTTTGTAAAAGATTTGATTTTGTTTCTGTAATTGATTTCTAATATATTCTGGAGACTTGATTTATTAAAAGATTTGATTTTATGAATGTTAATTTATGGATTTGTATTGTGTTGAAATCTGGGGATTTGATTTAGTTTTTGATTCTGCAGATTTCTACAGTGACTCAAAACAAGCATTAATTTTGGTCTCAATTTGCACAGTTGCTGTTTTTTTAATTATGGGCCCGCGCGTTAGTTTTGTTCAACCCAACGACATATTTTCCATTACAGCAAAACCAATCTTTTAGTTCAATTGGGCCCAGTATTATTGCAAACTTTTTCTTAAACCAGGCCGGCCCAATCGGCCTTTTTTTCCAAACAATCTTAAAACAAAATTAAAACCAACTTTTATCAGTAATAAACAAAAAAAATGCACTAAGTTTTCTTTTAACAGTTTTCTTTTCTTTTTGTAAACAGCAACACCAAATCCTCAAATGAGCTCATTCATTACTTTTCCTCTTTAGAACACAACAATCCCTTTTCATTTTTCCCAAAAATAAAGTTGTAAGTTAATCACTTAATAAGAAATAATAATTTTCCTTAAGACAAAGCAATATTGCAAATACCAAATGAGCTGGTAATGGTCTTAATGGACCTAATAAATTAATAACTATACCCCCTTTTGATGTTTTTTATTTAAAAGAAATGGGGAAAATTCTAATGGGTTTATAAATGGATAAACATTCCCCACTCTTTATCAACACCAACAATGGAAATGGACCCTAATTTCAATCTCACCTCATATTTTTACTAACAGCAATAAATCCTAACGGACTTGATAACTTAATTACTAGAAAATTAAACCCAAGTAGTTTTTTTTAATAATTTATTAATTACTCGGGTGATTTTTATTTTCAAATTGCATGGGTGCATTGGTCAACATGCTTCACGAATGGATTTATGAGTTTTTCTGATTTAGAAAGCCCCACTCTCCTGGATTAAAATACACCCACTAGTTGACTTAAATTTTAAGAATGAGCCATCAGATATTGTTGTACCATCTTTAATTAAACATTTTTTTATCATTTTAATCTTGAAAATACGGTCGCCAAGGTAGGACAAATTTGGGGTATGACAGTTGCCCCTATTCAATTATCTTCCAATCGAATAGTGGGAGAAAACGCGGGTCTAGCGCATTCTGATTGGGAGCTTATTGAATACTTGGAATACCCAAAATTTGTCCGACTAATCATAAGGTTACGCTGATATAGCATAGCCTCACGAGTCTTGAGAAAAATAAGCAAAGCTGATGATATATCGCTTACCAGGGTTCGAGGCAGATAGTCTTGAGCTTGAGAGAGAAGTTTTGTATGTCTTGGTTTGGTTTTGATTATTCATCCATTTGGAGGATGAATACAAAATTAATTGATGATGCATGGATGCTTAGAGACTGAGGCCATCATATTGGTTACGGAATAAAGAAACACATTACTGCATGAAGACTTAGGCAATGGGCTATATTACGTCGCAAGGAACTGCACTGCTGCACGATGTCTCAGGCAGTAGGCTGGATGAGGAGAGTACATTGAGGCTTAGAGGAAATGTACCGAGTCTGGAGAATACATTGCGGCTTAGAGGCAATGCACTGAGTTTTGAGAATACATTGCGGCTTAGAGGCAATGTACTGAGTTTTGAGAATATATTGCGGCTTAGAGGCAATGTACTAAGTTTTTCAAATACATTGCGGCTTAGAGGAAATGTACGGAGTTTTGAGAATACATTGCGGCTTAGAGGCAATGTACTGAGTTTTGTGAATACATTTCGGCTTAGAGGCAATGTTATGTGTTTAGAGAATACATTGCGGCTTAGAGTCAATGTATTGAGTTTTGTGAATACATTGCAGCTTATAGGCAATGTACTGTGTTTTAAGAATACATTGCAGCTTAGAGGAAATGTACTGAGTTTTGAGAATACATTGCGGCTTAGAGGAAATGTACTGAGTTTTGCGAATACATTATGCCTTAGAGGCAATGTACTGAGTTTTGAGAATGCATTGCGGCTTAGAGGCAATGTACTGAGTTTTGAGAATACATTGCGGCTTAGAGGCAATGTACTGAGTTTTGAGAATACATTACGGCTTAGAGGAAATGTACTGAGTTTTGCGAATACATTGCGGCTTAGAGGAAATGTATTGAGTTTTTAGAATACATTGCGACTTAGAGGAGATGTACTGAGTTTTGGGAATACATTGCGGCTTAGAGGCAATGTACTGAGTTTGGAGAATACATTGCGGCTTAGAGGAAATGTACTAAGTTTTGAGAATACATTGCGGCTTAGAGGCAATGGATTGTGTTTTGCGAATACAT
Organism: Vicia faba; assembly: GCA_948472305.1. Taxonomy (NCBI): domain Eukaryota; kingdom Viridiplantae; phylum Streptophyta; class Magnoliopsida; order Fabales; family Fabaceae; genus Vicia; species Vicia faba. The sequence continues at coordinate 1,160,674,122 of OX451739.1, forward strand.
TGCGGCTTAGAGGCAATGTACTGAGTTTTGAGAATACATTGCGGCTTAGAGGCAATGTACTGAGTTTTGAGAATACATTGCGGCTTAGAGGCAATGTACTGAGTTTTGTTCATTATTGCATGGAGACTTAGGTGATGGACTACTTTGTAAGGAACTCATCACTGCATGGAGACTTAGGTGATGGGCTGAACGTGTCAAGGTATGGAGACTTAGGTGATGGGTTGAATCGCAGGAGAAGTTTTTTGTTGACTGACCCTTAGATGATTGAATCGAGGGTAAGATGGTTTATTTGTTGTGTGATATAGGTGTATATTGTCTGATATTGAGATGGAACCCTAAGCGTATGTGCATTGAATTCTATGTATATGCAAAATGTATGATGTATGTATACTTTACAAAATGTATGTGTGAAATGTGTATAAAATGCATGTATGTCTTAAAATGTTATGGAGACTATGTCTAGAATTCTCTCCTTTAAACCATTGGTTTTGAATTACCAATTACCTAGCGTTTGTATGTTGCATTGTCGTAGCATTGTTGAATTTGATTTGAATGCGGTGAAAAAAGGGTGCTAGTAAGCTTTTGAACATTGACTTTCTGCATTGTAAGCGCAGGTGTAGACGTAGACGTGTGTATTGGCATATGTGTAGATTTTTATGTTGTAAGTGTCGGCATAGGCGTGGACATGTGTATAGAATTTGTATTGTAGAGGCAGAAGTAGACATGTGCGTGGACATAGGCGTGGATTTTTTTCCGATATTTTTCTAACCAAAATTCTTTTTCAATGTTTTGTCAAATGCTTTTATTTTGTTAATTTCCCCGAAATGATTTCAAGACAATATTCACAAGTAATAATAGTAGTATTTTGTAAACAATTCATAGAAAATAAAAACGCAATTTGAAAGTTGCAAAGAAAGCAAATGTTTTATTGATATGCCTCTGAATAGGCGAGAATACAAGATGCAATTCCTAGAAAGGGGTAATTACATACAATTTTAAAACTATAAATGGCAATAAAAAAATGATAATTGCAACTGTTGTTCCCCAATATCCTTTTGATGACCTTATCTCCTTTGCTTCTAAATCGTATGATTCCAATTCATCTCTTTGTGGTTCGTAGTCGTAGTTCTTAGATCGCAGTCTTTTTGTTCTTTATTTTCTTTGTATGAAATCCCTAACTTTTTCCTGGATTTCCCTTTCGGGTTTTCAATCCACCGGGATAGTTTTTTTTATATGCCCCTAATTTTTTCCTGGACCGCCCTTTAGGGTTTTCGATCCACTGGGAGCTCCTTTTTTCCTAAGTCGCCCTTTTTGGGATTCGAGCTTAGCGAGATTTTTATACATAGTATTTTTTACTGCGTCTGAATTTGCCGGATGTGGTAGTTCTTCCTCATCCATTGTTGTGAGGATAAGACCACCTCCAGAGAATGCTGTTTTGACTACGTATGGACCTTCATAATTGGGTGTCCATTTACCACGTGAATCGAGGCGGGGTATTAAAATCTTCTTGAGCACTAGATCCCCTTCTTTGAATATTCGAGGACGGACTTTCTTGTCAAACGCTCTCTTCACCCGCTTCTGATGCAACTGACTATGACATAAAGATGTTAATCGTTTTTCTTCAATAAGGTTGAGCTGATAAAGTCGTGTTTGCACCCATTCTGCTTCTTCCAGCTTTGTTTCCATTAGAACCCGAAGTGATGGTATCTCGATTTCAACTGGAAGTACTTCCTTCATGCCATATACCAGTGAGAAAGGAGTCGCGCCTGTTGATGTGTGTATAGAAGTGTGATAGCCATGTAGAGCGAAGGGAAGCATTTCGTGCCAATATTTGTATGTCTTCACCATCTTTTGGATGATTTTCTTGATATTTTTGTTGGCTTCTTCGACGGCCCCATTCATCTTTAGTCTGTAAGGTGAGGAATTATGATGCTCGATTTTGAAATCGTCGCACAGTTCCTTCATCATTTTGTTTTTTAAATTGGACCCATTATCTGTGATTATCTAGCTTGGGACACTGTATCTGCATATGATATTCTGTTTGATGAAGTGTGTAACCACTTGACTTGTCACGTTGCCGTAGGACGCCGCTTTTACCCATTTGGTAAAGTAGTTGATGGCTACCAATATAAAACAGTTTTCGTTGGATGCTTTTGGCTCGATCATGCCAATCATATCAATTCCCCACATTGAGAATGGCCAAGGGGAGCTCATGACCTTCAGAGGAGTTGGTGGCACATTTATCTTATCAGCGTAGATATGACATTTATGACACGTCTTTGTGTAGTGATAACAATCGGCTTCCATTGTTAACTAATAATACCGTGCTCGCAAAATCTTTCTAGCCACGGCATGCCCATTCGTATGAGTCCCGAAAGTACCCTCGTGGATTTCTCTCATAAGTGTATCTGCTTCTTGCTTCTCCACACACCTGATCAATACCATGTCGTAGTTTCTTTTGTATACCACCCCATTACTCAGAAAGAATTTTGAAGATAACCTTCGCAGAGTTCGCTTGTCGATGATAGAGGAATTTTATGGATATTCCTGCTTTTCCAGGTACTTCTTGATGTCGTAAAACCAAGGGTTGCTGTTAGGCCCTTCCTCAATAGCAAGGAAGTGTGCGGGCTCTTCAAAATGTCTGATCGTAATGCGTGGTTCATGGTTCGGCCAGGTCACTTTGAACATAGTTGATAGTGTTTCCAGAGCATCTGCCATTTGATTTTCTTCTTGTGGGATATGACTGAAAGTGATCTCTGTAAATTCCGCAGCCAACTTTAAAACATGATCCATATATGGAATCAGTTTAGGGTGTTTAGTATACCATTCTCCATTGACATGGTATATGACTAATGCAGAATCCCCAAATACTTCGAGATGCTTTATTCTCAGATCGATGGCAGCTTCCAGTCCTAGTATACAGGCTTCGTACTCAGCGATGTTGTTGGTGCAGTCAAAACACAACCTTGCAGTATAGTGATAACACACAAATATATGATATTTTTAGCTTGATTTGCAAAAATTATTTGCCTTGTTTTATTTTAATTGTATTATTTTATATAGGTATTACGCATGTATTCACTTATTTTGCAGATAAATGTTAAGTTAAAGACTTTGGAAGAAATGAAGAAAAAGGGTGCAAAAATAGCAAAAGGGCCAAAAAATAAAAGAAGAATAAAGTATAAGCCCATCACAAGGCGTTAGCACGTGGACCACTAGCATAAGGACCTTGACGATCGTCAAGGTACGCTGTTGGTCGTCACGGGCACAATGGACCAAGTGACCAACGTCACTTGGGCTTGACGAACGTCACATGCCCACTTTTTCCTTCCTTGACCACGTAGTCTGTAAATCCAACAGAAGAGGAAATTTCAAACACCAATCCAACGGCCATCCTATTTTTAAGCTCCACTCAGCCAACACATGAAGGATGTAACCAACTCAGTGGTCCTTTTTTTTCTCAAACGAACTCGAAGTGTTCCTATATTTTCTCAAACCTACGTATCACACAAAGGACTATAAATAGAACCCTGGACACAACAAACCGGGGGGACCTGATATATTTTGAGAATTCATTTTCCTTAAGCATTTTTCTTTGAGCATTTTTTTTCTGCAATTTTCTATTTCCTCTAGAATTTGTTTTTTTTACGATTGTCTCTATTCCTGATCGAAGCAAAGCCTACCAGCTTGTGGAGGAGTGTTTCTAGTCAAGAGTAGGAAGTAATTGTTCCCGTATCCAGAATTATTATCCTCAGGTTTATTTTTATGAATTGTTATTGCTTTTAATTAATATAATCATGTTTATTTTGTTTTGTCTTTGGAATTGTTATGTGATTTGGTCTGATATTATGCTAGGCTAGAATTCGTATACCGGTATGTAAGGTCACATAACCAAGGGATTGAGTGACTCAGTTGGGTAATTTTTACTACAAAATATTTGTCTGGTATAAGTTACTATTTTTAATCGATAAATTGTTTTGTTACGAAAGTAAAGAACGGATAGAGGTTAGGGTCAAAAAAGCGGAAGTTTGAGATCTTTCAACTGGACAGTAGTAATTAGGCATTGGCTTAAAATACAGTGGAAGCACTTTAAAGTTAATTAAGATTCTATTTTGTTTTCAAAAACTGTTTTTAACTCCTACGGGATGGAGGAAGCGTATGTTAGGACTTAACTGCATAGCCTAGATCAATAAAATGACAGTGTGAGACGAGGGCTTTTAAATTAAATAGATTTTATTGAAAGATGCTTTGAAAATGCAAAGACACCCAATCGGTTGCTAGTTCCCGAGGTCCGACCATTACATACTGGTAGTTCCGCTTACTGATAATGAAAATTAAACTTAATTTAGTATTTAGTTTCCCTACAACCCAATCAGACGTTCATTAGATTTAGATTTGCAAAGTAACAATAGAAGACAGTAGTTTGATTCATCAGTCTCTATGGTTCGATATCTTTTAAAACTACACGATAAGACTGTGCACTTGCATTCTAGATCATTAGATACCTCAGTGTAATCTGATTAAGTTTTTGGCACCGTTGTCGGGGATTGATTTAAGTCGATATCGCTACTCTTTTGTTACGCAGTAGAGACTAGAGCAAAACCTCTCTATTTCTTTTCTATTTCTTTTCTTATAGTATGCCAAACACTCGTTCGCAAGGTGAGTCGTTATACATACAAATCAACAATATCGAGCGGTATCTCAGACTTAGACGCCGCATTCAAGAGTATCATCTCTTGTATAATCCTCCACCTCGTTAAATACTCGAATCTCTTATTCCTCAACCGACCGAAGAAATGGCCGCACAACCTGCTCCACGTCCGCTCAAATCCTATGCTATTCCTTCGCAAGATGAACTGCATAATAGCATTGCTGCTCCTCCAATTAAGGCTAATAACTTTGAACTGAAACCTTCTTTATTGTCTGCTGTACAATAGAACCAGTTTTCTGGTGGGTCGATGGAAGACCCCAATCTTCATTTATCAATATTTCTGCAGTATGCAGATACGATTAAGAATAATGGGGTCAGTCAAGAGGCAATAAGACTTCATCTTTTCCCTTTTTATCTAAGAGACAAAGCCCGAGGTTGGCTCCAATCTCTACCCGCAAACTCTGTTACCACATGGGATGAGCTGAAGAAAGTTTTTCTTGCAAGGTATTTCCCGCCAAGTAAAACAGCTATGCTAAGATCTCAAATAAGTGATTTTCGACAAAAGGACAACGAGTCCCTTTTCGATGCTTGGGAATGATACAAGGATCTGATGAGACTCTTCCCACATCATGGCTTGGAAGAATGGTTAATTATCCATGCCTTCTATAATGGTCTCCTTTACAATACAAGATTAACGATAGACGCTACCGCAGGAGGCGCACTTATGGATAAATCCTACAGCGTTGCTTATGCTCTCATAGAAAGTATGGCTCAAAACCACTATCAGTGGAGAAGTGAAAGAGGACAAGTAGACAAAGCTACCGCAGAGAAAACACCGACGAAAGGAGTCATGTACGAGATAAGCGGTCTAGGAAGTGTCCATGCTAAGGTAGACGCCCTCACCCTTAAGATAGATAACTTGACCGCAATACCTCCAGCCACCGTGGCTGCTATAACTCCAAATTGCGAGATATGCAGAGTGCCTGGACATGCAGTTACCGAATGTAAGATCTTGGCAAGAACTCCAACCGACCAAGTAAGTTGTGCTCAAAGAAACCCTTACTCGAACACATACAACCCTGGATGGAAAAATCATCCAAATTTCTCGTATAAAAACCCCAATGCGTTGTATGCTCCAAACCAAACAACTGCTCTGCCACCTGGATATCAGAAACCTCCTGAAAACGCTCCTAATGTGCCTATCAAACTTAGAATTTATGATGGAAAACTTCATATCTACCCAAGCGCAAATAAACAAAGATGTCCAAAATCAAAACATACACACTAACGAGCAGATAAAACAATTAGCGAACAAAATAGATGCTTTAGCCACCCACAATAAAATGTTAGAAACCCAAATCTCTCAAGTGGCTCAACAACAAGCACCTACAGCTGCACCGGCTGATACATTTCCTGGTCAACCATAACCTAACCCGAAAGGGCATGCTCATGCCATCATATTAAGAAGTGGAACTGAGTTAGACGGACCGACTGACCCAAGACTTACAAATCCAGCTATGTACCAAAGATCTGAAAAACCAGCTGAGAAGGAGAATCAACCCGAGAAGAAGGAGGAGGATAAAGAAGATAAAGGAGGAGAGGCCGAAGAAAAAGAAAAACCTTATGTGTCTCCACCGCCTTATAAACCCCAAATCCCATTTCCTGGAAGACTAGCTAAACCTAAGAAAGTAGGGCAATTTAAAAAATTCGTTGAAATTCTGAAACAACTTAATATAACAATTCCTTTCACAGAAGCCATAACTCAAATGCCCTCCTATGCCAAATTCCTCAAGGAAATCTTATCTAACAAAAAAAAAGCTAGAAGATAACGAAACAGTCACACTTACTACAGAGTGTAGCACAATTATCCAAAACAAGATGCCTCCTAAGCTGAAAGATCCTGGAAGCTTCTCTATACCCTGTCATATAGGAAAGTTTGTCATAGACAAAGCCCTGTGTGATTTAAGAGCTAGTATTAGCGTTATGCCTTTGTCCATATGCAATAGACTTGAAATGGGAGAACTAAGACCAACAAAGATGTCCGCTCAATTGGCAGACCGCTCTGTTAAATACCCAGTAGGAATCCTAGAGAACGTTCCCGTACGAATAGGTCAGTTCTACATCCCTACAGATTTCATAATCATGGACATTAGAGAAGACAAAAGTACACCTATCATTTTAGGAAGACCATTCTTAGCTACCGCTGGCGCCATCATAGATGTAAAGAAAGGTAAACTAACTTTTGAAGTAGGTGAAGAGAAAGTCGAATTTATTCTGACACGGTTCCTACAAGTGCCTGCCATAGATGACACATGTTATCTGGTAGACATCATGGACGAATGTGTGAGGGAAATTGAATGGGAACCAATACCTTGTTCTGAAACCATGAAGATTCCCACACCTCTAATATTCGAAGATAACAAATGGTGTCCCGAATAGCGAGACGACAATCTAAGTGAATGCTTAGCTCTGACACCTGACCACATGCCTTGTCCGAGAAAACCAGCCTTGGATCTTAAGCCATTACCTAAGACCCTTAGATATGAATTCCTCGACACCGAGCTTAAACGACCAGTAATTGTCAATGCAGACTTAGGACAATAAGAAACAGACAAATTATTACAAGTCTTAAGAAAATACACATCTGCCTTGGGATATAACACTACGGATCTCAAAGGAATAAGTCCTTCCATTTGTATACATCGCATTATGTTGGAAAACGACTGCAAATCTTCTAGAGAACATCAACGAAGAATTAACCCAATATGGAGTACCGTAGTTAAAGACGAAGTAAAAAAACTTTTGAACGCAGGAATCATATACCCAATCTCTGATAGTTAATGGGTAAGCCCAGTCCATTGTGTACCAAAGAAAGGAGGTATAATAGTCACGACAAATAAAGCAGGCGAAGCTATAGCGGAACGAACCGTAAGCGGAGCTAGAATGTGCATTGACTATAGGAAGCTAAACAAAGCCACTCGTAAAGACCATTTTCCTCTACCATTCATCGACCAAATGCTTGAGCGATTGGCTAAGCACTCTCATTACTGTTACCTAGACGGTTACTCGGGATTTTTCCAAATTCCTATTCACCCTGATTACCAAGAGAAAACAACATTCACATGTCCTTATAGAACTTTCGCCTACAAACGAATGTCGTTTGGATTATGTAACACTCCCGCCACATTTCAGAGACGCATGATGGCAATTTTTGTTGATTTCATAGACAATATCATGGAGGTCTTTATGGATGACTTCTCTGTATGTGGAGAGAGTTTTGAAGATTGTCTAATAAATTTAGAGAAAGTTTTGGAGAGATGCGTGAAAGTGAACCTCGTTCTGAATTGGGAAAATGCCACTTTATGGTCAAACAAGGAATTATGCTAGGAAACTTCGTGTCTGAGAGGGGGATTGAAGTCGATAAAGCAAAGATCGAAGTCATAGAAAACTTACAACCCCCTAAAACAGTAAGAGAAATACGCAGTTTCTTAGGACACGTTGGTTTCTACCGATGATTCATAAAAGATTTCTCGCAAATTTCCAAACCTCTAACTACCCTCCTTATGAAAGACGTTGAATTCGATTTTAATGACAAATTCCTAAGGGCATTTAACCAATTAAAAACATATCTTATATCTGCACCAATCATGCAACCATCCGATTGGAGACTACCATTTGAAATTATGTGTGACGCGAGTGATTACGCTGTAGGTGCAGTCCTGGGACAAAGAAGAGATAAGAAGCTTCATGTGATATACTATGCAAGTAGAACCTTGGACCCTGCACAGATGAATTACGCGACCAAGGAAAAGGAACTTTTAGCTATAGCCTTTGCGCTGGACAAATTTCGCTCCTACCTCGTGGGCGCGAAAATAATCATTTATACAGACCATGCAGCTATTAGATACCTGCTAACCAAGCAAGATTCAAAACCAAAACTATTGAGATGGATTATACTTCTACAAGAGTTCGATTTAGATATTAAAGACAAGAAAGGTACCGAGAACGTAGTAGCCGACCATTTATCTCGAATGGAGAGGCTGAAACCTGAGGAGGTGCCCATTAACGATGACTTCCCGTATGAGCGTCTGTTAGCTCAGATGGGCTTAAGAGGTGCCAACATAGAAAACCCTGAATTAAATCCAAACCAATTACTTTTAGAACTTGACACACATTCTGTTAGCCATGATTTACAAGAAAGCCAAGACCCAATAGATAATGATATGAACGAAATTGTGAACACTGTCCGAACAAATCAGGCCTTACCATGGTATGCAGATATAGAAAATTACTTAGCCGCTAAAATCCTACCCCCTGATCTGACCTATCAACAAAAGAAAAAATTCTTTCCGATCTGAAACATTACTTTTGGGATGAACCTTTATTATTCAAGAGAAGTGTCGATGGTATTTTCCGGAGATGCGTCCTAGAGAGCGAAATTGAAAACATTATTTCTCATTGTCATGATGCCCCTTATGGAGGCCATGCAAGCACATCTAAGACATTCGCTAAAATTCTGCAGTCTGGTTTCTATTGGCCAAATTTATGGAAAGATATGCATATAGCCATTCTTAACTGCAATTGATGCCAACGCACTGGAAACATATCCAGACGCGATGAGATGCCTCGGACTGGCATTCTACAAGTCGAAGTCTTTGATGTGTGGGGAATAGACTTCATGGGACCATTTCCGTCATCATTCAGAAATAAATACATACTCGTGGTTGTAGATTACATTTCAAAATGGATCGAAGCAATAGCTTCTCCAACAAACGACACTCGAGTAGTGACTAAACTCTTCAAGAATATTATCTTCCCAAGATTTGGTGTACCCAAACAAGTCATAAGCGACGGTGGCTCACACTTCATATCCAAAATCTTCGATAAACTCCTAACCAAATATGGGGTGAAACAGCGCGTAGCAACACCATACCACCCCCAAACAAGCGGGCGGGTGGAAGTCTCAAATCGGGAAATAAAGCAAATATTAGAAAAAATTGTTGCCACGTCAAGGAAGGACTGGTCGGCCAAGTTACCTGAAGCACTATGGGCCTATAGGACAGCATTCAAGACGCCAATCGGAACAACACCCTTTAAACTCGTTTATGGTAAGTCATGTCACCTGCCAGTGGAGATAGAACACAAAGCTTATTGGGCAATTAAAACCATAAACCTAAGCTACACCGCAGCAGGTGAGAAAAGGATCCTTGACATAAATGAATTGGAAGAGCTAAGGTTAGACGTATATGAGAATGCGGGGATCTACAAATAAAGGACGAAGAAGTGGCATGACAAATGAATCTCTAGGAAGGAGTATAATGAAGGAGATGTAGTTCTCTTATTCAACTCCCGTTTAAAACTCTTTCCCGGGAAACTCCGTTCAAGATGGTTTGGACCCTTCGAAGTGACAAAAGTCTTTCCAAGTGGCGCCATCAAGATCAAAGGAAAGTCCACAAACCCATTCATAGTAAATGGCCAATGTTTAAAACATTATCACAGCATTGAAAACAAAGACTACGCTTCGAGTTTAACGCTTATAGAGCTACCGCCCGAAATAGGAGACTAATTCATGTCTGAAACGATGTCGATCTAACGACATTAAACAAGCGTTGTGTGGGAGGCAACCCACAAGTTTTTAATTTATTATTTAATTTATTTTAAAATATCTTTATTTTTATTTTTTTTATTTTGATTATTATTACGATTCCTAGATTATTATCATTTCATTTTTTATTAGTTTTCTTTTCTTTATTTACTAATTTTAGTATTGACTCACAGGCACTAACTAGCTAGACTAACTTATGGATATTATCACCTTCGCTACTGGGGCCCAGCAGAGGCGTTATGAGATACTAGCTCAGCGCCAGATGAATTTGACGACTTATATGCATGATCCCACGTTAACAGTTCTAGGTATTAGGGAGAGTGTTGATTTTTTGTTTAACCAGATAGGTTGGGAATGATTCCTTGCCCATAAGTACCCCACCTATCGAAACCTTACCCTAGATTTCCTGAGCTCACTCCATTATAAACCTACCCGAGGATTAGGGCGTAGTAGAGGATAAATGTCCTTCAGACTATTCGGCTTTACCCACCATTTCATTGTCTGTTGTCTTGCTGAGCTGCTAGGATTTCCTAGATCCATAGATGCTTACATGGAGACCCAGGAAGAAGACTACCTTGATTTCGAGCTAAACCATTTTTGGAGGGATATAGTTGGCCAGTACCCTGAGGACCCTAACCGCCTGGATGTGACTGATATCCATAACCCGGCCATTAGGTATTTCTACCACATCTTAGCTTTTACCCTGTTCAGAAAACCTATAAACCGTCACTCAGTTTCTAGGGATGAGTTATTTATTATATATTATGCTTTCCAGTCTAGACTCGTAGTTAGTGCATCATTTATGATCACCAATATGTTTTCCATAGCCCAGTGTACCCATGAACCTATCTATGTCGGCGGGCTAGTCACCATGATAGCCGAGGCATTATCCCTGAGATCATCATTATCATGCCTTACACCATATGGCAGATACCATACCATTCTGTTTTAACATTACTCTCATAGGTAACCTAGACCCACCTCACTTTCAGCTTCTAGTGCGAAATGATCATGTCTACTACTTTACCTTCCCTAGCCCGGAGAACACGAGCGTCCATAACAAGAAAAGTTGGTTGTATAACCTCGAGAAGACAGATGAGCATGACCCTGAGAGAGAGGAGAGCGACCCTTCCACACCTCCTGGTTACCATGAGTATACTCCACTAGATGACCCTACACCTTCCCCTGTTACCGAAGTTGTCGATGTTTCAATGGTAGATCATGTACATACTATTGAGACACTACATTCTGATGTTACTGCGCTCCGAGGAGAGCTCACCGCTGTTAGAGACGACATCAGCACACTTCATCGTGATTTCTTTTATTTCATGGATGTCTTCACTGAGAAGTTCGACCATATCTATCAGCATTTGCACTCTACTGCTCCACCTCCAGGAGGCCCACGTGATCGCTAGTTTTGTTCATGTGCCTCCCTAGTGAGGACACTATTTGTTCTCAGTATGGGGGGGGGGGTTACATTATTATTTTGATGCTCATATTTTTCGGATATTTTTTTACAATCAGTTCTAAATTTTTCGGATATTTATTTCATTCAATAGTATTTATTTATTTACTTCATTTCGCATTTCATATTCCCTATTTTTCGTTTTTGGTTAATTTCTATATTTTTCGTTTTCGGTTAATTTCTATTTTTAGTTAATTTTTAATTCTATTCGATTATCATTCCTCCGATTCTACTCGAAGCATCATATTGATATCCCTACACTAATTCCACGAAATATTGATTACAATACTAACACTCGATTGTATGCACTAAATATTATTGAATAGACGTATTATCTATATTTTTTTCAATGTATCAATAATAATTCCTATCATATACCCTACAAATTGTGTGCCACTAACTATTCATATAAATATATAAACCATGTAACAATATTTAAACTATATGAATAAATAAAAAATGCTTTAATTTGCACGTCCAATAAGATAACATGCACGCGGTCAGACAACCACAGCACGCGCCTTTGACCCTGACGAACGTCAGGAAGCAAGTGACAAGCGTCGGGAAGCATGTCCCTTTGACCCTGACGAACATCAGGAAACGCGTGACGACTGTCAGTCACTATCTCTCACGATTCCTTCTCGTGACCGTTTGAACCATTAAACTAAAATTTGACCAAGAACCTCACCCATTCATTTTACTCCCACTACTTCATTATTCTTTAACACCCCACTAAAAACTCCCATTACTCCATTCATACATAATGTCTATAACCTCCCATATTCAAAATTTCTCATAAACCTCGTTCATTTCCCACTCATAAAATCCATCTATTTAAACCCTTCTTCCATTCTTTAGTTTTCACCACTACCACCCACCTTCCTTCCATTCCTTCATCACCATTACATTTTCTTCTTTGTCAAAAACACAATCATGGCCCCCCGAAGGAATCCACCCCGCGGAAGAAACCTACCAAACCAAGAAGAACCCGACATGAGCCATCTCGTGTTTCGGCAAGGGGAAATAGGCGAACTTCAAAGAGAACGATACATAAAACTTTATCGTTGAGGTTTGACATCCACAAGATTTATCGACAACAGCTGCTTGCAAGAATTGGGGGTACGAAACAATATGCAAGGCTTGCTCGACAAAGCAGGCCTGAGCTTTATAAGCACGTTGAACACCCCAACCTACGAGGCTCTGACATTGGAATTCTTGAGTTCCTACGCCTACCACACTCGCGAAGATGTTGATGAACACCTAATTGGAGCCGCTCAATTTCGGATGTTCAACCGAGAATACACGCTTAGCCATGAAAATTTGAGCGAAATGTTTCATTTTCCCCATGGAAATGATGTGCAATATCGTATTACCCCGGAGATAGATTGGAATGGAAGTGCATACGCACTATGGGAAAGAATAACCAGTGAGCCCAATGTTATTCCTGAACCATGCTACCCCTCTCACATTCACAACCCAAATATTTTCTTCTTACACCGCATTATGGCCAACACGGTTTTTGGAAGGGAAAACAACAACAAAGTCAACACTAAGGAGTTGTATGCTCTTCATTGTGCCTTTTCACAAGATCTCCGTCTTAATCCCGTTACATTAAGGATGGCCCATATTCAAAACCTTGTCACGAGAGATGGGACTATGCCTTTTTGTATTGTAGGCATTGTCACCACCATCGCAGTTCACCTGAACTGGGGGGAAAGGATTCAACTTCTACCTACGCTGCCAGTAGTTTATATGGACATTGATAACTACAGAGTTGGCCGCCTAATCAAGGTAAGAGAAGCTGGAGGTTACTATCTGATGGTGAAGAATTCAGAAGTTCGTAGCGTCATCTTGCCAAATCACAGTCGTACAGATTTGGGCAATCCTGATAATTGGCTTTACAACCTGAATGCACCCGAACCTGGAGTAAATGAGAAAGGAAATCAAGGTGAGGCCAACAATGCTGTTTTTGATGAAATTAAAGAAGAATTAGAGCAGCAAGAGCCCCAACCACAGCACGCCAACAATCCTGCCACCATTGATGCAATTTATGCCACAATAATGCAGCAGAACCAGTTGTCCACTCAACGGTACCAAAGCCTCGAGACGCGCCAAATTGAGATGTTGAATCTCATGAAACAAATGCAGAGAGACCAAAGCGACTATGCTCATAGGCACGATCAAAGTATGTTAGAATTCACCGCAGGAATGATGGAAGATATGCGAGCTTTAACACTTCATGTCAAAGACTTGCATAACGTTATTTCTCGTGGTAATAGAGTCGAATCTTCCAGAAGCGGTGAGAAAGCACGAGCAAGGACACGTGGCAAATTTTGAAGGCAAGAGGAGGAAGAATGATTGTCTAGTTTCCACTTCCCTTTTCCATCTTCTGTCAATACATTGAGGATAATGTATGATTCAAGTATGGGGAAGGAAGTATTTCCCTTTCCTAGTAATTTTTATTTTCTTTGTAATTTCCCTTCTGTCATTTCTAATTCAATAAAAAATTTGTTATCAAGTTATCTATTGAAGCATTTGTGCTGTTTTTCCGATTCTCCTATCTTTTTTAGCCCTATCAAACTTTTTTTAGAGTTTTATGCATTACTTGACTCACTTGACAAGTACATAGGCTGAAAGATCTTTAATAGTTAGGAATTGTGGCAAGATTACGCTAAATTACTATCGTCTAGACATTCTACAACCCCAGAGTATGATAGACTAGTTCAAGTACCTGTTATTCCAAAACCCTGAGTTTTAGTTTTTGTAGTAACCCTGAGTAGTTTATATTAGCAGTCAGCACCGTCTTAAACACAAACTATGTAGGAAGTCGATGAATATAAGTGGATGATCTAATTTATTATTTCATAAAAATGTGACAAGCTTTAAGAAGATAGGTAATACACCAATTAAATTGGGCGATCCTTACCCGGTCATTTAATCCAAAGGATGTAAGCCTTACAAAGTAACATTAAAAATCCTTTGTTAGATGGTTCAGGAGCATCTGGTACTTAACTTGGTAGGGTAGATTACGGTTTGATCCCCCGCATCTTGCAATTGGATAGAAAAAGGTTGCCACATTACTGTTCCAGAAACCTAAGTGCTAAAAAAGGGATCATAACCACTAACTGGATGTTTTGCTATATGTGTGCAAGGATAAAGGGCTTAATGTGATTGTGCTAGAATGAAAGGGACGAAACGAGACAAATACTCAAGGTAGGCCATGATAGCATCTGTAACTAGTTTACGAAAAATGGGATTATCTAGTGTCATTACTGTAGTAATGGAGCATGAATCAAGCTTTCAATTTTCTGAAAAAAAACACAATGCAGCCGTATATGAGTTGATTCGAGTCATGTATGTGCATCTGACCATGTTTAGAAAAACATCGTACTGAGCATTTGCTTGAGGACAAGCAAAGTTCAAGTATGGGGGAGTTTGATAACACACAAATATATGATATTTTTAGCTTGATTTACATAAATTATTTCCCTTGTTTTATTTTAATTGTATTATTTTATATAGGTATTACGCGGGTATTCACTTATTTTGCAGATAAATGTTAAGTTAAAGACTTTGGAAGTAATGAAGAAAAAGGATGCAAAAATAGCAAAAGGGCCAAAGAATAAAAGAAGAAGAAAGTATAAGCCCACAAGGCGTGACCACGTGGCCCACTAGCATAAGGAACTTGACGATCATCAAGGCACGCTGCCGGTCGTCATTGGCATAATGGACCAAGTGACCAACGTCACTTGGACTTGACGAACGTCACAGGCCCACTTTTTCCTTCTTTGACCACGTAGTCTGAAAATCCAATGGAAGAGGAAAGTTCAAACACCAATCCAATGGCCATCCTATTTTTAAGCTCCACTCGGTCAACACATGAAGGATGTAACCAACTCAGTGGTCCTTTTTTTTCTCAAACGAACTCGAAGTGTTCCTATATTTTCTCAAACCTACGTATCGCACAAAGGCCTATAAATAGAACCCTGGACACAACAAACCGGGGGGGACCTGATATATTTTGAGAATTCATTTTCCTTAAGCATTTTTCTTTGAGCATTTTTTTCCTACAATTTTATAATTCCTCTAGCATTTGTTTTCTGTACGATTGTCTCTATTCCTGATCGAAGCAAATCCTACCAGCTTGTGGAGGAGTGTTTCTAGTCAAGAGTAGGAAGTACTTGTACCCGTATCCAGAATTATTATCCTCAGGTTTATTTTTATGAATTGTTATTGCTTTTAATTAATATAATCATGTTTATTTTGTTTTGTCTTTGGAATTGTTCTGTGATTTGGTTTGATATTATGCTAGGCTAGAATTCGTATACCGGTATGTAAGGTCACATAACCATGGGATCGAGTGACTCATTTGGGTAATTTTTACTACAAAACCTTTTTCTGGTCTAAGTTACTATTTTTAATCGATAAATTGTTTTGTTACGAAAGTAAAGAACGGATAGAGGTTAGGGTCAACAAAGCGGAAGTTTGAGATCTTTCAATTGGACAGTAGTAATTAGGCATTGGCTTAAAATACAGCGGAAGCACTTTAAAGTTAATTAAGATTCTATTTCATTTTCAAAAATTGTTTTTAACTCCTGCGGGATGGCGGAAGCGTACGTTAGGACTTAACTGCATAGCCTAGATCAATAAAACGACAGTGTGAGACGAGGGCTTTTAAATTAAATAGATTTTACTGAAAGATGTTTTGAAAATGCAAAGACACCCAACCGATTTCTAGTTCCCGAGGTCCAACCACTACATACTGGTAGTTCCGCTTACTGATAATTAAAATTAAACTTAATTTAGTATTTAGTTTTCATACAACCCAATCAAATGTTCATTAGCTTTAGATTTGCAAAGTAACAATAGAATACGGTAGTTCGATTCATCAGTCTTTGTGGTTTGATATCTTTTAAAACTACACGATAAGACTGTGCACTTGCAGTCTGAATCATTAGATACCTCAGTGTAATCCAATCATATAGGGCTTGTGATAATTCTTCGGAGAAGTCAATACTGCCCCTAGGCTGTGACCTAGTGCATTTGAAGCCCCGTCGAATATGAGTGTCCAACGTTCCCCTGGCTCGGGTCCTTAGTTGGGTCCTAGCATTTCGTAGTCAGCTATAACCATGACATCCTCGTCTCGAAAATCGAACTTCATAGGTTGGTATTCTGACAGCAGTTGGTGAGCTAGATGATCAGCTAACGCACTACCCTTGATGGATTTTTGAGTGACATATTGGATGTCATATTCTGACAGTAGCATCTGCCATTGGGCAATTCTCCCTGTAAGAGCTGGTTTTTCAAACACGTACTTTAGAGGATCCATTCTTGCTATTAACCATGTAGTGTGGGTTAACATATATTTCATCAACCTCTTGGTAGCCCAAGCCAATGCATAAAAAGTTTTCTCTAGGAGTGAGTACCTGGTTTCGCAGTCAGTGAATTTCTTGCTGAGGTAATAAATCGCATGCTCTTTTTTCCCTATTTCGTCATGCTGTCCCAAAACACAACCCGTTGATCCTTCAAGAACTGTCAGATACATGATGAGTGGTCTTCCTGTAATGGGCGACATTAAGATCGGTGGCTCTTGCAGATACTGTTTTATTGTTTCGAAGGCTTTTTGGAAATCATCATTCCATACTACCGTCTGATCTTTTCGTAATAACTTAAATATCATCTCACATGTAGCTGTTAGATGCGATATGAACCTTGAGATGTAATTCAATCTCCCTAAGAAACCACACACTTCTTTTTCTGTCCTTGGTGTTGGCATCCCTTTTATAGCTTTTACTTTGTCGGGGTCTACCTCGATACCCCGCTAGCTTACAATGAAACCCAACAATTTGCCTGATCTGACGTTGGATGTACACTTATTCGGATTTAACCTCAGTCTGAACTTGCGCAACCGCTCGAATAACTTTTGCAAATGTATGATGTGTTCCTCCTCCGTGTGGGATTTGGCAATCATATCATCTACATACACTTCAACCTCTTTGTGGATCATATCATGGAATAATTTGACCATTGCCCTTTGATAGGTTGCCCTTGCATTTTTGAGACCGAATGGCATTACTTTGTAGCATAAAGTTCCCCAAGGTGTCATGAAGGTAGTCTTTTCCATGTCTTCGAGTGCCATTTTGATTTTATCATAGCATGAGAAGCCGTCCATGAATGAGAACACTGAGGCTTGAGCCGTGTTATCCACCAGGACATCTATGTGTGGTAACGGGAAGTCGTCCTTGGGGCTTGCTTTGTTTAGATCTCGATAATCCACACACATGCGTACTTTGCCATACTTCTTGGGTACTGGCACAATGTTAGCTATCCAGGGTGGATAATCTACCACTGCTAAGAACCCGACATCAAACTGTTTAAGAACCTTTTCTTTGATTTTGATGGACATATCTGGATGAGTTCTTCTAAGTTTTTGCGAAGCCTGGATTATGACCAGATAGCGGCAAAGGACTGAAGCCTGGAATCGACCAGATAACAGTATAAGAGACTGCGAAGTTTAGATTTCGACCAAATAGCAGTTTACCTGGCCAATTACTAAGAAGCCTGGAATCGACCGGATATTAGTATGCCTTAAATTCAAGTTGAAGCCCGGATGCGACCGGATAACAACTTAATTCCTTCTGAAGCCTGGAGTAGGACCAGATAAGAACAGAGAGATTGCAAAGCCTAGAGAACGACCAGATAGCAAGTTTAATCTCATCTCCCCAGTAAGTCATTGTAAAGCCTAGAGCACGACCAAATAGCAGTCGGTCTTATTTTCCTCAGCAAATCACTATAAAGCCTGGAATACGACCAGATAGCAGTTCATTTTCACCTCCCCGACTAAGAGATGATTCCCCAGTAGAATAAAGGACGACTGAAGCTCCTAAAATTCTATTTCTCTCAAGACAGAGACCAACATTCCCCAGCGAAATCCTCCTCAACAACAGGTATACAGGCTCTCGTAAAGGAATCTCTTATGCGATCGACACTTCTTATGATGGAATCTTTAAGCCCATCCTCTGTCATCAATCTCCAAATGGCATCTATAATCCCATTCTCGACATCACAAGACAAGTACCACCTCATGCGGGTGCAAATTTCTGGGCACTTTAGTGTTTAATCATCTTCCACCTTCGGATCACGAAAGGCAAGCAAGCCAATCTACATCCTCAGGTTTAAGAAGAATGAACAGGGGAAGTTGTTGCACCCCAAAATTTTCCCTCCCATATTTCTAAATACATTTCAAGTGAGATCCTCAAATTTCTCAAGGAAGTCTAAGAGTTGACCAGACAAACTCTCTCATAAGGCAGTCTACCTCAAATTAGGGTTTCATGTTGCATCAAGATGCTTGAGTCCAAAGGGCCTCAAATGCTCAAATTTTCCTAAAATTTTCTCAAGAACATCCATGTCAAGTTTCAAGCCTTGCAGAGGAAGTTTGCTCAGTCAATTGCTCAAAGGCCTAAAAATTGATTGTGCTAGGGCAAAAGTCAACTGTGTCCTACATACAGTCAAACTTCAAGATTTTTGGTCAACATCCTCATTTTGAAGTATTATTCATCATTTGATCAAGGGTTGATCATGATTCCTCAAGGACTGCTCACAATTCATCAAAACCCAAAAGTTGCTAAATTAGGGTTTTGCAGGAAAAGTCAACTCAACTTTGACCAAGCATAACTTTCTCATACTTTATCAGAAATGACCCATCCAAAGCTAATTTTGAAGAGGATTCAATTCCCTACAATTCATATTAAGCTCCAAATTTCAAAATATGCACTCACAAGAATATATAAATTTGGACATTATAGGTCATTTTGAAAAGTCAACAAAAACACCTTTTTTGTCAAAGCTTCATACATGAGCATGGAAGACTCAATTGAGATGAGACCAAAAGGGTTGCTTAGAGGACATCTTAAGCTTTCTAAAAATTCAAAGAACACATCTCTAGGGTAAAAATTGAGGAAGTTATACATTGGAAAAGTTGACCTTTTTTGCAAAATTGCCAAAAGTCAAATGTGGCCAAAATTGCAAATTTTGTCAAATGGGCCCAACTTTTTATGATTGCATTGAGTTTGTAACATGACCCACGACCCATGATCCTTCCCACTTGTCTTTATTTTATTTTTGTCATTTATTTTGATTTTTATTTCAATTAAATCAAATAAAATCAAAATAAAATCATGAAAATATCAAAACTAATCAAAGCTTGAGATTTTGTGCATGTTTAGGCCTCTTATACAGCAGGAAAGAGAATAAAATCGTGCAAGCTTCATTTGGATACAAAAGGATTGGATTTGGCTTGATTTGGAAAGATTTGCATAAGAATCAAATCATGATTCAATCATCTTAATTGAAAAAGATTTGAAGCAAGTTTGTAACCTAATTCATTCTAGGGTACATATAGAGCATGTGCAAACCAAAAACAATGGGATGGGAGGCGTGAAAAGAGAAGAACATATCTCAAAATTTCATAGAAAAGTGGCAATCTTATTTCCTAGTTCCAGGCTTATTCAAGCTATTCCAGGCACACCACTCGTTTGATGGACATCCAAGGACCCTATTCCAATCATTAGCAAGCATTTTCGTGCCCAGAAACATGTTGTAAGTATCCCACGACTTCCATGCTTTTTTTGAAATCGTATATCATAATCATGGCACTCTTAGCATGATTTGTTTATATATTCTGAACCCTTGAATCATTTGCAAGCTAATGGTAATAACCAGTTGTATTTTTATTGGCTATACAGTAAGTTGCCATGTTTAGGGTTTTAGCATCATTTTTAGGGGTTTTGCTTGCATGAACAATTAGACATGGATAGTGATACCATGATGCTCGTGAGGTTGCAACGAGTTGATTGGTACCACTGGTATTAATTTATCATGCGTGCATAGAATTTTGGAGGATCACAGGGCTGTACCTACGCCCAAATGACTGTAGGTAAAAGCCAGACCTTTTACCAACGGAGGGAGGAAGAAGAAGGGTTGCATGGTAGGCAGTGACTGGCCCATTCAAAAATTCGCGCGTTTGATAATTGTTATTTTGTTTTTCCATTATAATAATCATTTGTTGTTCCATATACACAAAGACAAGCCAGCTCAGATGGTCAGCGTTGTTGTGGAAAATCCAAAGGGCCTGGGTTCGATCCCCAGGTCCCCATATTATTTCATGATATTTTTCTTGCATAATCAGGCATACATGCATACAAGGAGACCACCATACACCATCATCCTTCAACCACCAGATCTTTAGCATTCCAGATCCAACGCCTATCACATAGAGGTCTACCATAGGCCTAGTAAAGCTTGTAACATGGGATCTGGAAAAGTCAAGTGGGCTAGGCGTTTTGGGCTCAGAAAATGCAATTAACACCCCCCTCCTTTGCTATAACACCAGGCCCATTCTAATTTCTTCTCTATTTTCTTTTGTTTAATTTATTTTGTTTATATATTTTCTAACACAAATTAAATTCTTTTTTTTTACAAAAAAACATAAAATCAATTTTCACAAATTTAGATTTAGGTTATTTTTATCAAATTTAATTTAATAATTAGTTTAATTTAATTTTAGGGTAATTCTAACCTTTTTGTAAATAATTTAAAATCAATTAGAAAATTAGGTTTTGTTCTTGATTATATTTTTATTTCTTTTCATAAAATAACAAAATACAAAAATAGGTCAAATTAATTATTGTTCTTAATTTAAATTAATTAGTAATTAGGTTTGTACTTATTCAATTAAAACCTTATTTTCTCAAAATAACACAAAAACCACAAAAAAAAATGATTTTTCTTTTAATTAGGTTTAGACAGGGTCAAAACCCTAATTTTTTTCTTGTTCTTAATTCATCGCGCGCGTTTACTATTTTTTGCGATATTAATGTAACTGCTCATGGTATGTAATAGTTTAATTAGGATTTTTCTTTTATTTATCATTTTACGGGTTTTTGGCTATGTAATTAATCCCCCTCCCTGAAGCCTTGTAATAGCGTAGTTTTATTTCTCGCATTTTAATTTTCGCAATTATTAACTGTTAGATGTATGATAATAGGATTGCATGATAAGACTGTATGTTAATTTTTAAAATGGTTAGCAAACCCTAAATGTGCAAAGATAATAACTGAAATCAAATCACTCGCACATGTGCACTACTAGGGTATACTCTCACTTCGTTTTCCTTTGGTAAACTATCATTAGGTATAGGGTGTTTTAGTGGTCACCCTCCTGTCTAAACAAAGATCAAGTGTCCCGTTCAGAAATGTTGCCTCGGAAATGTTGCCTCTGAAAGGTTGCCTCAGAAAGGTTGCCTCGAATATGATCTTAAGACATTAGGGTTATTACTAAGACGTCCTAACATTGCTTTAGTGATCGTACGTCCCTTTCGAATTGACCCTTACAACTCCAACGACGGTGCTTCCTATTTCTCAAATAAGTAGGATAGCGATGTCTAAAGGAAACAAGAACAAAGACATTCTTTTTTCGAGCAGGTAGATGCTAGTAGGTACTTGCTCAAAATCAAACTTTTCCACACTTACACTCTTTTCAAACAAAGTTTTCAAAAACACTTCGTAACACTCTTGAGGAATGATACAAGGGTTAAAACGAAGTAAAACAAAAACTTTTCAAAAAACACACAAACACGGAAGCAATTTTTAAAATGATGAGCAAGTACCTAAGAGCCCGTATAAAACTACGGATAGAAAGGGTGCTAATACCTTCCCTTTCTATAATCTACCCCCTGTACTCAAAATCTCGAAAAAGGAATTTTTCTGTGCTTTGTCCTTTCCAGTTGGATAAAATAAAAGTCGGTGGCGACTCTTGCTTACCGCGATATTTTGCAAATACAAAACACAAAACACAAACCAGTATTAAAACAGTCGGTTCTGCCACCATATCATAGAACTGGCGACTCTGCTGGGGAATCAATAAGTGGGGAATACCTTAGGATTAGTTCATCATAAATGGCTTCTCTTGTTTGTTTTGGTTGCTTTACTGTTAAAGGGTTTTGTATCGGGAGTTACTATACATCCTAACCCGGATCTGGGGGACACCTTTTTAGGTAAGTAGCAATAAACTGTGAGGGAACTGTACGGCGTAGACCGATACGGTTGAAGCAGTAGCTATGTTGATGTGGCACATTGGTTGGTATCGGTATCCCTTGTGGAGAAACGAGGAGAATACGAGGCTGCTATGTGTGTCATTAAGCATCAACTGACCTTAGAACACATAATTGACCAAAATGTCCATTAGGAAGTAGTGAGATAGCCGGCCTCGGTGTAAAGCTGAGAACTGGTTGATACTCGGTACTACACTCATTGAGACCATACTCTCGAGATAGTTCCGGTCGCAAGAAAAGATTGCGTGAGCTGAAACCATGACCGATGGAGGATGGTCAGTGATATTGAGAACCTCTAGAACCCAGTTACTATTATTAGGACAGGTTGAAACCAGCTGAACTTCAAGAGGGTAATACCTAGACCCCATGCAAGCCTTAAACTTAAGGGCTTTTGTGTGACTTATTTTCCTTTACCATGTCTGTTATCTGCTATACTTGTTGTTTGTTTTACCATGACATCATGCATCATAACATAGCATGCATACTTCATTTTGCTAACCATTTCAAATACCAAGGGGATTTATCTTTGTTCTGTTTTTCATATTGTGGCTTCCATGCGCAGAAACACCATCCGAGTTAACTTTGTGCAAATACCTGCTCAACTCAAAGAGTTAGTCTCAAAAGTTTCTGATACTTCTTCATTCATTAGAAGACATGTTCAGCTTCTTAGCTTGGTTACCTCAAGGTTTGATGAGCAGATGA
The DNA here is from genome assembly GCA_948472305.1 of Vicia faba. Classification (NCBI taxonomy): domain Eukaryota; kingdom Viridiplantae; phylum Streptophyta; class Magnoliopsida; order Fabales; family Fabaceae; genus Vicia; species Vicia faba. Next base: position 1,160,697,655 of record OX451739.1, read on the forward strand.
TGAGTGTGCTTTTCCAGTTCTTCGATCCTGTGCACCATTGTTTCACCTTCCCGGATTACCAGCTAGTTCCCACTTTGGAAGAGTTTTCTTACTTACTGGGCATATCTATCCTTGAGTAGATGCCCTTCACAGGTTTGGAAGAGACTCCTAGGCCATAAGACATTGCTTCAGCTCTGCATCTGACACAGGCTGATGTAATATCCAACTGGGAGACACGAAGCGGGGTTGAAGGTTTCTTAGCCAAGTTTCTGATAGATCAAGCTCAACTATTCTGGGATAACTTGGATTTTTAGGCTTTTGAAGACATCTTGGCTCTCCTTATCTACGGTTTGGTTCTCTTCTCGAATCTAGATTCCTTCATAGATGTGAATGCGGTTAAAATCTTCCTGTCTCGCAATCATGTGCCTACTCTTCTGAGTGATATCCTGCATGCCCTCTACACTCGTACTGTGCGTAGAAGAGGGACCCTCATGTGTTGCATGCCTTTGCTGGCGAGGTGGTTTATTTCGCACCTTCCCAAGTCTGTGTTAAAGAATGAGGAAGGTTTAGGATGGTCTTACAGAATAATGTCCCTTTCCCATACAGACATTCTTTGGAGTTCCAAGGCTATGGAAAGCATTGCTGTCATTTACCGATGTGGGGGATACCCTAATGTCCCGTTGCTTGGAATCAGAGGGGGAATAACCTACAGTCCTTCTTTAGCTTTGCAACAATTCGGTCGTGCTCGGAGAGACGGCCCTCATGAGCTACTTCTTACAGATGTTGCCTTTGACTACAAGGAGGACGTTGATGAGCATCGCTGAAGGTTTATACGAGCTTGGGGCATGGTAAACAGATCTGAACCTCAAGAGCTGGGACCAAGGACTTCTCTCCCTTTGCAGCCTTATCTCCAGTGGGTCCGAGCTCGTGCTCAGAAGCTTGGGATACCTTATGAAGTTGTGTTGCCAGTGATTGTGGAGCCCATCAATCAAGAGGGCATTCCTTATACAGTCCTTTATCTCTACATACCCACTGATCTTGGGGCATTGAAGAGATCTTGGATTCAGCTGAAAGAGGAGAGGGATACCTACCAGGAGAAGTATCATGAGCAAGAAAGGAAGCTCTTGAAGCTCACCAGGTAGCTCGAGAATGAAAGAACGGTCAATGACCACGTCAGCACGAAGGGGAAGCATCCATGCGATTTCTGATTTTTCTTTTTTTAGTTTAGATTTGTTTTCGGTTTATTTATTTGTAACGCCTCAAAGGCATTGTCGAACCTTTTTACAAGTTTAATCTAATAAAGTTTGTTTGTTTTTTGGTTTGCAAATTTAAATCTCCCAAAGTCTTTGAAATCATTACATACGCATCCCATTATCATGCACACCATTACAGGTACCCTTACAGGTTTCTCATCTTCTTCGCTGTTTATTTCAGCAGAGATGTCTTCCGATCAAGCTGTCAAAGATCTTCAGGCACAAAATGCCCAATTCTAAGAGATGTTCTTGAGCTTGGCTAAAGGGAAAGAGGACTTGAAAGCTCTCATTCTGAAAGAGAAAGAGAAGAAGAAGAAGAAGAAGAAGGTCGTTCTTTTGAGTATGGGCATAAGGTTTGGGGATAGGTTGAAACAGCAAGCTGATATGTCGTCTTCATCCAAGGGAGGGGAGAACCAAGAAGAAGAAAAGGGCCCCAATCCTACAGTTTCTGATAATGATACATATTATGATGAGGAACGGTATCCTCCTGCTGAGGATAGGTACAAATAACTTGAAGACCGTCTGAGCGTTATGGAGATTCAGAAGATCCCTGGTTTGGATTTCAAAGATTTGGGACTGGCATCTGGGGTGGTGATCCCTCATAAGTTCAAAGCTCCGGTTTTCACCAAGTACAATGGAGTATTCTGTCCAAAACTCCATCTTCGCTCGTATGTCAGAAAAATCCAACCCCACACTGCTGATAGAAATTTATGGGTACACTTCTTTCAAGATAGTATGTCAGGGACTCATCTTGAATGGTTTTATCAATTGGATAGAGCTAATGTCCGAAACTGGGAAGACTTTGTTGCTGCTTTCTACAGGCAGTACCAATATAACACCGACCTTGCTCCCACTCGTACTCAGCTTCAAGGTATGTCAATGGGTGCAAGTGAAGGTTTTAAGGACTATGCTCGGAAGTGGAGAGATTTAGCTGGAAGAGTCCAACCCCCTTTGTCTGACAGGGAGTTGGTTGACATGTTTCTAGGGACGTTGTCTGGTCCATTTTTCAATCATCTGATCGGCAGTTCGTTATCTGGGTTTATTGAATTGATCTTGACTGGGGAGAGAGTAGAAGCTGGTATCCGAAGTGGTAAGATACAGAAGGATACTTCATCAAGTGCAGTTGTTGTACCCCAAAATTTTCCCTCCCGTTTATCAAGATTCTTCTCACAAGACTTCTTGGACTCAAGGCAAGATTAGGGTTTACTCAGCTCAGGATATCTCATCTTGCACTGATAACCCCAAATTAGGGTTTGAGTTTTCACAAGGATTTTTGGACCACCAATGCTTCATGTGACTTTCATACATCATGTTGGACCCCTAAGATTGCTCACAACAAGTTTCAAGCCTTGAACCACATTTTTGACCAGTCAATTGGACAGTTGACCTAAAAATCAGCTTTATTGGGGAAAAGGTCAACCATGGCCAATTTACAGTCAAACTTCATAATTTTTTATCCACAACAACATTTTAGACTCATATGTACCATTTGATCAAGTTTGGATCACAACTCCTCAAGAAATCTGATCAAATCATCAAAAGGGCAAAATGGCCAAAATTAGGGTTTTGACTGAGAAAGGGCAATTTCTGATTTTTAACCTAGCCAATGACCAATTGAGTTCAAACATGATTTCAAGGATCTAATTGAATCATCTTGACCTAATCACATGTTTCAAAAGATCTCAAATTCATTGGATTGACAGATGAATTTTCCAGTCAACTGATCAAAAGTCAACTGTACATTGAAAAGTCAAACTTTGACTTTTTGGTCAAAATCAAGTGCCAAGGGTCATAATTCATCAAGATATGTCAAAATGTGAAACTTTTTTATCAAGAAAACCAAAATTGCAAATTAGGGTTTTGAATTTGAAAATTTTCAAAACTTAGAATTCTTCTAAGTATGGAAACTTTCTTATTTTTTCCCAACTTTCCACCACTTTTTCACCATGATGCAATTTGATTCAAAGAAAACTTCCAACATGAAAGTTGTAGTCCTCCATGAAATATACAACTTTTCTTCACAAACGTTTCCCAAAAGAATCTTGGATCTCAAGTTATGAATTTGTGAACATAGGTCCATGAACTAAATAACTTAGTGAAAATTTGCCCTAATTTAGGCAGTTTTTTGACCCAACTTCATGGACATTTTTCACCTAGTTCCAAGAGGTATCTCAACATTCATTTCAAATATGGATTGTAGAGAACATTGCAAGCTTTCCAAAATGTCCAAGAACTCTCCAATATCATTTGTGGTTAGGGAGAATCGAAGAAGAGAAATTGGCATTTTATCACTTTTGTTCATGCCATTTTCACAAGTGTATCAAGTTGCAAATCTGATCTTGGATGCTTGTACCTTGCATTACATGTCCTAAACTCCTTCTACACTCCATAATTAAATTCAAACTCAGAAGGTAAAGGCTTTATTTTGTCTTTTGGAACATTGTACAAGAGATAATTCCATTAATGGCATAAAGGGCACATTGCCATTTTCATAAAGGTAAGCTTTTACAACTTTATCAACCTTGAGCCTTGGACCTGTTATTTTGTTGCAAGCAGTTTCCACAGGTTTTAAGCAACTTGTACCAACTCCTATCAGCTCACAAGATAGCCAAGTACAAGCATGTTGCATAAGTCATCTCACTTTTCTTAAAATGCAAGAAAAGTGGGCCAAAAGTTCAGAACTGGTACAGCTGCTATGGAGTGGACTTTGTATCATTCTATACAAATATACCAACTCATTACAATGTTGAACACAAATTGATAGCATCCAAAACACTCTCAAGCTCAAAAAACACAAAATTCTGCCAAAACATTGCAGTTCTGCAAAATCATTGCCAACTTCATTTTGGCTCGTGCGTTTTCCCTTTTAACACTTGAAACATCTTATCCACATAATATCAAAGCTATCCAAGCCCTGGTCCTGGTTCTGTGAGCTCTTTTTCAGCCATTGCCATTTTCAAAATTGGAGGTTGCAGCTTGACTTCTACAAAGACTTCTAGCCATCCACAAAGCAAGTTAGGCATTGGAATAGCTTGAAGGAACTTCAAGGAAGCTCACACGATCCTCAGGCCTCACTCAAAGTCCCCACATTGTCATATCCAAATCCAGATGAAGGAGGTATTTTTCAAAACTCTATCTCTCTATTTAGGCATCCTCAAGCCATGATTTGTGAATAAAAAATGTAGTCCTTAGCATGGTGAAGCTGTACATATGCATACTTTCCATTTATATTAACTGAGCTGAGAGAATTTAAAGTTTGAAAATGCTGAAATTTCTAGGTCACGAATTAGGGCTGATAAAATTCTCCCTGATCTTTTAGAGTTAGATTATAAATTTTATATCATTGGAATCGTGAGATAAAATGCTACATGTTTTGTGTTATAAGTTTTTGTTTTTATGCAAGTATGAGCAAGTTGCAGGTTTAAGTTGAAAGCGCGCGCAGGAGGAGACAGAGGACAGGGACGAAGCTTGCCTTGGGCTTTTTTGCATTTCTGGCCTTTTTTTTACTTTTCACACCCCCATGTATTACTTTTGCACCCCCTTGCATATTTGTTTTATTTTTCATATTTCTTTTTATATTTTTATATTTATTGCTTTTATTTATTTTTCTGAATCATAAAAATCATGAAAAATATTTTCTTTATTTTTTGCATTTTATTTTATTTTTTAATTATTTTTTGGCATAAAAAATAGTCTTATTAGGATAATGGACTTTATTTTCTTAAATAAATTGTAAATATATTTAATAAATACTATACATTTTATTTTATTATTTTACATATCAAATATTCAGTTTCTCATACATATTTAATTTTTAATATTGTACATAATATTATTTATTATTTTCTTGTATAAAAATGGACAAAATAAATAATAGAAAACATATATTTCTTTTAATCAAAAATTAGGGTTTCCCCTTTCAAAAATAGTAATATTATTTTTCCTTATTTTCTAGGGTTAATTAATTTTATTTTCTCATACATTAAACAAATACAAAACATTTTTGCATAAATACATTGCATTGCGTATTTAAATATTTATACATTTATTTAATTCGCACAATATTCAATTGGGTTGTAATAGTATTTTTAGGGTTTATTGTGTGCAATATCCCCATTCAAAAACTTGTATCCCCCCTCCCATAATAATTGTTGTAATAGCTTAGTTTACATTTACGCAATTTACCGCTTTATATACTTGTGTAGTAAATTAGGGTTTTGCATGATAAGACCAAAAATCAAACAAATAGAAATGACCTAATACAAGACAAAAGCATGAAAAATAACACACATTACACACAAGCACTCTTAGGGTTTCACCCACTTGGTTGCCTAAAACAAAATGGCCATGTTACGCATGTGAAGTATCTTGGCAAAACAATACAAAAATGAGATCATAGTCCCTCGATGACGCTATCAAAAGGTTGCCTAAACAAATGGTCTTGGTCCCTCAAACATGCTAAGATACTTGGCAACATTGCTATCATGGTCATACGATGACCCACGCCCGTCCCATTTACATCCAAAGATAGGTGTTGTACCCCAAAATTTGCCTTCATATTTTTCCATAAGAAATCACAGCTTCAGACGTTTCCCGATTTTTCAGACTGGCTCAAGAATCGTCAAACAGACTTTTTCTCGTCGGTCAGATAAAATTAGGGTTTTCGTGGCTTTGGAGCAGTTCATACAGTTTGCTTAGGTTTTGTTTGATTTTAGCTCAAGTTTTGATCAGGCGGACGCTTCTTTGGCTTTTAATCAAGAACTAGGGTTTTGTGCGCGTATTCCTCAGAAAGGATTATCTTTACAGTTTCTTTTCAGTTTACTCTGAAATTTAGATTGAGGCGTTTGAATCAAGAAAATTGCAGATTGTTGTTTAATCAGTAAAAGCTAAAGCATTTGATTTGAGAAGAGATAAAAGTTGAGGCGTTTAAATTGAGAATCTACAGTGATTGATTTGATCAGTAAAAGGATAATTGGTTTGATTAACTGTGCATCGGATGCTTGAAGCGCCAGGTTTATTACTGATTTGATGATAAGGCCACAGTGTTGTTAATTATTTTTTCTAAAGTCAGGATAATTGGATACTTCCAGTTATTTTAATTTTAAGAAATTCGAATAATTAAATGAACATTGAATTGAAAGAAGAATTAATTGATCAAGTTGGATTTTTTATTTATGTTCAATTATTCGTTACAATTATTATTTGAATACAGTATTTTACTAAGTATTCTAATGATGATTACAATAATTGAAAGGGAATAAAAAGATTTGATTGGTCAATAAAAGGACTTTTATTTATCTTTAAATTATTTGTATAATTTTTATTGTTTACAGAAATGTTTACAATAATGATATTACAGTAATTTAAATTTAAATAAAACTATCCTAATTTTTCTAAGTTTCCTAATCTTCATCTTCTATCCAATGCTCCCTTGATGCCTTTTTTTATTTTATCGGCAAAGAATAAGAAAAGAGGAAAAAGTCAAAGCAGAGAAAAAATAAATAGTTAAAGCAGACAGATAAAAAAGTTTCATCATTAAAAACAAATGGCCAGAATCAGTTTTACCCTCTTTGCAAATCACGGGATTTCTCCCAGTTCACAAAGAAGGATGGAAGGCTTGCAATGAAACATGAATGCACAAAGTTATGAGTTTTGCACAAATTCAAAATTCTTAAGCCAACTGCATAGTTCAAAACAAACAGCATATGCAAGTAAATCCAAAAAGCAAACTAAGTCCCAATATCAAATCAAATTGTCAAAAAGCTGCCCAAAAAATACCCAAGATGCCAAAACTGTCACAAAGAAGCAGGCAACATGGAAAAGAGATAAAATATGCAGGACTAAACTACTTATGCAAGCAACCTGTTTCCATTTTCATCATTTTCAGCCATTTGCTTTCTCAGAAAAGACAAATGTAAACCATATTGAATGTTTAAAATTTGTCAGGAGAGAGAAGAAGAGAGGAAAAGAATGGGCTTACAGGTTTAGGCATGAAGACAAGATATATAAAAACAAAAACTGCAATAAAATAGTGAGGCAGAAGGCAGAGATATGAAGAAATCAGAATGCAAACAAAACTGTCCATAAAAAGGAACAGAATTATCTTTCCACAAAAGCCTCCAACACGTTTCAAACCCTGCAAGAAAAACTAGTTCACAACACTAACTGTCCAATCCTAAAAAGCCTAGCAGCCTTGACCATCAAATACCCTGCATTCAACAAGCTAAAGAGAACACAAGCCTTAAACCAGTCCAAGAAGAATAACCAAAAAAATTGTCCAAGTCTCAACAACCAGCAAACCTGTAAGTTCACACTTAAACAAAAACCATGTCAAAACTCACAAACTTCTTGCCCAAACCTGTGACCAACTTACAAGGAGCCTAAACCTGCAATACACAAAAAACTCACAAATCATCCTCAACCTGATAAACCAGTAAAATATCAAGCCTAAGCATCAAACAGAAATTAAGCCTTATCTACTGCAAACAAACCACTGTCAACCCAAAACTGAAAACAGCATAAGCACCAAAACACCTAACCTCAAACACATAGCCAAAACCTTCATCTGTCAAGCCACAAACCTGCATTCCAAGACAACACAAACCATCCCAAACCACCACAAAACATCAGCCGTGTCAAACTGTCAAGCCTAAGCATTCAAGGCAACAAAAAGCCCTCAGAAAATATTCATCATTGGGCTATCAAACACACCAACCAACACATCCAGGCATCAAGGCATATCAGAGCGTCAAGCAAAGCAAGCTAGGCAACCAAGTTCAGCAAACAAATATACAAGGCATCGAGGCAACCAGAAGAAAGAGGATAAAGAAGCAAACAGAAGCGAGGCAAGGATATAGAAGAGAAAGAAGGATATACTAGGTTTTCAGTTTGTCATCATCAAACCAACAAGGGGCCAAAGAATACACAAACCAGGAATCCAAGAAAGCTAGCATCCAGTATCATCGAACCTCCACCGTCAAAGCCTCCACGCACCTCCAACCCTTTCCTCCTCCGTCTCCAAGAGGTAGTACAACTTTCTTCCTTTCCTTTTCATACCTCAGCAGAAACACAATAATAAGCATAACATTAGAATGCGAAATCACAACATGCAAAACGAAAACCCTAAACAAGATTGAAACACGAAATCTACCTTTTAAACTATTTCCTGGATGCTCCATGGAGGGAAGAGGAAGGATGGTGGCACCGGTGGCCATTGGGTGAAAGAAGCTCAGAGATGAAGGCGCGAGAAAGACGAAGTGAGAACGATGAAAAATGGCGCTTCTGTCAAACCCAACCCTAATCCGTTTCCCCCAAAATGAAACAAACAATTAACCCTAAACACAAAATGTTATGAGACCTGATGGGCCTCGCCCCATTCTTGCACTAAGCCCAAACGAGTTTCATTAACCCCCCCCCCCCCCCCCCCCCCCCATCCTGCTTCTGATTGTTCTTGGTTTGGGCCCTAAAAAACTCTTTGGCCCATTCAATTTTCCTTTTACTTTTGTTTTAAACATTCATAAACCAAGATTTGATTTATCTTCCTTTTTATAATTCCAACTAGTATATACCATTTTTCATATATAATTTACTTAAATATATTAATTTTATTTATATTAATTCCTAATAAATAATACCTTTTTGTATATAATATATTATTTAAAATACACCATAAACATTTTCTTTTTCTCTAATTAAAATAATTTTATTTGTAAATAAACGCTAATACATAAAAATAATTCTTAAAATAATACTTTACATTAATACTAAAAAATACATAAGATTTAGAATTATTTAAAACACTTTTTTCTTTAAAACTTATTTTGAGTTATACCTAAGTACATAATTTTTCTTTAAGTTAATACATTTCTTTTCTTAAAAATATTTTGTACATAAATAAATCAATACATATTTATTTTCTCAAATTTAAAACATTTTCCTTTCTTTAATTAAATTTTCTTACTTTGTACATATTTAACAAAAACATAAAAAAGAATAAATAAACAGTACTTAATTTATTAAATTCACATTTCTCAACTTGTAAATAAATTACACTTACACCTACACAATACACTTTACATTTGATGCATTATACATTTGCTATTCTTACACTTTGCTATACATTGATTACATTTGATCGCGATTCGATTTGGTTGTAATTATTTAAGTCTCATCCCCCTTTGTGAATTTGTACCCCCACTCCCGGATACTATTTGTAATAGCGTAGACTTTAAAATTCCCGCAATTTACCGCTTTCGAATTATACCATGATTAGACCTAGGGTTTGCATGTACATAAAATCAAACGCTAGATAACCTAATACAAAACAAATACATGAACTCAATACACAATCACACTTGCACCCCCTAGGGTAATCCCACATGTTGCCTTCCAAAATGGGCCATGCTTGCACGTCGAGTTTCTTTGGCAAAACAAATTCAAATGATCATAAGTCCCTCGATGACGCTTTCGAAAGTCGCCTACCAAAATGATCAAGTCCCTTCAAGCAAATTGCCAAAGACACTTGGCACCATTGCATTCATGGTCCGTACGATGACCCGCGCCTGTCCCAATCACATCCTAAACGCAAGATTGTCCACCAAATCTAATGGTGGAACAAAATTGTTAAAAGGGGTCAAAAACATAGAGAAAACCTTTGAGTACAATAAGGGTAGACAAAACTCTTAGTTACTTGAGATCAACTTGCAAAAACACTTGCCTCCTTTTCAAACCACACTCCACAAACACTTTTAAAACAAACTCTCAAAAACATTCGAAACATCTTTTCGAAAAGATACACACTTTTGTAAAACACTCAAACACGAGTAAATTACATTGGTTGCCGAAACAAAGGCATCTATTTCAAAAACATTTTCAAAACACACACATACACCACAATTTCAAGCAATCAAGAATCAAGGCAAGTGATCTAAAACCAAGTAACTAAGAGCCCATGGATAACCATGGATGAAAAGGGTGCTAATACCTTCCCTTTTCATAATCTACCCCCCGAACCCACGAAACATCTCAAAAGGTCTTTTCCTGTGCTTTTTAACCTTTCCTTTAGGAAAAAATAAAAAGTCGGTGGCGACTCTTGCTAAACCGAACAAGTGCGAATACAAAATGCAAAACCTCAAGTCAGTTCTCCCACCGCATCACAGAACTGGCGACTCTACTGGGGATAAATTTAAAAGTGGGGTTAACTTAGGGTTTTTTAGATCACCCTCTTGCATGATTAATTGTTTGCTTTGTTTGCTTTACCTTTGTGGTTCTCTTGTTTGGGCTTGAAATCCTACACCCGGATTTGGGAAACATTCATAGATAGCAATACGTTGTGGAAGCTGTGTGGGGTATACCGACACGGTTGAAGCAATAGCTATATTAGTGCGACATATTTGTGAGTACCGGTAACCCTTGAGTTCAATCAAGGAGAGTACGGGGCCGTTGAGTGATGTCACTAAGCACTAATGACCTAGAACCTTACTTGACCATCTTGGCCTTTTATTAGGGGTAGTGAGATGACCGGCTTTGGTGCAGTCCGATGTTGGTAGATACTCGATACTACACTCATTGAGGGTTATTTTCTTGGAATATTTTGGTCGCCGGTTAAGTGGCTAAATCAAAACGATGAACACAGAAAACAATCCAATGATATTGAGCTCCTTAGAACCCGGTTACTATTTATAGGACAGGTTTTTAAGCCAACTACACTCAAGAGGGTACTTACCTATGAAACCCATGCAAGCCTGAAACTAGGGTTTTGTGTGATTTGCATGTACATATGTTTGTGCATACATCATGAACATCATAAAGCATCATATGCATACAGTAACCATTTCAAGGGTTTGGATCTTCACCTTTGTTCTTGTTTTGTAGGTCATGGAAATTCCACGCAGGAAAACTATCCAAGTCTATCTTGTGAGAATCCCTCCCCAACTCAAGGAGCTCACATCCAGAATTCCCGAAAGCTCCCCCTTCAGTGAAAGACATGGTAGACTGCTCAGCCTAGTCAACACTAGAATTGAAGAAGACATGATGAAGGTTTTGTTCCAGTTCTTTGACCCCCTTCACCACTATTTCACATTCCCCGACTACCAATTGGTGCCCACTTTGGAGGAATTTTCTCAACTCCTGAGAATTCCTATCCTTAATCAACTACCTTTCAACGGTACGGAAAAGGAACCAAAGCCTGAAGATGTTGCTCGAGCACTACACTTGCAACCATCTGACATCAAGGGGCATTGGGAAATTAGAAGCAGTGTCAAAGGCTTCTTGGCAAAATTCTTGTTTGAGAAGGCACAAGAGTGTTGGAATTCCTTGGACCTACAAGCCTTTGAAGAAATTGTGGCGCTCCTCATTTATGGGTTGGTCTTGTTCCCAAATCCTGACCAGCTTATAGATGTCAACGCTGTCAAGATCTTCTTATCCAGGAATCCCATACCTACATTGCTTGGGGACATCCTCCACTCATTTTACACATGAACAATGAGAAGGAGAGGTGTTCTCATGTGTTGTACTCCTCTCCTTGCAAGGTGGTTTATTTCGCACCTTCCACAGTCTGTTTTGAAGAATGACCAAGGCCTAAAGTGGTCACAACGGTTGATGACCCTCACTCACTCTGATGCGCATTGGTGTTCTCGGTCCAGAGAGAATATCATCAGAGTCGATCATTGTGGAGAGTTCCCTAATGTTCCATTACTTGGAATTAGGGGAGGCATTACCTATAACCCTTGTCTAGCTTTGAGACAGTTTGGATATGCACGGAGGGATGGCCCCCACGACATGTTGATTCCCGACCTAGTTTTTGACTTCGACAACGATGCGCAAGGACTTCGCCAAATATTCATCAGAGCCTGGAGGATGCCTAACAAGGTAGATACTAAGACGCTGGGGCACAAGAACTCCATTCCTCTTGAGCCTTATCTCAAATGGGTCCGAACCCGAGCCCAGAGTCTAATGATGCCTTACCCTCATGTTCTCCCTGTGATTAGAGAGCCCGTCAAGGAAGGGGAGGTTCCCTACACCGTCCGGTACCCCGACATGCCAACGTCATGGGAGGAGATGTAGAAGAGTTGGATCCAGCTCAGGGAAGAGAGAGATACTTTTGAAGCCAACTTCTACGCCAGTGAGAAGAAGGTCTTGGAGCTTACCCGCCGACTCCATGAGGAAGAGACTCTCAACACCTACATCGCACCAAAGAGGATGCGCAATGTCTTTTTACCTTGAGAAGTTTTTTTGTAATATTTGGCCCATGGGGCATTTATGTACTGACAATTTTCTTCTTATTAATATGACGTGTGTTCTTCTTTGTTTGCAACAATTGTGAATTTCTAAAATCCTTGAATGCATTGCATAAATAAGCATATCATTCATCATGCGCATAAGCAGGTCTCCACACCAGGTTTCCTTATCTTTCTGCTGTTTATTTCAGTAAGATGGATCTCGAAAAGACGGTCAAAGATCTACAGACTCAGAACTCACAGTTTCAGGATCTCTTGATGACCTTGGCAAAGGGTCAGGAAGATCTAAAAGTGCTGCTGGCAAAGGAAAAGTTGAAGAAGAAGAAGAAGAAGAGAGTCGGGGTGGCTACCCTGGGAAGAAGGTTTGAGGGTGAAGCCAGAAGGGTTCTTTAATTTCCCCCTACATCCGAAGAGGAAACCAGCAAGGGAAAAGGGGTTGCACCACTTTCCGAGTCCGAGGCTGAAGAAGAAGAGGTTGGGGAAGATGAAGACTACATAGAACAACAATACCCGCCCGCCTATGATAAGTATAAAAGCTTGGAAGACAGGTTGGCAGCTATGGAGCTGCAGAGAGTTCCCGGCTTAGATTTCGAAGATTTGGGATTAATCGCTGGAATTGTGATCCCCTCGAAGTTCAAAGTACCAACTTTTGCAAGATATGATGGGTTGTGTGATCGGTGGATCTGGAAATGACTGTTTAACGCTGGTTCGCGAAATGTCGCGGAAGCAAGAGTCGCCACCGTCTTTTATTTTCTCCAAATGGAAAGGACAAAAGCACAGAAAAATTCCTTATAGAGATTGCTCTCGGTTCGGGAGGTAGATTATAGAAAGGGAAGGTGTTAGCACCCTTTCTATCCATGGTTATCCATGGGCTCTTAGATACTTGCTCATTTGTGTTTTCAAAAATGGTTTTCTTTTCAACTGTGGGTTTAAAAAAGTTTCTTTGAAAATTCCAGTTCGACTCTTGTATCGGTCCTCAAGAGTGTTTGAAAAATTGCTTTCGAAAGCTTTTGAAAATGTGTTGGTGTGAAAAGTATTTTTTGAATTTGTTTTGAAATTAGAGCAAGTATCTATAGTCATCTACCTACCCTAAGGAATTCGTCTGTGTAAATGTCCTTTAAAGTAGTGCCATCCCACCATTGAGAGGTAGGTAGCACCACCGTTGGAGGTATTCGGGTCAATTCGAGGTTCGGGACATGGTGATCACCAGAGCAATGGGAAGACACCTTAGAAGCTACCCTCATGCCAGGTTCCCGGATCATGAGGACTTACTAAGACATCCTCTACTCGACGATCACCTTTCGAGGCAAGGCAACAGTGAGGCGTACCCTAGGGGTGGTGTGTGCGAATTGTGTGTCGTTTTCATTTGCATTTATCTTGTCATGTCATTGGTGTTCTACGCTTGATTTTATTTAAGGCCATTCATTCTTGCATGCTTTGTTTAACAGTTAAAAGTTGCGAGGAAAAATAAATCTAAAGCTATTACAAATGGCGCGGGTCCACATCGCCAAAATTAAACCGGACCCGATTTGACAGAAAAGTAAAGAAAATTAAAAGTGCGAGAAGTAATTACAAGGCTTCGGGAGAGGTACATAATTATTTAAACGACATAAAATAAATATGCGAAATTAACTCGAAACGAGGGCATTGGACCCTTTTGCAAAATATTAAAATTAATGAGGAATTAAAATTAAGGAATACTTGTTTTTGGTGTTTTTATGTATTTTGAGATTTTAATAAAAAGAAATTAATTAACATTAACTACTAACCCTAATTCTATTTATTTTTAAATTTATTAAGAAAAATGTTGAAGCTTTTAACCTAATTTAAACCTAAGTGATTTATGTACAATTTAATTATAAAAATAAATAAATAAATAAATAATATTATGGTAAAAAGGAAAATTAAAAGGAATAAAAATTAATTAAACCTAATTCTATATTTTTGTATTTTTGTTATTAAAAGAATTAAAATTAAAACCCTAATCTAAATTAATTTATTTACATGCAATTTGTTTGTGAAAATAATTAAAATAAAATATTTATTTTATTTTTCATCTTTTCTGATTTTTATGAGGTTTTTGTATTTTGTAAAAAAAAAATAATTAATTAAATTAAAACAATAAAGCAAATAAAACAATAATTGAAAAAATAAAATATAAGAAAGAATTGCAAACCAGGGGGGGTGGAAGTCCCAATATGGAGGTATAGGCCTTAGCAATCCGGCCCAGTTAAGCATGGCCCTTTTGACTTTTTTGCATGACACGTATGGGACTTTTGACTAGGGCTTATGGTACACCTCTGATCGTGGCCTTCTGATTAATTCCCTTGGGCACGTGGACGTTAGATTCGGTGGGTGCATGATAGTCTTTGTTACTGAAGCTGCATAGGAATCGTTATAGAAAAATAGTATGGAAATATGGAAGACCTGGGGCTCGAACCCAGGTCATATGCTTTGCCAATAGACTCGCTTGCCATCTGTGCCAGTTGCGCGTTGTTAATATATAATAACAATCAAATAATATAAAAACAAAACAAGGTTAGTGGGAGTCAGCGCGCGAACTTTCAAACCGTCCAACCATTGATGGCCACGAGTTCGTCTTCTTCACTTTTCCTGAAACATAAACAATGAGCAACGGTTTTCTGTGCGTTGCCTAAGACATGCTATTAGAAAATAGCGATTAGGTCATGTGGCCTTATAAATTAGGCGCGAGTATGTTAATCTCTTCGTCTAAGCACGCTCGTTCTAATGATCTAAGTCTCAGCCTCCAATTTTGCCTTATTTCAAAAGCCCTAATTCCAAGGTTGAAGAACCCTAAATATTGACAATGGTAGAATCGTCTGTAGCTTGCAAAAACTCAATCAAACGCATGGGTTAGTTCCAGGATAGCATAAGGAATATGAATCAATAAATGAAATGTCATGAAAATGCATAGATTATAGAACACGATTATGAAATTTTCATGGAATATCTCAGGTTCTGTATACCAATTCCTTGGGCTTTGATGCGTGTTTTTGATTGAGAATCGTTCAGGAACCTTCAAGGAAGCTAATGGAATAGGTTTTGTGCTTTGAATCGACCTGGAAAGCTGTTTTCAGTTTTGAGTTTATGGGAAAAATTTCAGTTTGCAATGGCCTCTTCTGCGCAGCTTTTGTGTCTTTTGTGATTAGGGTTATGATCAGGTATTTGTATGGAGTCTATTAGGTCACAAAAACTCAATCAAATCTCTTGTAATCATTGTTTTGGAAATTTGATTTTCTTAAGGATCTTTTCATATCTTTTCCATGTGTTCTTGTGTCAATTAGGATCCAATCACTCCAAATCTTTCCACATTTAGCTAAGCACGAAATATTGAGTCCAAAATATGTATAAAAAGATTGGTTAGGTCAAGTTAGATATTTTTCATATATTTAAATGATTTAAATGAATTAATATAAATAAAAATTCAAATAAATAAATAAAAATTAGAAAATACTTCCCTTTGGGCCAAGTGGTCGTGCACATGCTTAGAATGATGAATCATGGAAGAAAAAATGGGCCCATTAGCAATTTTAGGTCATTTGAAGTAATGTTGACTTTTCAAAATATCCAAAAATTTCCCAACTTCCACAAGGCATAACTTGCTCAATTTTTAAGATTTTCTCATGTTCTTGGACATTTTGGAAAGGTCTTTGAGTCCTCTAACCAATGCCTTTGGTCCCATGTCATTTTTATTTACCAATCTCAAGTTATGGCCTTTGACTTAAAGTCCCTTTTTGTTGACTTTTGAAAATGACCTATAATGTTGAAATTGATAACTTTTTGTGAGAGCATTTCTTGGACTTGAAGTATGAAGATGAGTTGTAGGAAATGTCTTTCTCTTCAAAATGAGCTTTGGATGGAATTTTTCTGATAATCCATGTGAAAGTTATGCCCTGGTCAATTTCAGTTGACTTTTTCAGCTGTCCAAATAAGGAAACTTTTGCATCTTGATGATTTCTGAGCCAAATTTTGAGAATCATGATCAAGCATTGATCAAATGATGTTTGTGGCTTCAAAATGAGATGTTGACCAAAAATTTGAACTTTTGACTGTCAAATGACCATTTTGCCCCTACAGTTGACTGTAGTGCAATCTAGGGTTTTGACTGTGCAATTTTGAGCTGAATGTCTTGAAACTTGATATGAGGATGCTTGACCATGTTTGTAGGCATATGGGACTTGATTGAGCCCTTGAAAACCTCAACTTCCTTGCCAGAACCAAAACCCTAATTTGACTGGCTTAGGAGGGTGCTTGACTGTGTAGCCCTTGGGGAACTTTGAAGCTTGACTTGGCATTTTCTTGAAGAATTATGGGAGGGCAAATTTTGGGGTGCAACAGTTGCCCCTGTTCAATCTTCTTAGACCTGAGGATGCAGATTGGCGGACGTGCCTTTCGTAATCCGAGGGTAGAAGATGATTGAACACTAGAGTGCCCAGAAATTTGCGCTCACATGTTAGCAGTGTGATGGGGGAATGGGCTTATAGATGCCATTTGGAGATTGCTGGATAGGATGATGGGCTTATAGATGCCATCTGGATGTTGATCGCGTAGGAGATTCCTTAGCGAGCACCTGCATACCTGCAAAACAGAAAATGAGTACCTGACACGTTGCAGGAGCTGATTTTTAGATGCTTGGTATAGATATGTCCTGACTGGTTGCAGGAGTTGAGTCTGGAATTCAGAAAGGTTGGCGAGTTGTCTTTACTGACAGGTTATTTCCAAGGACGGGTGGTCTTTATCGACGAGTGTCTATAATGACGAGTGTCTACGACTACGAGTGTCTATAACGACGAGTGTCTATGACGAGTGTCTATAACGAAAAGTGTCTATACTGACGAGTGTCTATACCGACGAGTGTCTATCACGACGAGTGTCTATCACGACGAGTGTCTATCACGACGAGTGTCTATCACGACGAGTGTCTATCACGACGAGTGTCTATCACGACGAGTGTCTATCACGACGAGTGTCTATCACGACGAGTGTCTATCACGACGAGTGTCTATCACGACGAGTGTCTATCACGACGAGTGTCTATCACGACGAGTGTCTATCACGACGAGTGTCTATCACGACGAGTGTCTATCACGACGAGTGTCTATCACGACGAGTGTCTATACTGACGAGTGTCTATCACGACGAGTGTCTATCACGACGAGTGTCTATCACGACGAGTGTCTATCACGACGAGTGTCTATCACGACGAGTGTCTATCACGACGAGTGTCTATCACGACGAGTGTCTATCACGACGAGTGTCTATCACGACGAGTGTCTATCACGACGAGTGTCTATCACGACGAGTGTCTATCACGACGAGTGTCTATCACGACGAGTGTCTATCACGACGAGTGTCTATAACGACGAGTGGAAGTAATTTTAACTGGATTTGTCTTCTTTGACTGGATGTTTTTTAATGGCAAGATGTTTTCAACGACGGGTGTCTATACTGACGAGATGTCTTCAATGACAGGTGTCTTCTTTGACTTTATGAAGTAGTTTAACTGGACATGTCTTCTTTGACTGGATGAACATCAGAAAAACCTTTGGGATTTCACTGGGCTTGTCTTCTTTGACTGGATTTGTCTACTTTGACTGAATTTGTCTCTTTGACTGAGTTTGTCTACTCTGACATAGCTGATCATTTAACTGTATCCTTCCTGAAAGGTAAAGGTCAATCATATGCAGTGCATGATATGGGTCAAGCAACGACATAAATGAGATTGTATGACATGACGCACATATACATGTATCATGATGTATGAAAATGTGATGTTTATGAATATATTTTTCGTCTAGGAAAATGAATCCTTGACGGATGCCGGGAAGTCACTCCTGGGCTGATGTTGGAGAACAGATTTTGCTTCCGCTGGATGATAACTGCAAGAATACCGGTAGGAGAAGATGACTCCGTTGCGGAATAAACTTGGCAAATGGAAGATTCTGCGGGGAGAAAAAAACTCTAGCGACCATGCTGGGAAGTGATACTCTGTGGGGAGAGAGATACACTGCTGAGTTGATAATGGTAACTTGCTGAGGATACGCTTGCTGCTGGAAGTGTTGATGGACTTTGCTGGGGTAAGAAGACTTCGTCGAGGACGCTCTTTCCGCGGCTTTTGGCTGAGGATAACCCAGTTATATCTTGTTAAGGAAATAACTCTTTGAATAAAGCCGGACGACGCGTTCGTGTTCTGCAGGGAGTGAAAGTATCTGGGTCGCATTCTTCAGCCGAACCTATCTTGGTACCTCGATGGACAGAGCAACCGGATCTTTTAGACAACTCATTATTGCCCCAGTTTCAGTGGGAGAAGGCACTTGTAGGAGTACTTGACAAGTCTTCTAGTAGGCAGGTGCCGAGATGCTGGGACATAGTCGTACGCTTTGATCCCTAACTTTTGCCTGGACCGCCCTTTCAGGTTTTCAGTCCACCGGGATACCCATTTTTGCCCAAGCCGCCTTTTCAGGTTTTCGACTTGCCGGGTGTACCGATTTTTTCATTTCATCCCTTCATTTTGCCCGAACCCTTTTGGTTCGCCGGGAAGCCCTTACTTTTGCCTAGGTATGTCAACCTAGCGGGTCTTTGATTATGCGCAGTATTTTTTCGACTATGTCCGTGTCCTCAGGATATAGGGAATTGCCCCTGTCATAAGTGTTTTGTCATGCCATCAGAAGGTGTTTGATCAGGCAAGATTTGTTGCTGGAATGCCCCCAAGTGACTCAGGCGGAGATTTGCCCCAGGCTATTTGGCCTTTGAGAGATTCTCCGAATCTTGATTGGATTGCCCCAGATAATGGGCAATAGTCATGTCATGCCCCTTGATTGGAAGGGCTTTTGTTCACTAGGTATTCATCGTGCGAATTTTCCTGTTGTTCGAACAAAAAGTCATATGCAAACAAAGTTATGTTAAAAATGCAAAGCTCATGTCTGTCTTGAAGATTTTGAAAATGCATTCTTTTTCATAAAACAAGTGATTGTTTGTAAAACGTGATGTCAACTCTGTATTTACCATAAGCCTTAAGGAGTCAGGATACCTTTCGTAACAGTATGCTTTCGAACTAACCCATGCTTCAGCTAGGACTTTTGAGGGTTATAACGTGGCCTGGTTCACGGTTTTAAGAAACAAAGGATAAAGGCTCAAATTATTTGTACCCACCCGCTCTTCGTGACGTTCTCCAAACCTAAACTCAGTTGATCATACGTTAGACCTTGTTTGAGTCTTTGCTTTGATGTTCCAATGAGGGTCCAGAAATGGATGATTTATTTTGAATAGGCAGTCATTTCTCCTTTTTTTTGTCGAGGGTTTGTAGGACCTCTTCTTTTTGATTTTGCTATCCCTTTCTTTTTTTGCCTGAACTGTTTCCTTTTTTGGAATCACAGTCAGCGGGATGCCCCAGTTTTGTAAGTCTCCTTCATGGGTTTTGACTTAATGGTTTTTTTATTTTTTTGAGATAATGACTGCCTTTCTTTATTGATTATTCGGAACCATCACTGTCTTTTTTCGTAAGGATCTCTTTGGTGCCATTCGTTATGCACTTGGATCAACTGAGAGACTACCCTGCCCCAGGTTATGATTAAGGGTTTCAATTTTCGAAAAGAAAAACTCCTACTTCTTTGGCTCAGATGGGTTGACGAGGGATTATCATCCTTATAACTCCAGTGTTTAGGGATTGAAACAATGCCTGTACCTCATCAGCGGGGTCTGTTCAAAAGCATACTGTAAAGATCATGGTATCGTTTTCGTCATCCTCCCTCAAGAGGCTTAGAATTTTCAATCAAGAGTTAATCATCACAAAAATATGAAAACAGTTTTAAACATAGTAAACATAATTACTTCAAAACAGACAAGTGTAATGCATTAATGAAATAACCAAATTTGACATGAAACAAAATGTTTGAACAATTGAAAGAAAATTACAACTTGAATATTTGAATGAATAAAACTAATCCTAGCCATGTCTTGGCAAGGGAGCAGTGATCACATTGGGAGCCTCTGGAGAGTCGAGCTGGACTTCTTTTGCGTCAATCAGATCTTGAACCCTGTTTCTCAAAGTCCAACAGTCATCTGTAGCGTGCCCCGGGCTGTCAGAATGATAAGCGCAGCGAACATTGGGGTTATACCTTGAAGGCGTCCTGTTGGGATTCTTTGGAGGGTCCATGAGAGTTACCAACTTGGTTTCCAGCAATTGTGGCAATATCTGTGACAAGGTCATGCCGAGGGGAGTAAATTGCCTCTTAGGTCTTTCTTCCCTTTGTTGGTGGTGACGCTGAGGAGCACCGGCCGGCTTTGCAATAGCTACTGCGTTGACAGCACTAGATTCTCTTTTGGATGGTTTCTTCTCAGTGTTCGAGGAGTCGCCATTATGTATTTTCCCCGACTTGATGCCAGCTTCTATTCTTTCCCCGGTCAAGATCAAATCTGTAAACCCAGCAACAGAATTCCCAATCAGGTGGTGGAAGAATGGACCAGACAGGGTCCCCAAGAACATGTCGACGAGCTCGCGGTCAGTCAGAGGTGGTTGTACCCTTCCAGCAAGGTCTCTCCATTTCTGAGCATATTCTTTGAAACCTTCACCTGCACCTATAGACATTCCTTGAAGTTGAGTGCGCGTGGGAGCAAGGTCGGCATTGTACTGGTAATGCTTGTAGAATGCCGTGGCCAAGTCCTCCCAGCTGCGAATGTTGGCTCCACTCAGTTGATAGAACCACTCGAGCTGAGTCCCTGAGAGACTCTCCTGGAAGAAGTGGATCCATAAGTTTTTGTCAGCTGTATAGGGCTGGATCCTCCTTGTGTAAGCCCTGAGATGCAATTTAGGACAGGATGCCCCGTCGTATTTAGCAAAGGCAGGTGCCTTAAACTTGTGCGGGATCACTACCCCAGAAGACAGGCCTAGATCCTCGAAGTACAGGCCGGGCACTTTTTGTATCTCCATCGCATTTAGCCTGTCTTCCAACTGTTTGTACCTGTCCTCAGCTGGAGGGTACTGCTCATCATTGAACTCTGTCTCGTTGTCGGAGACCACTGGACTGGGAACCCGTTCCACTTGATGACTGCCTTTCCCCACAGATGGAGTTGTCCTCTCAGTTTGATCCTGCAGGGTGTTCCCAGATCTGCGCCTAGGGCTGAACAAAACAGTCCTCTTCTTCTTCTTTTCTTTCTTCAAGAGCAGAGCCTTCAGATCTTGTTGCCCTTGGGTCAAATTCATGATCAGCCCTTGGAACTGGGCGTTCTGAGCCTGGAGGGCCTTGATAGTGTGCTCGGTTGAGGATTCAGGATTCATGACGAGACTGCTGAAATAAACAGCGAAGAAGGTAAGTAACCTGCAGAGAAAGGGTACCTGTTATGCAATGATATGTATGACATGTATGCAATGATTTCAAGGACCTCGCGGGGTAAACAGAGAAACTTGTTAGAGTCGAAAACTGGTAACTTGATTGAAGGTACTTCATGTTGTTGAGAGTCCTTCTTCAAGGGTCAAAGGCTCGCCATATCCAGTGGGTCATAGCCCCTGACAACCTTGTCTAGAGGAAAATAAATCCCCTTTGCCCCTTGCTGGACAGTTGGTTCATCATGACCTGCATCACAAGCCCTTGAGATCCTTGAAATGGGTTAGGATGTATGCAATGGTATGATGTTATGCTATGCATGGGGTAATGTATGTAACCCTGTTATGAGCCCTAATTAAGGACTGCAAACCAAAACCTACAAGAAACTTAGTGTACCCTGTTATAAGTCCCAATTAGGGCCTATGAACAAAACCTGCAAGACATTCGGTAAACTTTGTTATGAGTCCTAATTAAGGACTATAAACAAAACCTGCAAGAACTCAAGAGTTAGATAACAAGCATGCAAATGGTCAAGTACGAAGGCACACAAGTCACACAAAGAGCCCTTAGAGTTTAGGCCAGCATGAGGTCTAGGTATTACCCTCTTTCAGTTTGTTGGTTCATACCTGTCCTAATCAAAAGTAACCGGGTTCTTAGAGGATCCCAATATCATTGACTACCCTCAATCGGTCATAACTCCAGCATCGCAATCTTTTCTTGCGGCCAGAACCATCACGAGAGTTTAGCCTCGATGGGCGTAGCATACTGCTACTGTTCTAATGGCCAAGTTGGGTCATTTAAGGTT
Source organism: Vicia faba (assembly GCA_948472305.1). Lineage (NCBI taxonomy): Eukaryota > Viridiplantae > Streptophyta > Magnoliopsida > Fabales > Fabaceae > Vicia > Vicia faba. Next base: position 1,160,720,273 of record OX451739.1, read on the forward strand.
CTAAGGTTGTTGGTGCTTAATGACTCCTCAGAAGACCCATATTCTCCTCGTTGCGACACAAGGGATATCGGTACAGACCAAGGTGCCACACCAATGTAGCCACTGCTTCACCCATGTCGGTCTACGCCGGACAGGTCCCTCACAGCTTATGCTACCTAAACAGGGTATCCCCAGATCCGGGTTAGGATCTATGTAACTCCCATGCAACCCACAAGTTTAAAGCAAGCAAATCAATACAATTGAAAACACAGTTATGAACTAACCCTAAGGTACACCTCACTTTAAGTATGGTTCCCCAGCAGAGTCGCCAGTTCTGTGATCGGTGGATCTGGAAATGACTGTTTAACGCTGGTTCGCGAAATGTCGCGGAAGCAAGAGTCGCCACCGTCTTTTATTTTCTCCAAATGGAAAGGACAAAAGCACAGAAAAATTCCTTATAGAGATTGCTCTCGGTTCGGGAGGTAGATTATAGAAAGGGAAGGTGTTAGCACCCTTTCTATCCATGGTTATCCATGGGCTCTTAGATACTTGCTCATTTGTGTTTTCAAAAATGGTTTGCTTTTCAACTGTGGGTTTAAAAAAGTTTCTTTGAAAATTCCAGTTCGACTCTTGTATCGGTCCTCAAGAGTGTTTGAAAAATTGCTTTCGAAAGCTTTTGAAAATGTGTTGGTGTGAAAAGTATTTTTTGAATTTGTTTTGAAATTAGAGCAAGTATCTAGAGTCGTCTACCTACCCTAAGGAATTCGTCTGTGTAAATGTCCTTTAAAGTAGTGCCATCCCACCATTGAGAGGTAGGTAGCACCACCGTTGGAGGTATTCGGGTCAATTCGAGGTTCGGGACATGGTGATCACCAGAGCAATGGGAAGACACCTTAGAAGCTACCCTCATGCCAGGTTCCCGGATCATGAGGACTTACTAAGACATCCTCTACTCGACGATCACCTTTCGAGGCAAGGCAACAGTGAGGCGTACCCTAGGGGTGGTGTGTGCGAATTGTGTGTCGTTTTCATTTGCATTTATCTTGTCATGTCATTGGTGTTCTACGCTTGATTTTATTTAAGGCCATTCATTCTTGCATGCTTTGTTTAACAGTTAAAAGTTGCGAGGAAAAATAAATCTAAAGCTATTACAAATGGCGCGGGTCCACATCGCCAAAATTAAACCGGACCCGATTTGACAGAAAAGTAAAGAAAATTAAAAGTGCGAGAAGTAATTACAAGGCTTCGGGAGAGGTACATAATTATTTAAACGACATAAAATAAATATGCGAAATTAACTCGAAACGAGGGCATTGGACCCTTTTGCAAAATATTAAAATTAATGAGGAATTAAAATTAAGGAATACTTGTTTTTGGTGTTTTTATGTATTTTGAGATTTTAATAAAAAGAAATTAATTAACATTAACTACTAACCCTAATTCTATTTATTTTTAAATTTATTAAGAAAAATGTTGAAGCTTTTAACCTAATTTAAACCTAAGTGATTTATGTACAATTTAATTATAAAAATAAATAAATAAATAAATAATATTATGGTAAAAAGGAAAATTAAAAGGAATAAAAATTAATTAAACCTAATTCTATATTTTTGTATTTTTGTTATTAAAAGAATTAAAATTAAAACCCTAATCTAAATTAATTTATTTAAATGCAATTTGTTTGTGAAAATAATTAAAATAAAATATTTATTTTATTTTTCATCTTTTCTGATTTTTATGAGGTTTTTGTATTTTGTAAAAAAAAATAATTAATTAAATTAAAACAATAAAGCAAATAAAACAATAATTGAAAAAATAAAATATAAGAAAGAATTGCAAACCAGGGGGGGTGGAAGTCCCAATATGGAGGTATAGGCCTTAGCAATCCGGCCCAGTTAAGCATGGCCCTTTTGACTTTTTTGCATGACACGTATGGGACTTTTGACTAGGGCTTATGGTACACCTCTGATCGTGGCCTTCTGATTAATTCCCTTGGGCACGTGGACGTTAGATTCGGTGGGTGCATGATAGTCTTTGTTACTGAAGCTGCATAGGAATCGTTATAGAAAAATAGTATGGAAATATGGAAGACCTGGGGCTCGAACCCAGGTCATATGCTTTGCCAATAGACTCGCTTGCCATCTGTGCCAGTTGCGCGTTGTTAATATATAATAACAATCAAATAATATAAAAACAAAACAAGGTTAGTGGGAGTCAGCGCGCGAACTTTCAAACCGTCCAACCATTGATGGCCACGAGTTCGTCTTCTTCACTTTTCCTGAAACATAAACAATGAGCAACGGTTTTCTGTGCGTTGCCTAAGACATGCTATTAGAAAATAGCGATTAGGTCATGTGGCCTTATAAATTAGGCGCGAGTATGTTAATCTCTTCGTCTAAGCACGCTCGTTCTAATGATCTAAGTCTCAGCCTCCAATTTTGCCTTATTTCAAAAGCCCTAATTCCAAGGTTGAAGAACCCTAAATATTGACAATGGTAGAATCGTCTGTAGCTTGCAAAAACTCAATCAAACGCATGGGTTAGTTCCAGGATAGCATAAGGAATATGAATCAATAAATGAAATGTCATGAAAATGCATAGATTATAGAACACGATTATGAAATTTTCATGGAATATCTCAGGTTCTGTATACCAATTCCTTGGGCTTTGATGCGTGTTTTTGATTGAGAATCGTTCAGGAACCTTCAAGGAAGCTAATGGAATAGGTTTTGTGCTTTGAATCGACCTGGAAAGCTGTTTTCAGTTTTGAGTTTATGGGAAAAATTTCAGTTTGCAATGGCCTCTTCTGCGCAGCTTTTGTGTCTTTTGTGATTAGGGTTATGATCAGGTATTTGTATGGAGTCTATTAGGTCACAAAAACTCAATCAAATCTCTTGTAATCATTGTTTTGGAAATTTGATTTTCTTAAGGATCTTTTCATATCTTTTCCATGTGTTCTTGTGTCAATTAGGATCCAATCACTCCAAATCTTTCCACATTTAGCTAAGCACGAAATATTGAGTCCAAAATATGTATAAAAAGATTGGTTAGGTCAAGTTAGATATTTTTCATATATTTAAATGATTTAAATGAATTAATATAAATAAAAATTCAAATAAATAAATAAAAATGAGAAAATACTTCCCTTTGGGCCAAGTGGTCGTGCACATGCTTAGAATGATGAATCATGGAAGAAAAAATGGGCCCATTAGCAATTTTAGGTCATTTGAAGTAATGTTGACTTTTCAAAATATCCAAAAATTTCCCAACTTCCACAAGGCATAACTTGCTCAATTTTTAAGCTTTTCTCATGTTCTTGGACATTTTGGAAAGGTCTTTGAGTCCTCTAACCAATGCCTTTGGTCCCATGTCATTTTGATTTACCAATCTCAAGTTATGGCCTTTGACTTAAAGTCCCTTTTTGTTGACTTTTGAAAATGACCTATAATGTTGAAATTGATAACTTTTTGTGAGAGCATTTCTTGGACTTGAAGTATGAAGATGAGTTGTAGGAAATGTCTTTCTCTTCAAAATGAGCTTTGGATGGAATTTTTCTGATAATCCATGTGAAAGTTATGCCCTGGTCAATTTCAGTTGACTTTTTCAGCTGTCCAAATAAGGAAACTTTTGCATCTTGATGATTTCTGAGCCAAATTTTGAGAATCATGATCAAGCATTGATCAAATGATGTTTGTGGCTTCAAAATGAGATGTTGACCAAAAATTTGAACTTTTGACTGTCAAATGACCATTTTGCCCCTACAGTTGACTGTAGTGCAATCTAGGGTTTTGACTGTGCAATTTTGAGCTGAATGTCTTGAAACTTGATATGAGGATGCTTGACCATGTTTGTAGGCATATGGGACTTGATTGAGCCCTTTAAAACCTCAACTTCCTTGCCAGAACCAAAACCCTAATTTGACTGGCTTAGGAGGGTGCTTGACTGTGTAGCCCTTGGGGAACTTTGAAGCTTGACTTGGCATTTTCTTGAAGAATTATGGGAGGGCAAATTTTGGGGTGCAACAGGTTGTCTTGCCCAAAAATGCACCTAAGGTCGTACGTCCAAAGAATCCAACCTCACACTTCTGACAGAAACCTTTGGGTACACTTCTTTCAAGATAGCCTGTTTGGCACTCAGCTAGACTGGTTTTACAAGCTGGAAAGATCAGAGATACGTAGTTGGGAGGATCTGGCGGCTGCTTTTTATCGCCAATATCAGTATAACTCTGACCTGGCACCAACCCGTACTCAGCTTCAGAGTATGGGGATGGCCTCAGGTGAGGGATTCAAGGAGTATGCCCAAAAATGGCGCGATTTGGCTGGAAGGGTGCAGCCACCTCTTTCAGATAGAGAACTTGTTGATATGTTCCTAGGGACCCTGTCTGGTCCATTCTTTAACCACCTGATCGGTAGCTCCTCCGCAGGGTTTACTAAATTAATTCTGACTGGAGAGCGAGTAGAGGCCGGTATCAAGAATTGTAAGATTCAAAAGGAGGCCTCTGCATCTACAATTGTTAAGAAATCATTTCCGACAAAGAAAGAAACAGTTGTTGTGTACTCTCAGAGAGGAGCAGGAAGAAGTGAACGTCGGTCGACTGTGGGGGCCGTAATGATCCAAAATCCATCAAACGATCAGCCTCGCAATAACCAGCCCAGACCTAAACAGCAATGGGCAGAACGGCCACCACGACAGTTTACCCGTATCAATATGACACCTGCGCAAGTTCTTCCACACCTGTTGAAATTGAATCTCACCAAGATTAGGGAAGCACCAAAAGTTGTGAATACTGCTTCACCGCACTATCACCCCCATGCTAAGTGCGCCTACCATTCCGATAGCGTCGGACATGACACAAATGATTGTTGGGCACTAAAAAATAAAATCCAAGACTTGATAGATGCGAAAGAGGTGGAGTTCGATGCCCCAGAGAAGCCGAACGTGATATCTGCTCCGATGCCGAAGCATGGTCGAAATGTCAATGCTATTGAGGAAGATTTGTATGTTTCCGATGTCAATGACCTGATGACTCTGCTGTTAACAATCAAGTTAAACCTGCTAAGAGCCGGGATTTTCCCGGGATGCAAAGAAGACTGCTACTGTTGTTACTCTCTGCCATTTGATTGCCCGTCACTGAAGAAAGGCATCCAAAGCCTGATGGACAGTCGACAAATTCTGTTTGAGAAGATTCCTGCTATCCCAACCCCTACTGAAGATGTCTCAATTATCACCATTCACGCCAATCTTTCCAAGGCCGTCAGAAAGCCTGTTAAGATTACATCAGCTACAAAGATTGTTCCCTTGAAAATAACTATGCCTGGGCCTGTCCCCTACAGTTCTGACAAGTCAATACCATGGAATTACGGTGGAGACATCTACTACCATGGTGTTAAACAAGTTGAAGTGACCGAAGAAAGCTCTGATGAAGAGGATGCCAGCATTGGAAACGTTGCTGGTACAAGCAAGATCACCCGAAGTGGGAGAATATTTTCTCCAGAGATTGCCCCCCCAAAGGCAATCTTTGGACCCTCAGCTGCTGCCAGAGTTAATCCTGCGCCAATAAAACTTTCCGCCAAAACTCCTTTGATTGAAGAAACTGGTATTCCTGTTGTTGTCCCTCCTTCTCCAGCTGATAAAGGAAAAGGGATCCAAGATGAGCTCGTCAGGACGAGGGCTCAACCTTTGGTCATCGCGGAAGCCTCTAAGAAAGAGATGGAGGAGATCCTGAAGATAATTAAAAAGAGCGATTATGACGTGGTAGAGCAACTGGGGCAAACCCCCTCGAAGATCTCCATGTTGGCATTACTGCTTTGCTCTGAGGCACACGCTAAAGCATTGATAAAATTCCTAAAGGCAGCCCATGTGCCCCAGGAAACCTCTGCAGACCAATTCCAAAATTGTGTGGCCAGCCTTGCTGCAGACAATGGATTAGGTTTCTCTGATGCCGACCTAACTCCTAAAGGTAGAAACCACAATGATGCTTTGCACATTTCAGTCGAGTGTCGAGGGACCACTCTCGCACATGTCTTGGTCGACACCGGTTCTTCGCTAAATGTACTACCTAAGAAAGCTTTGGACCGGCTGGATTGTGAAGGATTGGAGCTGAAGCCGAGTGATATTATTGCCAGAGCTTTTGATGGTTCGAAGAGAATGGTCCATGGGGAAGTTGATATTCCCATCAAGGTGGGCACTGAGGTATTTAAATCTACTTTCTATGTGATGGACATCCGTCCATCATACTCTTGCTTGCTAGGTAGGCCTTGGATCCATCATGCGGGGGCTGTCACCTCCTCCCTACATCAGATGTTGAAGTACCCTGTCAAAGGAAAAATCATAACCGTACATGGTGAAGAGGAATATATGATCAGCCACTTGAACTCTTTTCGGTATGTAGAGGTGGAAGGGGAATTCATTGAAACACCATTCCAGCACTTCGAGGAAGACTCTCCTGAAGGGGCAGTAGCAAGAGTGGTAGCCGAGGTACCGAAGCAGGTGGTCGGGATGGCATCTCTGAAAGATGCAAAGGCTGCATTGAAGGAAGGGAAGAGCTCAACATGGGGTCAGTTGCCCGATGTTCCTCACAAAACAGACAAGTTTGGTTTGGGATTCACTGTTGCGGGGCAGAAAGCTATGCGCCGCTCAAAGATTGAAAGAACGCCTGTCAAGATTTCCCCTTATGGAATCAACGCTTTGGAGGGTGAAGACGAAGAGGCCGACATTGAAGATTGGATCTACCCAACTATCGAAGGAGGACTACGCAACTAGGAGGCAAAGGATTTTGTCCCCATTACTTTTATTAATCAGTAATTATCTGTCAAACATTTCATGTTGGTTTGTAATATTTACTCTTGAACAATCCGTACACTACTTTTTCACCTCATGTCTTACCCGGGGCATGCAGGTCCATTTGTAAGGGTTTTGATTATTTTCATATCCATATGCCATGTTTAATGATTCATTGGACGTTTTTCATTGATAAACTGCTGTGTTCATTTTCTTTCCTTTTTGCATTTTGTTTGTTTAAGGATGGCTATCCCTTACACACACCCACACTCACAAATGCAGGTACCCATCCACTCTGGATTCTATGGGTAACTATTCTGCTATGTCCTTCAATAACTCTGAAGATCTGGTCAATCAAGCTGAGTATGAAGATGGTGAAGGTTGTGAAGTGTCGGAAGAGCTGGCCAGACTTTTACAGCAAGAAGAAAAGGCCATCTTGCCTCACGAAGAGTTGTTGGAAACTGTCAACTTAGGAACAGAGGAAGACCGGAAGGAAGTACAAGTGGGTGCCAATCTGGAACCGAGTGTCAAGGAGCGCCTGATACAGCTGTTGAATGAATACGTCGAAATCTTCGCCTGGTCTTACGAAGACATGCCTGGGTTGGATACCGATATAGTAGTTCATCATCTGCCTACCAAGGAAGATTGCCCTCCGGTGAAACAAAAGGTCCGCCGGATGCGTCCAGAAATGTCCGAGAAAATCAAAGTCGAGGTTATGAAACAATTTGATGCCGGATTTCTAGCGGTGACGTCTTACCCTCAGTGGATTGCCAACGTGGTGCCAGTACCGAAGAAGGATGGTAAGGTCCGAATGTGTGTTGATTACAGGGATTTGAATAGGGCGAGCCCTAAGGATGATTTCCCTCTGCCTCATATCGACGTTCTGGTTGATAACACTGCCCAGCATAAAGTTTTCTCCTTCGTGGACGGTTTCTCCAGTTATAATCAGATTAAGATGGCTCCTGAAGACATGGAGAAGACCACTTTTGTTACTCAGTGGGGCACCTTTTGCTACAAAGTCATGCCTTTCGGGTTGAAAAATGCTGGGGCAACCTACCAATGTGCCATGGTTGCTTTATTTCATGACATGATCCATCATGAAATTGAAGTATACGTCGACGATATGATTGCAAGGTCCCGAACTGAGGAAGAACACCTTGACCACCTACAAAAGCTGTTTGACCGTTTGAAGTTGTACAAGCTGAGGTTGAACCCAAACAAGTGCACCTTTGGGGTGAGATCTGGAAAATTGCTAGGCTTCATTGTAAGCGACAAAGGTATTCAAGTAGATCCTGCCAAAGTGAAAGCCATACAAGAGATGTCGACTCCCAAGACAGAGAAAGAAGTCAGAGGCTTTCTAGGACGGTTGAACTACATTGCCCGATTCATCTCGCATCTAACCGCTACTTGCGAACCAATCTTCAAGTTGTTGAAGAAAGATCAAGTAGTGCGTTGGAACGACGAATGTCAGGCCGCTTTCGAAAGAATCAAAGAATATCTTCAAGAACCGCCCATTCTTATGCCACCGGTTGAAGGAAGACCTCTAATCTTATACTTGACAGTGCTTGACAACTCAATGGGGTGTGTGCTGGGGCAGCATGACGAGTCTGGCCGAAAAGAGCACGCTATTTATTACCTTAGCAAAAAGTTTACCGACTGTGAGACCCGATACTCACTGCTCGAGAAAACTTGTTGCGCTTTGGTATGGGCTGCTCGCCGACTGAGACAGTATATGTTGACTCACACTACTTTGTTGATTTCAAAAATGGATCCAATCAAGTACATATTCGAAAAGCCCGCCTTGTCCGGAAGAATAGCAAGATGGAAAATGATCTTGACGGAATACGACATCCAGTACACGACTCAAAAAGCAATCAAGGGAAGTGTATTGGCAGACCACTTGGCACACCAGGCAGTGGACGATTACCAACCAATGAACTTTGAATTTCCAGACGAGGATATCATGGTAGTAACTGATTGTGAAGTACCTGGACTGGATGAAGGACCTGAGGAAGGATCTCGATGGTCTATGCACTTTGACGGAGCCTCGAACGCTTTGGGTAATGGTATCGGCGCTGTGATCATATCCCCTAAAGGCACTCATACTCCACTCACTGCCCGACTATGTTTCGACTGCACCAACAATATGGCAGAGTATGAAGCATGTATCATGGGTCTTCAAGCTGCAATTGACTTACGGATCAAGTTTCTGAGTGTCTTCGGAGATTCCGCTCTCGTGATCAATCAGATCAAAGGCGAGTGGGATACGAAACACCCAAATCTTATTCCTTACAAGGAGTATGTGCTGACATTGGTTCCCCATTTCAAAGAGATAACATTTGAACACTTCCCGAGAGAGGAGAATCAGTTAGCAGACGCGTTAGCTACGATGTCTTCTATGTTCAAAGTCAAGTGGGACAATGAAGCGCCCCGGATCATTATTTGGAAGAAGGATGAACCGGCACATTGCTGCGATCTCGAGATAGAAGAAGTAATAGAAAAACCCTGGTATCATGAAGTGAAGAGATACCTTGAAGCTCAAGAATATCCCGAAGGCGCGTCTGTTAATGACAAGAAGTTCCTGAGAAGGTTTGCAGCAAAATTCTTCCTCAGCAACGGCATTCTCTACAAGCGAAACCATGATTCAACCTTACTGCGTTGTGTAGATAAGACTGAAGCAGAAAATATCATGACAGAGCTGCATGAGGGTACCTTTGGAACGCATTCCAGTGGACATACCATGGCAAAAAGAATCCTTTGGGCGGGATATTTCTGGTCCACAATGGAAGCCGACTGTTATCAGCATTCCCGGACCTGTCATAAATGCCAAATCTATGCTGATAAAGTGCACATTCCTCCGGTTCCTCTGAACATTTTGACAGCACCTTGGCCTTTTGCGATGTGGGGCATTGATATGATTGGCGAAATCAGACCTACGGCATCTAACGGGCACCGCTTTATCCTGGTAGCAATTGATTACTTCACGAAATGGGTTGAAGCGGCTTCCTATGCTACGGTAACCAAGAATGTCGTGGCACGGTTCATTCGGCATAACCTGATCTGCCGCTACGGTGTACCTGAGAGGATCATTACGGATAATGGTACCAATCTTAACAACAAGATTATCACTGAGCTCTGCGAGCAATTCAAGATACAGCACCACAATTCTTCCCCCTACCAGCCGAAGATGAATGGGGCTGTAGAAGCGGCTAATAAGAATATCAAAAAGATTGTGCAGAAGATGACAGTGACCTACAAAGATTGGCATGAAATGTTACAGTTCGCTCTTCATGGGTACCGTACCTCAGCGCGGACGTCAACAGGGGCAACTCCCTTTGCTTTGGTCTACGGCATGGAGGCGGTCTTGCCTATTGAAGTCCAGATACCCTCTCTCTGAATAATGAAGGATGCGGGATTGAACGAAGATGACTGGATCCAAACTCGGTTTGATCAATTAAACCTAATTGACGAAAAAAGACTTACTGCTATCTGTCACGGTCAGACATATCAAAAACGGATGATCAAGGCTTTTAACAAGAAAGTTAGACGACAGGAGTATCGAGTTGGGGATCTGGTAATCAAGCGCATTATCTTGCCGCAAAGTGATCCCAGGGGCAAATGGACTCCTACCTACGAAGGACCGTTTGTGATTAAGAACATATTTTATGGTGGTGCGATGATTCTGGCCACCATGGATGGCGATGATTTGCTGCACCCCGCGAATGCAGACATAGTCAAAAGATACTACGCATGAAATAACCCGACAAGTCGAAAACCCGAAAGGGCGACTTGGGAAAAAATGGGCATCCCGGTGAACCGAAAACCCGAAAGGGCGGTTCAGGCAAAAATTAGGGATAAAACAAAAAAATCTGTACACCCGGCAAGTTGAAAACCCGAAAGGGCGGCTTGGGAAAAAAGGGGTTTCCCGGTGAACCGAAAACCCGAAAGGGCGGTTCAGGCAAAAGTTAGGGAATTAAAGCGTATGACTATGTCTCGTCGGATCACTTTAAGGACAATCTCTTCATCAACGAACTCCAAGCTTCTGATCAATCCAGTCATCGGCAGGCGAAGCATCGAATGGACAAATATTCAGAGTTGTGAAGGCTATTAGCAGAATAGAATCCCATAGAATTATTTCACATAGCCATCTTGCTTTTGTATAAAACTTTCAATTCCTACGGCGACATCCTCTTACAAGGATGCCTGTCTCCTTTGTACAAAGACACTCATAGAAAGTTAATACAAATACTTTTCCAAATACACAAATTTGCTTTGTCTTTCTTTCACACTTATGTTTACTCGAGAAACGTCCAATGTTTTGTTAAGAAGGCATATGCATTTGAACATAGTCATTTCCTCTCAAATCAGGAAAAGACGATTACTGATAGGTGGAAGGTACAGATAGATGTCTCGATGCCCTTTCAGAAGGAGTCCCCAAACAGAGTTTAACTCTAGGATCCCCAGCAGAACAAGAGCTTTCTCAAAACTGATCTCCCCATCCTGAGAACCTTCCAGAAGCTAACTCCCATCAGAGTCAAGTTTCAATATCCCCAGCGGAGCTAAAACTTCCAACTGTCAATCCCCATTGGAACCAGACCAGTGAGCATCCTCCCCACAGAGATACTTCCCACCAGACCGAAGATCCTCAAATCTTACCTCTCCAGCTTAAGTCTACCAGGTCCTGAACACCCCCAGCAGAGATCATCAGAATTCTCTCATCCCATAAGTCACCAAGGAGTTCCAATCCCCAGCAGTGGTCCTAAGATCCCCCAACAAGTGAAGATCTTGTTCCCCAAGCAGATTAGCAGACAACAAGGATCTCTTATCCTCAGTAACCCCAGGGTTCTTCCATTATGGTTTTATTTCCCCAACATTTGTCCAGGATTTATTCTCCAGAACAAGTTACATTCCAGATTGATCGGTCGTTCAACAACTCCTTCATCATCTGTTGGAAGCTACAGTCGTCGAAGATCAAATTCTCACAAAATTCAAGTTATGAAGCCCGGATTTGACCGGATAGTATCTTGATCGCTACGGCACATTGTGAAGACCGGACTACGACCGGATAACAGTGTCAGACTACCGCAAAACCTGGATTGCGACCAGATAGTGGTATCCCCTCAGAGCAAGCTTTGAAACCCGAATTCGACCGGATAATAGTTTAATCCCCTACAAGTCATTGTGAAGACCGGACTACGACCGGATAACAATGTCAGATTACCGCATAGCCTGGATTACGACCAGATAGTGGGATCTCCAAAATTCAAGTTATGAAGCCCTGATCCGACCGGATAACATCTTAATCTCTACAGCACATTGTGAGAACCGGACTGCGACCGGATAACAGTGTCATATAATCGCCAAGCCTGGATTACGACCAAACAGCAGTCAAGAATACTACGAAGCCTGGAATCGACCAGATAGTGGTATATCTTCAACACAAGCCGTGAAGCCCGGACTTGACCGGATAGCAGCTTATCAAGTTATTGTGAAGCCTGGATTGCGACCAGTTGACAATACAAATCTCTGTGAAGCCTGGATTACGACCAGAACAGCAATCAAGAATACTACGAAGCCTGGAATCGACCAGATAGTTGTATATCTTCAACACAAGCCGTGAAGCCCGGACTTGACCGGATAGCAGCTTATCAAGTTATTGTGAAGCCTGGATTACGACCAGTTGATAATACAAGTTTCTGTAAAGCCTGGATTACGACCAGACAACAGTCAAGAATACTACGAAGCCTGGAATCGACCAGATAATGGTATATCTTCAACACAAGCCATGAAGCCCGGATGCGACCGGAAGGCATCTTAGCAAGCTATTGTGAAGCCTGGATTACGACCAGATGACAATACAAGCTTCTGTGAAAGCCTGGAGATCAACCAGATAACAGTTAAGCATCAGCAGAATGAAGACCCATTCTCGGTTCTTCACAGAATATTCGAATATTCTCCAGTGAAGACCTCCTCAAGGCCGGAATTCCCCAGTAACTTGGCATACAACCCAAGCTCCTGATCCCCCAGCAGTGGTCCCAGGACTCCTCATCTTCAACGATCAAAGGATTCTTGCCCTACCCAGCAGCCAAGGATTTATTTTCCCTGGCAGTAGTCAAGATTCCTTTATCTTCAACCATCCAGGATTCGTCTATCCTCAGCAAGACAGCTCATTAGCTTACATACGCATTCATCACATTCATATCATGAACGTTGATATAACATATATTGCATCATGCATCATGACATTGCATACGATTAACTCTTTACCTTTTAGAGGTGAGATCAGTCGACAGACAAAAATCGTCATCTCCCGATATTCTTTCTAGAAATAGTTCAGATATGACCCAGACACGGCGACATTCTGATACTTGTTCCAGATTCATCCAGATGCAGTTTTACACGGACTCATCATCAGGAAACCCTACACCGGGTCCTTCTCGACTTCAAGACTTCTGAAAACAGTTTACGGATTCTTCCCAACACCGGATGTTAATCTATCGCTTATTCAGTTTCTTCTCAACTTTTGAAAACAGTTTACGGACGCTTCCCAACAACGGATGCTGCTCTATTGCTTATTCAACTCCGACTCCTGAAAACAGTTTATAGATTCTCCAAACACGGATGTCAATCTATTGCTTGCTCAGACCCCCAGTTTAGAGATGTTCCAAAACATGGATACCTTTCTGATACTCGTCCACTCACCGGTGACATACAGTTCAACACCACCAGATGGCATCTATAAGCCCATCCTCCTATCAGCAGTCATCAGATGGCATCTTTAAGCCCATCACCAAATGGCATCTTTAAGCCCATTCCCTCTACCATCACATTACCGAGTGCAAATTTTCTGGGCACTCTAGTGTCCAAACTCCTTTTACCCTCGAGTCGCGAAAGGCAAACTTGCCAATCTAACTCTTCGGGTCCAAGAAGATTGAACAGGGGCAACTGTTGTACCCCAAAATTTGCCCTCGTATTTTTCCATAAGAAATCACAGCTTCAGACGTTTCCCGATTTTTCAGACTGGCTCAAGAATCGTCAAACAGACTTTTTCTCGTTGGTCAGATAAAATTAGGGTTTTCGTGGCTTTGGAGCAGTTCATACAGTTTGCTTAGGTTTTGTTTGATTTTAGCTCAAGTTTTGATCAGGCGGATGCTTCTTTGGCTTTTAATCAAGAACTGGGATTTTGTGCGCGTATTCCTCAGAAAGGATTATCTTTACAGTTTCTTTTCAGTTTACTCTTAAATTTGGATTGAGGCGTTTGAATCAAGAAAATTGCAGATTATTGTTTAATCAGTAAACGCTAAAGCATTTGATTTGAAAAGAGATAAAAGTTGAGGCGTTTAAATTGAGAATCTACAGTGATTGATTTGATCAGTAAAAGGATAATTGGTTTGATTAACTGTGCATCGGATGCTTGAAGCGCCAGGTTTATTACTGATTCGATGATAAGGCCACAGTGTTGTTAATTATTTTTTTCTAAAGTCAGGATAATTGGATACTTCCAGTTATTTTAATTTTAAGAAATTCGAATAATTAAATGAACATTGAATTGAAAGAAGAATTAATTGATCAAGTTGGATTTTTTATTTATCTTCAATTATTCGTTACAATTATTATTTGAATACAGTATTTTACTAAGTATTCTAATGATGATTACAATAATTGAAAGGGAATAAAAAGATTTGATTGGTCAATAAAAGGACTTTTATTTATCTTTAAATTATTTGTATAATTTTTATTGTTTACAGAAATGTTTACAATAATGATATTACAGTAATTTAAATTTAAATAAAACTATCCTAATTTTTCTAAGTTTCCTAATCTTCATCTTCTATCCAATGCTCCCTTGATGCTTTTTTTATTTTAACTGCAAAGAATAAGAAAAGAGGAAAAAGTCAAAGCAGAGAAAAAATAAATAGTTAAAGCAGACAGATAAAAAAGTTTCATCATTAAAAACAAATGGCCGGAATCAGTTTTACCCTCTTTGCAAATCACGGGATTTCTCCTAGTTCACAAAGAAGGATGGAAGGCTTGCAATGAAACATGAATGCACAAAGTTATGAGTTTTGCACAAATTCAAAATTCTTAAGCCAACTGCATAGTTCAAAATAAACAGCATATGCAAGTAAATCCAAAAAGCAAACTAAGTCCCAATATCAAATCAAATTGTCAAAAAGCTGCCCAAAAAATACCCAAGATGCCAAAATTGTCACAAAGAAGCAGGCAACATGGAAAAGAGATAAAATATGCAGGACTAAACTACTTATGCAAGCAACCTGTTTCCATTTTCATCATTTTCAGCCATTTGCTTTCTCAGAAAAGACAAATGTAAACCATATTGAATGTTTAAAATTTGTCAGGAGAGAGAAGAAGAGAGGAAAAGAATGGGCTTACAGGTTTAGGCATGAAGACAAGATATATAAAAACAAAAACTGCAATAAAATAGTGAGGCAGAAGGCAGAGATGTGAAGAAATCAGAATGCAAACAAAACTGTCCATAAAAAGGAACAGAATTATCTTTCCACAAAAGCCTCCAACACGTTTCAAACCCTGCAAGAAAAACTAGTTCACAACACTAACTGTCCAAGCCTAAAAAGCCTAGCAGCCTTGACCATAAAAATACCCTGCATTCAACAAGCTAAAGAGAACACAAGCCTTAAACCAGTCCAAGAAGAATAACCAAAAAAACTGTCCAAGTCTCAACAACCAGCAAACCTGTAAGTTCACACTTAAATAAAAATCATGTCAAAACTCACAAACTTCTTGCCCAAACCTGTGACCAACTTACAAGGAGCCTAAACCTGCAATACACAAAAAACTCACAAATCATCCTCAACCTGATAAACCAGTAAAATATCAAGCCTAAGCATCAAACAGAAATTAAGCCTTATCTACTGCAAACAAACCACTGTCAACCCAAAACTGAAAACAGCATAAGCACCAAAACACCTAACCTCAAACACATAGCCAAAACCTTCATTTGTCAAGCCACAAACCTGCGTTCCAAGACAACACAAACCATCCCAAACCACCACAAAACATCAGCTGTGTCAAACTGCCAAGCCTAAGCATTCAAGGCAACAAAAAGCCCTCAGAAAATATTCATCATTGGGCTATCAAACACACCAACCAACACATCCAGGCATCAAGGCATATCAGAGCGTCAAGCAAAGCAAGCTAGGCAACCAAGTTCAGCAAACAAATATACAAGGCATCGAGGAAACCAGAAGAAAGAGGATAAAGAAGCAAACAGAAGCGAGGCAAGGATATAGAAGAGAAAGAAGGATATACTAGGTTTTCAGTTTGTCATCATCAAACCAACAAGGGGCCAAAGAATACACAAACCAGGAATCCAAGAAAGCTAGCATCCAGTATCATCGAACCTCCACCGTCAAAGCCTCCACGCGCCTCCAACCCTTTCCTCCTCCGTCTCCAAGAGGTAGTACAACTTTCTTCCTTTCCTTTTCATAACTCAGCAGAAACACAATAATAAGCATAACATTAGAATGCGAAATCACAACATGCAAAACGAAAACCCTAAACAAGATTGAAACATGAAATCTACCTTTTAAACTATTGTCTGGATGCTCCATGGAGGGAAGAGGAAGGATGGTGGCACCGGTGGCCATTGGGCGAAAGAAGCTCAGAGATGAAGGCGCGAGAAAGACGAAGTGAGAACGATGAAAAACGGCGCTTCTGTCAAACCCAATCCTAATCCGTTTCCCCCAAAATGAAACAAACAATTAACCCTAAACACAAAATGTTATGAGACCTGATGGGCCTCGCCCCATTCTTGCACTAAGCCCAAACGAGTTTCATTAACCCCCCCCCCCCCCCCCCCCCCATCCTGCTTCTGATTGTTCTTGGTTTGGGCCCTAAAAAACTCTTTGGCCCATTCATTTTTCCTTTTACTTTTGTTTTAAACATTCATAAACCAAGATTTGATTTATCTTCCTTTTTATAATTCCAACTAGTATATACCATTTTTCATATATAATTTACTTAAATATATTAATTTTATTTATATTAATTCCTAATGAATAATACCTTTTTGTATATAATATATTATTTAAAATACACCATAAACATTTTCTTTTTCTCTAATTAAAATAATTTTATTTGTAAATAAACGCTAATACATAAAAATAATTCTTAAAATAATACTTTACATTAATACTAAAAAATACATAAGATTTAGAATTATTTAAAACACTTTTTTCTTTAAAACTTATTTTGAGTTATACCTAAATACATAATTTTTCTTTAAGTTAATACATTTCTTTTCTTAAAAATATTTTGTACATAAATAAATCAATACATATTTATTTTCTCAAATTTAAAATATTTTCCTTTCTTTAATTAAATTTTCTTACTTTGTACATATTTAACAAAAACATAAAAAAGAATAAATAAACAGTACTTAATTTATTAAATTCACATTTCTCAACTTGTAAATAAATTACACTTACACCTACACAATACACTTTACATTTGATGCATTATACATTTGCTATTCTTACACTTTGCTATACATTGATTACATTTGATCGTGATTCGATTTGGTTGTAATTATTTAAGTCTCATCCCCCTTTGTGAATTTGTACCCCCACTCCCGGATACTATTTGTAATAGCGTAGACTTTAAAATTCCCGCAATTTACCGCTTTCGAATTATACCATGATTAGACCTAGGGTTTGCATGTACATAAAATCAAACGCTAGATAACCTAATACAAAACAAATACATGAACTCAATACACAATCACACTTGCACCCCCTAGGGTAATCCCACATGTTGCCTTCCAAAATGGGTCATGCTTGCACGTCGAGTTTCTTTGGCAAAACAAATTCAAATGATCATAAGTCCCTCGATGACGCTTTCGAAAGTCGCCTACCAAAATGATCAAGTCCCTTCAAGCAAATTGCCAAAGACACTTGGCACCATTGCATTCATGGTCCGTACGATGACCCGCGCCTGTCCCAATCACATCCTAAACGCAAGATTGTCCACCAAATCCAATGGTGGAACATAATTGTTAAAAGGGGTCGAAAACATAGAGAAAACCTTTGAGTATAATAGGGGTAGACAAAACTCTTAGTTACTTGAGATCAACTTGCAAAAACACTTGCCTCCTTTTCAAACCACGCTCCACAAACACTTTCAAAACAAACTCTCAAAAACATTCGAAACATCTTTTCGAAAAGATATACACTTTTGTAAAACACTCAAACACGAGTCAATTACATTGGTTTCCGAAACAAAGGCATCTATTTCAAAAACATTTTCAAAACACACACATACACCACAATTTCAAGCAATCAAGAATCAAGACAAGTGATCTAAAACCAAGTAACTAAGAGCCCATGGATAACCATGGATGAAAAGGGTGCTAATACCTTCCCTTTTCATAATCTACCCCCCGAACCCACAAAACATCTCAAAAGGTCTTTTCCTGTGCTTTTTAACCTTTCCTTTAGGATAAAATAAAAAGTCGGTGGCGACTCTTGCTAAACCGAACAAGTGCGAATACAAAACGCAAAACCTCAAGTCAGTTCTCCCACCGCATCACAATAGGGTTGTTTACCAAATCAATGGTAAATCAACAATGTCAATGGAATAAAAATGCATAAGAAAGACATTTGAGTAGGTAGATAGCTTCTAGTTACTTGTACCATTCCAAAACAATCCTTGCTATTTTCAAAAACAAACACACACATTTCCAAAACATTTCCAAACATTTTACAAAACATTGAAACATTTTTCAAAAGACAAACATCTTTGTATACATTCTCACGAACGAGAATCATTACAAAGATTGCCTAAACGATGGCCTCTTTTCAAAATACTTTCAAAATCACACCAAACACAAAGCACCATTTCAAACAATTTCAAAGCAAAGCAAGTGATCTAAACAAGTAACTAAGAGCCCATGGAAAACCATGGATGAAAAGGGTGCTAGCACCTTCCCTTTTCATAATCTACCCCCTGAACTCAAGAAAACATCTCAAAGGTCTTTCCTGTGCTTTTTTACCTTTCCTTTTTGGACAAAATAAAAGTCGGTGGCAACTCTTGCTAACCGCAACATTTGCGAACACAAACATAAAACCTCAAGTCAGTTCTCCCACCGCATCACAGCAGCAAAGAAGTCTTTCACCGGTAAGAAAGAAGCTAGTGCAGTCTATGGCTCGAGGAGCCAAAGATGACCTGAACACCGTCAAGCAATAAACGCGGTAGTGATATCAAGACCCACCGTTGCTCCACAATGCAACAATCAACAAAGGGTGGAAAGACCACAGAGACAGTACACTCGGCTCAATATGACCTTGTCTCAAATTCTACCATAATTATTGAAGACCAATCTGGTAACTCTGAGGGAGTCCCCGAAGAATCCCAACACCACATCTCTGTTATATAACCCGAATGCCCGCTGCGCCTATCACTCTGATGGCCCAGGTCATGATACAAACAACTGTTGGGCCTTGAATAATAAGGTGCAAGACTTGATCGAAGCCAAAGAGATTGAGTTTGACGCTCCGGAGAAGCCCAACGCCATAACTGCTCCTATGCCCAAACATGGTCATGGAGTGAATGTTATGGACGATGATTTATTTGTCACCTCCGTGGAAGAAATTTCTACTCCTTTGATGACATTTAAGAAGAATCTATTGTTGGCCGGTTTATTTCCGGGTTGTGGCGAAGGTTGCCACATGTGTTCAATTCTGCCTGCTGGTTGCCACTTATTGAAATCAGGTGTTCAACGCCTGATGGATAACAAAGAGATACTGTTCAAAAAGACTATGATTCTGTTGGTTCCAATTGAAGAAGTTGCCATCATAACCATTTCTGCCAATCCTTCCAAGGTTTCCTCGAGAAAGCCTGTTAGGATTACACCCGTTCCTAGAATCGCTTCGTTAATCATTATTGTCCCCTGGTCCTATCCCATACACTTTAGATAAGGTTGTCCCTTGGCACTATGGAGCTGATGTATATTACCATGGAGTTAAACAAGACTTAAAGAGTGAAGAATTTGATGCTGATGTCAGCAATATTGTCAGGGCTAGCAAGGTCACCAGAAGTGGAAGACTCTTTTCTCCCGAGATTTCCCCTCCGACTGTCCACAAACCTGTTGTCATTCCATTTGCTGGTACATCAACTATTGTCTCAGTTTCTACTTCAGTTGTCACCCCTGTCGCCGAGTCATCTGGGACTCGGGGAAAAGAAATCACAGGTGAGCCTGCCCGGACGGAGGCACCTAAGAAGATCATTGTAGAGACATCTAAGCATGAGATAGAGGAAATTTTGAAGATTATCAAGAAAAGCGACTATAACATAGTCGAGCAGTTGGGTCAGACCCCGTCTAAAATCTCCATGTTGTCCTTGTTATTGTATTCTGAAGCCCATACAAAGGCTTTAATTACTTTCCTCAAAACTGTGCATGTGCCGCAGGAAACTTCTGTCGATCAATTCAAAGACTGCGTAGCTATTTTGACTGCCGACAATGGGTTGGGTTTCTCAGACGCAGATCTGACTGCTAAAGGAAGAAATCACAATGATGCTCTGCACGTCTCGATCGAGTGCAGGGGCACTACTATGTCCCATGTACTGGTGGATAACGGATCCTCATTGAATGTTTTACCAAAGAAAGCATTAGATCGTCTGGTCTGCGAAGGTTTGATTCTAAAGCCTAGCAATATCGTGGTCAGGGATTTTGATGGGTCAAAAAGGATGGTGCACGGGGAGGTGGACGTCCCTGTTAAAGTTGGCTCTCAAACTTTTGCATCTACTTTCTACGTGATGGATATCCGACCATCATATTCTTGCTTGCTGGGTCGCCCTTGGATTCATAAGGCTGGGGCAGTGACTTCTACGTTCCATCAAATGTTGAAATATCCAGTGAAGGGGAAGATCATCACGGTACAAGGTGAAGAGGAGTACATGGTGATACATCTCAATTCCTTTCGCTACATGGAGATGGATGGGGAATTCATCGAAACCCCTTTTCAGAACTTTGAAGAGGTCCCCCAGACTTTGACGTTGACTGAGGTTTCTACTGACAAACCTCCGATGAAGATGGATTCCCTCAAGGATGCCAGGGTTATAATTGAAAAAGGTGGGTGTTCAAATTGGGGTCAGCTCCCTAATTTCACACACAAAACTAACAAGTTTGGTTTGGGATTTACTACAGGGGCTCAAAGGGATGTTAGGCGTGTGCGGGTTGGAAGACCTCCTTTGCACATCAGTAATCAGGGAGTGAATGTAATTGAGGATGATAAAGAAGAATCAGATATCGACAGCTGGATCTACCCTACAACCAATGGTGGATTGAACAACTAGACGGCGAAAGACTTCATACCTGTTTCTTTTATTACATAGTAATTGACTTTTGTTTTGAGATTTGTAACAGACAGTTTGAAACTTTACGGCCCGGTGCCTTGCCTGAGGCACCTTGGCTTTGTTTGTAAGGGCTTATTATTTGTCATTTTCATATATCATCAATAAAGCATTGGACGTTTTCTTGCATTACAAATTTTACGCTCTTTGTTTTTTTTCTTCTTTTCTATCTCGCACTTTATCAAAATAGCTATTGTCTTACACACACTCACATATCATAATGCAGATCCACATCCACTCTGGATACCGTTGATAACGACTCTGCTATTTCCAGTTATGACTTTGAAAATCCGATCAACCAAGTCGAGGACGAAGGTGAGGATGATTGTGAAGTGCCTGGGGAACTTGCTAGACTGTTACTACAGGAAGAAAGGGCCATACAGCCTCATGAAGAGCCAGTGGAATCAATGAATTTGGGTACAGAGGAAGACAGGAAGGAGGTCAAGATAGGTGCGAATCTGGAGCCTAGTGTCAAGCAACGGTTGATACAGATGCTACGCGACTATGTTGAGATCTTCGCTTGGTCTTATGAAGATATGCCTGGTTTAGACACCGATATTGTGGTTCACCGCTTGCCAACTAAAGAAGATTGCCCTCCGGTAAAGCAGAAGGTTCGTCGTATGCGCCCTGAGATGTCAGAGAAAATTAAAGTTGAGGTCATGAAACAGTTTGACGTCGGATTCCTAGTTGTTACTTCTTACCCGCAGTGGGTTGCCAACGTGGTTCTGGTACCTAAGAAATATGGTAAGGTACGGATGTGTGTAGACTATAGAGATCTGAATAGGGCGAGCCCCAAAGATGATTTCCCACTTCCTCACATCGATGTTCTGGTCGGCAACACCGCGCAGCATAAAATCTTCTCCTTTATGGATGGTTTTTCTGGTTACAATCAGATCAAGATGGCTCCCGAGGACATGGAGAAGACAAACTTCGTTACACAGTGGGGCACCTTCTGTTACAAAGTAATGCCTTTCGGGTTGGAGAATGTTGGGGCAACGTATCAGCGCGCCATGGTCGCTTTGTTCAACGACATGATTCACCATAAGATTGAGGTTTACGTTGATGACATGATTGCAAGGTCCCAGACTGAAGAAGAACACCTTGACCATCTCTAGAAACTGTTCGACAGGTTGAAGATGTACAAGCTGAGGTTAAACCTGAACAAGTGCACCTTCGGGGTAAGGTTTGGTAAGCTGCTCGGTTTTGTTATTAGTGATAAACGTATTCAGGTGGAGCCCGCCAAGGTAAAGACTATACAGGAGATGTCGGCTCCCCGCACAGAAAAGGAAGTTAGAGGCTTTTTGGGATGTCTAAATTACATTGCCCGATTCATTTCACATTTGACTGCTACTTGTGAGCCAATCTTCAAGCTGCTGAAGAAAGATCAAGTGGTAAAATAGAATGATGAATGTCAGACCGCTTTCGAAAGGATCAAAGAATACCTTAAAGAGCCACCTATTCTGATGCCACCAGTTGAAGGAAGACCTTTGATCTTATACTTGACAGTACTGGACAATTCAATGGGGTGCGTGTTGGGGCAGCATGACGAGTCTGGCCGAAAAGAGCATGTTATTTACTACCTTAGCAAAAAGTTTACCGACTGCGAGACCCGATACTCGTTGCTCGAGAAAACTTACTGCGCTTTGGCATGGGTTGCTCGCTGGCTGAGACAGTATATGCTGAATGACACTACCCTATTGATATCAAAGATGGACCCAATCAAGTATATCTTTGAAAAGCCTGCCTTGTCCAGAAGAATAGCAAGATGGCAGATGATCTTAACTGAGTATGACATCCAATACACAACCCAAAAAGAAATCAAGGGGAGTGTGTTGGCGGATCATTTGGCGCATCAGGTAGTGGATGACTACCAATCCATGAATTTCGAGTTCCCGGATGAGAATATCATGTTGGTGACCGACTGTGAAGAACCTGGACCGGATGAAGGACCTAAGGAAGGATTCCGATGGTCTATGTATTTTGATGGAGCCTTAAATGCGTTAGGTAATGGCATTGGCGCCATGATCATATCTCCTGAGGGCTGTCATACTCCATTCACCGCCCGATTGTGTTTTAACTGCACCAACAATATGGTGAAGTATGAAGCGTGCATCCTGGGCCTTCGAGCAGCTATTGACCTGAGGATTAAGTTCTTGGGTGTATTCGGAGATTCTGCTCTGGTGATCAGTCAGATCAAAGGCGAGTGGGATATGAAGCACCCAAATCTTATTCCTTGCAAAGAGTATGTACTGACGTTGCTCCCACACTTTGAGGAGATAACCTTTAAACACTTTCCAAGATAGGAGAATCAGTTAGCGGACGCGCTAGCTACCATGTCTTCTATGTTCAAAGTCAGGTGGGACAATGAAGCTCCTCGGATTACCATTGAGAGGTTGGACGAACCCGCACATTGTTGTGATATTGAGACTAAAGAGGTAGCAGATAAACCCTAGTTTCACGAGGTAAAGAGGTACCTTGAGGCTCAAGAGTACCCCGAGGGTGCATCTGTTAATGATAAGAAGTTTCTGAGGAGATTCGCTGTGAAGTTCTTCATCAGTAATGGTATCCTTTACAAGTGTAACCATGATTCAACCTTACTGCGATGTGTGGACAAGAACGAGGCAGAAAGGATTATGGCAGAGTTACATGAAGGTACTTTCGGAACTCATTCCAGTGGACACACCATGGCAAAGAAAATCCTACGGGCAGGATATTATTGGTCTACTATGGAAGCCGATTATTATCAGCATTCTCGGACCTGTCATAAGTTCCAAGTTTATGATGATAAGGTGCATGTACCTCCAGTTCCTCTGAACGTTTTGACAATTCCTTGGCCTTTTGCAATGTGGGGCATCGACATGATCGGCGAGATCAGACCTACTGCGTCCAACGGGCATCGTTTCATTCTGGTAGCTATTGATTATTTCACGAAGTGGGTTGAAGCAGCTTCCTTTGCTACAGTAACAAAGAACTTCGTAGCGCAGTTTATCTGACACAATATGATCTGTCGATACGGTGTACCAGAGAGGATCATTACGGACAATGGTACAAATCTCAACAATACGATGATCACCGAGCTCTACAAACAGTTCAAAATACAGCATCACAACTCTTCTCCCTACCAGCCGAAGATGAATGGGGTTGTTGAAGCAGCTAATAAGAATATCAAGTTGGGGACCTGGTGATCAAACGCATCATACTTCCTCAAGGTGATCCCAGGGGAAAATGGACCCCCACTTACGAAGGGCCATTTGTGGTTAAGAACATCTTCTCGAGAGGAGCTATGATTCTAACCACCATGGATGGTGACGACCTTCCTTACCCTGTCAATGCAGACATAGTGAAAAGATACTACGCATAATCAAAGACCCGCTAGGTCGACTGGCCTAGGCAAAAATAAGGGCTTCCCGGAGAACCAAAAGGGTTCGGGCAAAAGTAAGGGATGAAAATGAAAAAAAATTGTACACCCGACAAGTCGAAAACCTGAAAAGGCGGCTTGGGCAAAAAAGGGTATCCTGGTGGACTGGAAACTCGAAAGGGCGGTCCAGGAAAAAATTAGGGATTGAAGCGTAACACTATGTCTCACTGGATCATCTTGCAACTAGACTTCGGTATCGACTATCAAGCTCGGACGACGCCAATCAATCTGATCTACCTTCAACCAAGCAGCAAAGTGATGAGACGCTCGAAGATATAAAGGCAATAGCAGAGTTGGAACCCAGTGGCATTGTTTCACATAGCTGTTTTTTCTTTCTTTTCCATAAAATGTATAATTCTCTCGGTGGCGTTCTCTTACTAGGACGTCAGCCTCTTGTACAAAACGCCTATTACAGGCTAACTTCAAAAATCAATACAATTCATTTTACAATAAATTTCAAAATTGTTTTTCTTTTTCTGTTTTGTTTTGCAAGAACGTCCAATGATTCATTTTTGATATATGCATTTGACAATAATTGTTGCTCATAAATATTTACATGCGAAACAAAAGACGATTACTCGTAATTTTAGGAACAGGGGCAAACAGAAATGTCCAAACCTTACAGTTGCTCTACCAACTAGGTACAGGGACAGAGCCAGCTTGAGAATATGACTAAAGGTACATACACTCCCCGCAAAGTAAAAGGTGTCTAAAAATAGTGGTGTTAATTCTTCCCAAGCAGAGTTTATCTATCACCAGCAATAGAAGATTATCCCCAGTAGAGTTTATTTCTTCCACAGACAAAAATTCAATCCCCGACAGGGTTCATTATCACCAGCAACAGTAATTCATCCCCAACTGAGGATATTTCTCCAAGTCAACCGATCTTCTAGAAGAATATCTCTCTTCCCCACAGAGTCATTCTCTCGCCCTTTTATTCTCAAATCATCTTCGGTTGTTACCCCCAGCGAGAACGAGGAACTCAGCTCCTTGTATTCTCCAGCAGCAGTCCGAGATTTATTTTCCCCAACTAGAGAATATCATAAAAACATTGCATATCCATACATCATGGCATACGCATATACATCATGCAGCACAATCTCATTTATTTTGAGAACATCGTTACTCGATACATATCATGCATCATGACATTACATACGACAAACTCTTTACCTTTCAGGGAAAGATGCAATCAAATTCTCACAAGTTTTCTCTGGTTCAGTCAAGTCGATGCTAAGATTTCTATTCCAGTTCAAGCTATGAAGCCCGAATCCGACCAGATAATATCTTGATTTCTCCATCATAGTGTGAATCCCGGAGAACGACCGGATAATAGTACTAAAATACTACGAAGCCTGGAGTCAACCAGATAGTGGTATATCCCAAATTCAAAGCTATGAAGCCCAAAAATCGACCGGAAAATAGTTGAATCCCCAGCAAAATATTATGAAGCCTGGAAATCGACCAGATAGCGGTACAAAACACCATGAAGCCTGGAGTCGACCAGATAGTGGTATATCATAAAAACAAGCGGTGAAACCCGAAAATCGACCGAAAAACAGCTTAACCCTCAGCAAGTTATTGTGAAGCCTAAAGATCAACCAGATAGAAATACAAGATACCGTGAAGCCTGGAATTGACCAGATAATGGTATAAGACACCGTGAAGCCTGGATTACGACCAGATAGCGGCAAAAGACACTGAATCCTGGGACTACGACCAGATAACAGTAGGGGACACTGCGAAGCTTGGATTTCGACCAAATAGCAGTCTACCCAGCCAATTACTATGAAGCCCAGAAATCGACTGGATATTAGTAGGCCTTAAAATCAAATGGAAACCCGAATGCGACCGGATAACCACTTCATTTCTTCTGAAGCCTGGAACACGACCAGATAAGAAGTAAGAAGTTGCGAAGCAAAGATTATGACCAGATAGCGGCAAAGGACTGAAGCCTGGAATCGACCAGATAACAGTATAAGACACTGCGAAGCTTCGATTTAGACCAAATAGCAGTTTACCTGGCCAATTACTAAAAAGCCCGGAATCGACCGAATATTAGTATGCCTTAAATTCAAGTTGAAGCCCGGATGCGACCGGATAATAACTTAATTCCTTCTGAAGCCTGGAGTACGACCAGATAAGAACAGAGAAATTGCAAAGCCTGGAGAACGACCGGATAGCAAGTTTAATCTCATCTCCCCAGTAAGTCACTGTAAAGCCTGGAGCACGACCAGATAGCAGTCGGTCTTATTTTCCTCAGCAAATCACTGTAAAGCCTAGAAAACGACCAGATAGCAGTTCATTTTCACCTCCCCGACTAAGAGATGATTCCTCAGTAGAATAACGGACGACTGGAGCTCCTAAAATTCTATTTCTCTCAAGACAGAGACCAACATTCCCCAGTAAAATCCTCCTCAACAACAGGTATACAGGCTCTCGTAAAGGAATCTCTTATGCGATCGACACTTCTTCTGATGGCATCTTTAAGCCCATCCTCTGTCATCAATCTCCAAATGGCATTTATAATCCCATTCCCGACATCACAAGACAAGTACCACCTCATGCGAGTGCAAATTTTTGGGCACTCTAGTGTTCAATCATCTTCCACCTTTGGATCACGAAAGGCAAGCAAGCCAATCTACATCCTCAGGTTTAAGAAGATTGAACAGGGGAAGCTATTGTACCCCAAAATTTTCCCTCCCATATTTCTCAATACATTTCAAGTGAGATCCTCAAATTTCTCAAGGAAGTCCAAGAGTTGACCAGACAAACTCTCTCCTAAGGTAGTCTACCCCAAATTAGGGTTTCAGGTTGCATCAAGATACTTGAGTCCAAAGGGTCTAAAATTCTCACCATTGTCCTAAAATGTTCTCAAGTTCATCCATGTCAACTTTCAAGCCTTGCAGAGGAAGTTTGCTCAGTCAATTGCTCAAAGGCCTAAAAATCGACTATGCTAGGGCAAAAGTCAACTGTGTCCTACATAGAGCCAAACTTCAAGATTTTTGGTCAACATCCTCATTTTGAAGTATTATTCATCATTTGATAAAGGGTTGATCATTATTCCTCAAGGATTGCTCACAATTCATCAAAACCCAAAAGTTGCTAAATTAGGATTTTGTAGGAAAAGTCAACTCAACTTTGACCAAGCATAACTTTCTCATACTTTATCAGAAATGACCCATCCGAAGATCATTTTGAAGAGGATTCAATTCCCTACAATTCATCCTCATCTCCCAAGTTCAAAATATGCACTCACAAGAATATATAAATTTGGACATTATAGGTCATTTTGAAAAGTCAACAAAAACACCTTTTTGTCAAAGCTTCATACATGAACATGGAAGACTCAATTGAGATGAAACCAAAAGGGTTGCTTAGAGGACATCTTAAGATTTCTAAAAAGTCCAAGAACACATCTCTAGGGTCAAAATTGAGGAAGTTATGCATTGGCAAAGTTGACCTTTTTTGCAAAATTGCCCAAAGTCAAATGTGGCCAAAATTGCAAATTTTGTCAAATGGGCCCAACTTTTTATGCTTGCATTGAGTTTTTAACATGACCCACGACCCATGATCCTTCCCACTTGTCTTTATTTTATTTTTGTCATTTATTATTATTTTTATTTCAATTAAATCAAATAAAATCAAAATAAAATCATGAAAATATCAAAACTAATCAAAGTTTGAGATTTTGTGCATGCTTAGGTCTCTTATACAGCTGGAAAGAGAATCAAATCGTGCAAGCTTCATTTGGATACAAAAGGATTGGATTTGGCTTGATTTGGAAATATTTTCATAAGGATCAAATCATGATTCAATCATCTTAATTGAAAAAGATTTGAAGCAAGTTTGTAACCTAATTCATTCTAGGGTACATATAGAGCATGTGCAAACCAAAAACAAGGGGATGGGAGGCGTGAAAAGAGAAGAACATATCTCAAAATTTTATAGAAAAGTGGCAATCTGATTTCCTAGTTCCAGGCTTCTTCAAGCTATTCCAGGCACACCACTCGTTTGCTGGACATCTAAGGACCCTATTCCAATCATTAGCAAGCATTTTCGTGCCCAAAAACGTGTTGTTAGTATCCCACGATTTCCATGTTTTTTTGAAATCGTATATCATAATGCTGGCACTCTTAGCATGATTTGTTTATATACTCTGAACCCTTGAATCATTTGCAAGCTAATGGTAATAACCAACTGTATTTTTATTGGCTATACAGCAAGTTACCATGTTTAGGGTTTTAGATTCGCTTTTGGGGGTTTTGCTTGCAGGAACAATTAGCCATGGATAGTGGTACCATGATGCTCGTGAGGTTGCAACGAGTTGATTGGTACCACTGGTATTGATTTATCATGCGTGCATAGAATTTTGGAGGATCACATGGTTGTACCTACGCCCAGATAATTGTAGGTAAAAGTCAGACCTTTTACCAACGGGGGGAGGAAGAAGAAGGGTTGCGTGGCAGGCAGTGACTGGCCCATTCAAAAATTTGCGCGTTTGATAATTGTTATTTTGTTTTTCCATTACAATAATCAATTATTGTTCCATATACACAAAGACAAGCCAGCTCAGATGGTCAGCGTTGTTGTGGAAAAGCCAAAGGGCCTGGGTTCGATCCCCAGGTCCCCATATTATTTCATGATATTTTTTCTTGCATAATCAGGCACACATGCATACAAGAAGACCACCATACGCCCTCATCCTTCAACCACCAGATCTCCAACATGCCAGATCCAACGCCTATCACATGGAGGTCTACCATAGGCCTAGTCAAGCTTGCAACATGGGATCTGGAAAAGTCAAGTGGGCTAGGCGTTTTGGGCTCAGAAAATGCAATTAACACCCCCTCTTTTTCTATAACACCAGGCCCATTCTAATTTCTTCTTTATTTTCTTTTGTTTAATTTATTTTGTTTATTTATTTTCTAACACAAATTAAATTCTTTTTTTTTTTACAAAAAACATAAAATCAATTTTCAAAAATTTAGATTTAGGTTATTTTTATCAAATTTAATTTAATAATTAGTTTAATTTAATTTTAGGGTAATTCTAACCTTTTTGTAAATAATTTAAAATCAATTAGAAAATTAGGTTTTGTTCTTGATTATATTTTTATTTCTTTTCATAAAATAACAAAATACAAAAATAGGTCAAATTAATTATTTTTCTTAATTTAAATTAATTAGTAATTAGGTTTGTACTTATTCAATTAAAACCTTATTTTCTCAAAATAACACAAAAACCACAAAAAAAATGATTTTTCTTTTAATTAGGTTTAGACAGAGTCAAAACACTATTTTTTGCGATATTTTTAGCAAATCTTAAATATGCAAAGATAATAACTGAAATCAAATCACTCGCACATGTGCCATCCTAGGGTATACTCTCACTTAGGTTGCCTTCGGTAAACTATCATTAGGTATAGGGTGTTTTAGTGGTCACCCTCCTGTCTAAACAAAGATCAAGTGTCTTATTCGGAAATGTTGCCTCGGAAAGGTTGCCTCGGAAAGGTTGCCTCGGAAATGTTGCCTTGAATATGATCTTAAGACATTAGGGTTATTACTAAGACGTCCTAACATTACTTTAGTGATCGTACGTCCCCTTCAAATTGACCCTTACAACTCCAACAACGGTGCTTCCTATTCTCAAATAAGTAGGATAGCGCTGTCTAAAGGAAACAAGAACAGAAACATTCTTTTTTCGAGTAGGTAGATGTTAGTAGGTACTTGCTCAAAATCAAACTTTTCCACACTTACACTCTTTTCAAACAAAGTTTTCAAAAACACTTCGTAACACTCTTGAGGACTGATACAAGGGTTAAAATGAAGTAAAACAAAAAACTTTTCAAAAAACACACAAACACGAAAGCAATTTTTAAAATGATGAGCAAGTACCTAAGAGCCCGTAGAAAACTAAGGATAGAAAGGGTGTTAATACCTTCCCTTTCTATAATCTACCCCCCGTACTCAAAATCTCGAAAAAGGAATTTTTCTGTGCTTTTGTCCTTTCCAGTTGGGTAAAATAAAAGTCGTTGGCGACTCTTGCTAACTGCGACATTTTGCGAATACAAAACGCAAAACGCAAACCAGTATTAAAACAGTTGGTTCTGCCACCGTATCACACCAACCCTGGCATGTCCCTGTAGGACCAAGCGAATATATCCACATACTCATGTAATAACTTGATCAGCTTATCTTTGACGCTCTGCTCCAACATTTCCCCTAGCTTGATTTCTTTCGGATCTTCCCTTGTGCCCAGATTAATGGTCTCAATAGCCTTTTGATATGGTTGTATAATGTCGGCCTTTCATTCTATTTCCCTTTCCATTTCCTCAAAGAGTTCAAGATCTTCATCATCTTCCTCTTCGGCATGGTTGATAAGAGCATCAAAATTATATCGGGTCGCAGCAGTAATGTTATCGGTAATTTTGGGCATGGATCTGCACATTTATCATGTTTTGGTGCATACTTTAGTATATGGGATTTTGAAAATGTGTATGCATAGAAAGTATTTCCATTTTTAAATTTAAGAGATAAATTCAAAAGAAAGTCAAGGATCTTAATTGAAAACAAAATATAACTTTTATTAATTATAACTATTGTCTGAAACAAAACGGGGGAAACCCTTACAAGCAACCCCTATGCCTCGGGCTTGACATGGGTTCTTTTAAAAACAAGAAACATTACTTAGGAAATAAAAATATCTCAGGAATCTCCACGACAGACCATCCTTTGAGTTCTTCTCATGGGGCGCCTTCTCTGATGAAGTTAGTTTCCCTTTTGGTATTGATTTTGCTCGATATCATCGCCACATGCCCGCCATGTTCTGTCCCTTTGCTGACAAAAGTATCTCGGATCGGAGGGAAACGTGCTTTGCCTTTCAGAGTAGCTTTCGACAATTCATAGCCCAAGCCAAAGCGATTCTTCTTCTCAGAAATTTCTGGGAGCTTTCCCCAGCCTTTCAAGGCATCACATCCCATAGTTGCTTGCAGATCTCTCCATGATGTCACTTTAGGATTGTTACCCTTCTCGACTGGTAAAGTCACCATTAAAGAAATTTCAAAGGCTTGGAACAGGGTAGCTATACAGTATTCGTCGGCACTGATATATCTATACGATTCAATGTGGCTTACAAAGATGTCTTCCTCGCTGTCGATTATGATCAATTTCCCTTCCACTAGGAACTTCAATTTTTGATGCAGGGTCGAGGTGACTGCCTCTGCTGCATGGATCCAAGGTCTCCCCAGTAAGCAAGTGTATGATGGTTCTATATCCATCCTAACACCGAGCTTCGAGAATCATCGAATGCTTTCACTATTGTAGAACTTGGTCTCATCGCCATATCATCTATTATTAACTTTATCAGACTTGACTTTGGCAACACATTAAGAGAAGAGTCGGTATCAGTGAGAACCCTAGACAAATGGATAGTACCTATTTGCATGGTAATATGGAGTGCCTTGTTATGAGCTTGGCCCTGTGGCGGAAATTCATTGTTGCTAAAACCCAGGTATGATCTGGACGTTAGATTCGCCACGACATTGTCAAATTGATTTACAGAAATCTCCTCCGCGATGTAAGCTGAACTTAATACCTTCATCAAAGAGTCCCAGTGTGCTTCAGATTTGATGAGTAGTGAGAGTATGGATATTTTTGCTGGAGTTTAGTGAAGCTGATCCACCACTTTGTAGTCACTTTTTTTGATTATTTTCAGAAACTCTTCTGCCTCTTGATCGGTAAAGTTTTTGCTTGGAGGTTCTGTTTCTTGATTTGTATCAACTACTTCTTTTCCCTTGTCCTTTGTTGGGGTTTTATCCTTCTTCTTTGATGGTTTAGCTCCATAAATTCGACCACTTCGGGTCATACCCCCTATCCCTGCTATATTGAAATTGTAGGTCCCTGAATTGGTGAGGGCTCATTTTCTTGCTTCACTCCATTAATATCCATGGCTGAGTCATAACTCTATGGCACTGCCTTGTTATTTTCATAAGGGATAGGTGACGGTCCCTTAATTACCATTGTGGCCTTTGGAATTGCGGATATTATGAGGGCCTTTTTGGGTGCCCTTCTTGTGGTCTCTATTGATTCTTCCCACGAGATCACTAGAGTTTTCTTGGTAAGATTTGGGCCTTGGCAAGGGATTACCAGCGACTTCTTTCCTCCAATCGCGGCTACATATTTTCCTTCAGGGTATGGTCCGAATTGGACTATCCCCTGGCCCACTAGCTTTTGCAGAGTTGTTTCAAAGGATTCATTATGTTCTAACAAGAATCTACATTCAAACAGATATTCCTTCAACAAGTTGATTGGGGTTTTTTCCTGTCTAGTTTCCCCAAAATTAGTGACTACTTCAATAGCATTTATTGTCGGCCCATCATGTGGAGGCATAGGGTTTGATTTGATGTTAGGCTTCTCAAAGGTGATGTCTTGAGATTCTAACAAATCCTGAACCTTGTGCTTGAATACCCAACATTGCTCTATGGCGTGCCCGGGAGAGTTAGCATGGTACTCGCACTTGGCATCGGCATTTTATCTTTGTGGGAGTGGCCCGAATGGAGGAGCTAGAGGCTTGATTTCCACCAAGGATGCCTTAACCAAGTGCTGTAATAACTGACTAGGTGGCATGGAGAGTGGATCAAAATTTCTGGGTGGCCTTTTAAATCTATCTTGCCGTTGTCCTTGTGGGATCACTAATGTTTGTGGTGCCCTTGGTTGTGAGGCTACAACATTGATTTCTCCCTCTTTTCTCCTTGGGAAGTTTGAAGTAGGCTTTTTTGAATTATAGGGAGCATTTGATATTCCCCCTAATATCTTCCCATTTTTTATTCTGGTCTCGATTCTTTCTACGATAGTCACCAGATCTGAGAATCCCGACGAGATACTTCCCACCATTTTCTCATAATACAACCCTTGCAAAGTTCCCATGAACATGTCTACTAATTCCTTTTCTAACTGTGGGAGTTGCACATGGGATACCATTTCCCTCCACCTTTGAGCATACTCTTTGAAGGATTCTTCTTTCTTCTGGGACAGATTCTGGAGTTGCATGCGGGTAGGCGCCATGTCCAGGTTATATTTTTAATGCTTCAAGAAAGCATTAGCCAGATCTGCCCAGGTTCAAATATGTGTTCGCTCCAATTGCATGTACCAGTCTAAAGATGCCCACTCAGGCTATCTTGAAAACAGTGAATCATTAGCTTCTGATCGTGGGTATGGGCATGCATCTTCCTGCATTACATACGAAGATGATTTCTTGGACAAGTGAGCCCTTTCTATTTTCCAAAGTCGGGTACTTTGAATTTCGGCGGGATCACCACATCAGGTACTAGACCCATTTCGAGAGCGTCTACTTCGAAAGCATTAAAACCCTCCACCGCTTTTAATCTTTCCTCCAGAGCTTTGTATTGACTCATTACTAGTGGATTATCAACAGCATGAGTATCAGTCGTCTTTAAGGGTGCCTGGTGGGCATCCTCTGGGTCGTGATCTCCGTATTGCAGGTCTAGGTAGTTGTTTGCATTATTGGTTGGAATTTATAGGGTATGTGATGCGCCTACTTTTAATGGCGGTGGAACAAACCCTTCAGTTTAACTTCTTGTTGGGCCATGACAGGATTTTAGGATTCTGCTTCTGGCTCTTTCCTTGGTTGGTGACTGCTTGATGCACCAATAGTTTGGGCTACTTCTTCGAAAGCTACCCTGGGAATCTGGTCTTGCCTGTCAATAATGTTCTTCAAAGCTAGGAGAACTTGACCCAAATCTCCTTTCATTGAACTTACATCACCCTTTACTTGGTCGAGATCCTCTTTGAACGCAGCCTGAGTCTCCTTGACTTGTTCCATTGCTTTTTGTTGATAGGCCCTTGTTTGATATGGAGGCCAAGGAGGTGGAGGTATTCTTCTACCAATGGCTTAATTGGAGAGATTTTAAAAAGATGAGTTTTGATATGATATGCAGGTGTTTTATAAATGCATGTGTGTGAACGGATGTGTATGAACATGAAATGATTTCTTGTTTTAAATGTCTTATTCATTTGGGTACATGCTTGTCTTTTGCTTATTATTTTACTTGGTGACTAGCTTTAAAATAGAAACGCCATCGAGATAGGGAAACAAAATGCCTTTATTGAAAGTAACATAATTCAGATATTGAAAAATATTACAACTTGAAATCAAAACTTGTTTGCATAAACATAAATAAAAGGAACTAAATCTTCTAGGTGCGCCTGCAGATGTGTACTCTTAAGCCATCAACCATTGCTCGGAAAAGCTGGAGAAAGTATCCAACTTCCTTTGGAAGTGGAACCATTACACTTTATGCGTCTCTTAAACTTCTAGGGATATCCTCGATGAGATTGTTGGCTAGGAAGACGAGCTTTTCATGTTTGTCTTTGTAGTACCTGTACTCATGATAAAGTTGGGGGATTATCTTGTGGTTATCTCTCCCAGCTTGGGCGATCTTGGTATACTATTCTTCCTAATACTTTTTTCCCCTCATTTCCGTATAAACTCTCTATTGAATAAGAAAATCTTTTTGGAGACCCTGTAGCTCTAGGCACACATGCTCATATTCTTGAGTTCTCTGAGTCAAGAGTCTTTCTGCCTCTACCCTTTCAAGGCGTGCTTTGACCTCAAATTCTTGGCTGTCTTGAAGCTCAGTGGTGAGGTACTTTACTTGACCTTCTTGATCTAAGGAAGCTTGTGCAAAACTTTGGATTTGGGCTCTTAAATTTCCCTATATCACCTTTTTATTGTGTGTTGCCTTTTCATACCATTTGGTTAACCTTCCGATTTAAGTGGCAGCCTCCTCTAACTTTTGGTTGTGGGAATCTAGGTTGAATGTTGCACTCAACAGTCCTTCAGTTATACACTTCCATTTGAGACTCTCTTTCTCCAATGCCTTTTGATCTCTCTCAATATGAGTTGCATATGCTTCTTCTCTTTGGTCAGATTGAGAAGGTTGAGTTCTAGCTCTTCTTTTTCCCTTTGAGCTTGCTTTAGGGCGCTCTTCAGATTGTCGACTTCTTCCAAGGATATAAGCATAATCTATGGGACCTATGACTTATATTCTGGATCTATATTGAATGGAAGCTTGATAATTTGTGCCCTATCTCGGACCCATCTGGTGTAGGGTTCTCTGGCTATGGCATTCTTTCTTTCGGCTTTCCTTTTGTTAACCTTGTTCCAAGCCCAGATAACCTTGTTAAGCAAACATTGGTCTTCTATGCCCATGTCACGTATGATCAATGGTTGGAGTTGTTCGTCTGATGGTTTGTCTTCCAAAGGATACCCTAACTACTGTAGGGCCAAAGTAGGGGTGTAATTAATACAGCCTCGAGATCTGATCAATGGGACATTAGGAAAGTCCCCACAGCTAATAGTGATGTCACCAGTATTTATCTTCCTTGCATACCATAATACAGAGTTTGTAGTGAGAGACCTTAATTTCTATGGCCACTCGCGTCTGGTCAAGTTTGGAATCATATAGTCTTCTTTGTAAAGATGAGTCATGAACCAAGCATATAGAAGTGGGATGCAACAATTTAGCGTGCCCCTTCTCTTTTTGTACATCATATGCAAGGTGTAATAAATGTCAGCAAGCAAAACGGGAGTTGGATCCGTATTAAAGACTTTCGCACCCCAAAATATGCTAATGGCCGCAAGGTTAATATAGTCCACAGTCCGAGGAAATAAAATTATACCAAATACCAGTAGCCCTAAACAATCAACATAAGATTCCCATTCTTTATCATTAGCAAATTCGACTGCCTTAGATTCCAAGTATATCCTTTTGATTCCTTGTATCGTACCTTCTTTTCAGTAATTTTGCACTAAATCGGGGTAAGGGATCCCTAATCCTTTTTCCAAAACTTTGACTTCAACAGTTTGTCTAATACCTACATAGGCCTTCTCTTTGGAAAATTTCAGAATTCTGTCAATTTCTTCCAGAGCCGGTGCTTGCTGGAAGTCTTGGAAGGTAAAACATCTCAGTGGAGGGTCGTAAAACTGAATGAGGGTGGAGACATCATCCATTTGAACCTCTACTCTGGTCAAGTCAAGGGTATCCCCATAGCAGCGAGCGTACATCTTCAGATCCTTCTTAGATAATTTCCCCTTTATAGTTTTGATTTCAGAAAGGTCAGGCTGGAAGGCATTGACGCGAACAAGTTGTTTCACTCGGGTATCCATTTTTTAAAGACAGTCACCAAAAATCTTGATTTTATTATATTTTATTTTGTACCCTGCGAATAAGACAGATAAAACAAACAAATAATGAATATGTGACATATACGAATGCATGAATGTATAGGTGTAGGGTCGAGTGACAGGATTTTTTTTGGACATGTTTTTATGATAGGTATCCCTATAAGGTAGGCTCCTTAATTTTGACCTACGATAAATCTACCCTCCCAGAAGGTGGTTTCCTTAAGGTTATCATGAATAACACTAGAGGGAAAAGGCACAAGGACCTCCCTTAGGTGGAGCCTCTTTACGGACCGAAATTTTCGTCTCAAAGTCGTGAAAGGTCTCGTCATGAGATTTTAGGTTAAGGTCGTTACAAAGAGTCATGGGTGACCTTCCAAAGTCCTACTCGTCAAGAGGATATCTCTCGATAAGTATTCCTTTTTCGTAATTTCACCGACTCTAGGCGAAGTCATCACATAAACTTGCGGGGATGATGTACCCCCTAAGCTAATAGAGGAACCTTCTTTTTAAGGTTTATTGAAAATATTTTAAGAAATAAAGAAAATCCTGCCATGCAATATACATGATGATAAAAGGAATTGACAATAAACAAATAAATACAATAAATGAAAACCATGAATAAATAAAGCAATAAAAAACCCCAAAACAAAAACCCTAAAACCTAAAGTTGAAGTCCCCAACAGAGTCGCCAGCTGTAGCAACTGGATTTAAAATCAGAGCCGCCACTATTAGTTTTTATCCTAGGGAAGGGAATCTAACAGAAAACCCTAATTCGCAGATAGAGATTCTAGGTTTGGACTTCTTAAGACGAAAGGAAGGTGTTAGGCACCTTTCATCTACCTTGTTCACAAGGATGCTAGGTTTTAGGTTTGAGTTGGGGTAAACAGGGTTTTGAATATTATTAAGGGAAAAGAGTTTTAATTTTTAATAGGGGAACTCGCTACGATTTTTGATCGTATGCCTACGTATCCACTTATGAGGAATCAGAGTCCCAATTCGTAGTTCGTATGAGTTGATGTTTTTTAGGGGTCGCAAACGTACTTTGAATCACCTCGCATTTTGGCCGGGAGTAGTGATTGTGGAGATTTTGACTAAATGCACGGTAAGTCAAAATCTGTTTGAAACCCTTTTGCAAAAACAGTTGATTAGATTAGTTTATTTCGAAAAATAGTCTGTTGTTTGTTGCGTGTTTTTTAGTCGTATTAACTACAAAAAAAACTCTTGTTAATGCATGATTAAACAATATTTGATGCAATATATAAGAAATGTTATTTTCATGAATTTTTTAAATAAGACTAATTTGTTTATGATAAGTAAATAATAAAATATGATAATGAAAAAAATATTAATAATTATTATTATAAATCATAATAAATAATATTAAATATAATAAGAATATAAAAGGATAATAATATAATACCAAAGAAATAATAATTAAAAAAAACTAATAATTGAATTAAAACAGGGGGAGTGTAGTTTTAGTGCTAGCACTAAAAGCAGGGGTGTTAAAAGTTATATTGGGTTAGGCCCAAGTATGTGCTGGACATGGGGGTATGTTTTGTTTGATGGTTTAGCAAAACAGACGAGTGGGTATGCAAAAATTAATTGGGTCTGGCCCATTCAGTAAATTGAGAGGGTCGGTTGGTTATGTAGGCGAGGGAGTATATGCTTATGGTGGGACTTGGCCTTACGGCCGTCCCATGGGGATCAAGTGGATGAGACGGAAGGGTGTATGATAATTATGGTGGGCTAACGCGCATGCGATTGGGACAGATCACAAAATTTATTTTAATTATTTTTTTACTGTTTTTTATTTTACAGTCTCAACAAGCTTACCCCTCTCTCTCTCTCTCTCTCTCTCTCTCTCTCTCTCTCTCTCTCTCTCTCTCCATACGCAACCCTTTGTCTTCTTCTCCTTTAAACCTAATTTGTCTCCCTTTCATTGCAGCGGCTACAAACAAACTTACCCCAAACCCAAATCCCCAATCAACAACCAAAGAAAAAACAAGTTAAGTTACCCTTTGTGAACCGGATTCTCGATCTCAAACTTTACAATTCCGCCGTTAATTTTTCTTCTTTGTGCATTTTACAGAGATGATTGAAGATGGTGGTGCTACGGCAGCTGGAAGCACAGAGGAGACGAGGCCGATTAGCAACGGCGATTGTGGTTTCAGATAATGAAACCCCAATCGTCCTCCTCTTCTTCAACCAACTTGGTTTGTTCTTCGAGTTTGCCGCTTCCTTCAATATTTTCTCAATTCTTCCCAGCTTTTCCATAAATCCCTCCCCCACTGTTAATTTTGTTCTTCTATTTATAGAGTTTGATTAGGGTTTTTGTGAAATTTGTTGTTACAATTTGTTAACGTAGATTAGGGAGATAGATTTAGGAATTAGAGATTTCCGGATTTGGTTTGTAAAAGATTTGATTTTGTTTCTGTAATTGATTTGTAATATATTTTGGAGACTTGGTTTATTATATGATTTGATTTTATGAATGTTAATTTCTGGATTTGTACTGTGTTGAAATCTGGGGATTTGATTTAGTTTTTGATTCTGTAGATTTTTACAGTAACTCAAAACAAGCGTTAATTTTGGTCTCATTTTTGCACAGTTACTGTTTTTTTAATTATGGGCCTGCGCGTTAGTTTTGCTCAGCCCAGTGACATATTTTCCATTACAGCAAAACCAATCTTTTAGTTTAATTAGGCCCAGTATTATTGCAAACTTTTTCTTAAACCAGGCCGGCCCAATCGGCCTTTTTTCCAAACAATCCTAAAACAAAATTAAAACCAATTTTTATCAGTAATAAACAAAAAAATGCACTAAGTTTTCTTTTAACGGTTTTCTTTTCTTTTTGTAAACAGCAACACCAAATCGTCCAATGAGCTCATTTATTATTTTTCTTCTTTAGAACACAACAATCCCTTTTCATTTTTCCTAAAAATAAAGTTGTAAGTTAATCACTTAATAAGAAATAATAATTTTTCCTTAAGACAAAGCAATATTGCAAATACTAAATGGGCTGGTAACGGTCTTAATAGGCCTAATAAATTAATAACTATACCCCCTTTTTCTGTTTTTTATTTAAAAGAAATGGGGAAAATTCTAATGGGCTTATAAATGGATAAACATACCCCACTCTTTATCAACACCAACAATGAAAATGGACCCTAATTTTAATCTCACCTCCTATTTTTACTAACAGCAATAAATCCTAATGGACTTGATAACTTAATTACTAGGAAATTAAACCCAAGTAGTTTTTTTTAATAATTTATTAATTACTCGGGTGATTTTTATTTTCAAATTGCATGGGCTCATTGGCCAACATGCTTGATTTATGAGTTTTTCTGATTTAGAAAGCGCCACTCTCCTGGATTAAAATACACCCACTGGTTGACTTAAATTTTAAGAATGGGTCATCAGATATTGTTGTACCATCTTTAATTAAACATTTATTTATTATTTTAATCTTGAAAATACGATCACCAAGGTAGGACAAATTTGGGGTACGACAGTTGCCCCTATTCAATTATCTTCCAATCGAATAGCGCGAGAAAATGCGGGTCTGGCGCATTCTGATTGGGAGTTTATTGAATACTTGGAATACCCAAAATTTGTCCAACCAGTCATAAGGTTACACTGATATAGCATAGCCTCATGAGTCTTGAGAAAAATAGGCAAATCTGATGATATATCGCTTACCAGTGTTCGGGGCAGATAGTCTTAAGCTTGAGAGCGAAGTTTTGTATGTCTTGGTTTGGTTTTGATTATTCATCCATTTGGAGGATAAATACAACAATAATTGATGATGCATGGTTGCTTGGAGACTGAGGCCATGATATGCGTAATAAAGAAACACATTGTTCCATGAAGACTTAGGCAATGGGCTATATTACATCGCGAGGAACCGCACTGTTGCACGATGTCTCGGGCACTGGGCTGGATGAGGAGAGTACATTGAGGCTTAGAGGAAATGTACCGAGTCTGGAGAATACATTGCGGCTAAGAGGCAATGCACTGAGTTTTGAGAATACATTGCGGCTTATAGGCAATGTTCTGAGTTTTGAGAATACATTGCGGCTTAGAGGCAATGTACTGAGTTTTGCAAATACATTGCAGCTTTGAGGCAATGTACTGAGTTTTGAGAATACATTACGGCTTAGAGGCAATGTATTGAGTTTTGCGAATACATTGCGGCTTAGAGGCAATATACTGAGTTTAGAGAATACATTGCGGCTTAGAGGCAATGTACTGAGTTTTGAGAATACATTGCGGCTTAGAGGCAATGTACTGAGTTTTGCGAATACATTGCGGCTTAGAGGCAGTATACTGAGTTTTGAGAATACATTGCGGCTTAGAGGCAATGTACTGAGTTTTGAGAATACATTGCAGCTTAGAGGCAATGTACTGAGTTTTGCGAATACATTGCGGCTTAGAGGCAATGTACTGAGTTTTTGAGAATACATTGCGGCTTAGAAGCAATGTACTGAATTTTGAGAATACATTGCGGCTTACAGGCAATGTACTGAGTTTTGAGAATACATTGCGGCTTAGAGGAAATGTACTGAGTTTTGCGAATACATTACGTCTTAGAGGCAATGTACTAAGTTTTGAGAATACATTACGGCTTAGAGGATATGTACTGAGTTTTGCGAATACATTGCGGCTTAGAGGAAAAGTACTGTGTTTTGAGAATACATTGCGGCTTAGAGGCAATGTACTGAGTTTTGAGAATACATTGCGGCTTAGAGGCAATATACTGAGTTTTGCGAATACATTGCGGCTTAGAGGCAATGTACTAAGTTTTGAGAATACATTGCGGCTTAGAGGCAATGTACTGAGTTTTGAGAATACATTGCGGCTTAGATGCAATGTATTGAGTTTTGTTCATTATTGCATGGAGACTTAGGTAATGGACTACTTTGTAAGGAACTCATCACTGCATGGAGACTTAGGTGATGGGCTGAACGTGTCAAGATATAGAGACTTAGGTGACAGGTTGAATCGCAGGAGAAGTGTTTTGTTAACTGACCCTTAGATGATTTAATAGATAGTAAGGTGGTTTATTTGCTATGTGATATAGGCGTATGCTGTCTGATATTGAGATGGAACCCTAAGCGTATGTGCATTGAATTGTATGTATATGCAAAATGTATGATGTATGTATACTTTGCAAAATGTATGTGTGAAATGTGTATAAAATGCGTGTATGCCTTAAAATGTTATGGAGACTATTTCTGGCATTCTCTCCTTTAAACCATTGGTTTTGAATTACCAATTCCCCGGCGTTTGTATGTTGCATTGTCGTAGCATTGTTGAATTTGATTTGAATGCGGTGAAAAAGGGTGCTCGTAAGCTTTTGAACATTAACTTTATGTATTGTAAGCACAGGTGTAGACGTAGACGTATGTATTGTCATATGTGTAGATTTTTATGTTGTAAGTGCCGACATAGGCGTGGTCATGTGTATAAATTTTTATTGTAGACGCAGGAGTAAACATGTGCGTGGACGTAGGCGTGGATCTTTTTCGATATTTTTCTAACCAAAATGCTTTTTCAATATTTTGTCAAATGCTTTTATTTTGTTAATCAAACTCTAATAAACAAAAATTAACAGTTTTCTTTAAACAAAAATTAACAGTTTTCTTTAATCGAAAAAAGGCCGATTGGGTTTAATTCTATTTAAACCTCTGCCTTTTTTCCAAACAATCCTAAAACAAAATTAAAACCATTTTTTATCAGTAATAAACAAAAAAATGCACTAAGTTTTCTTTTAACAGTTTTCTTTTCTTTTTGTAAACAGCAACACCAAATCCTCCAATGAGCTCATTCATTATTTTTCCTCTTTAGAACACAACAATCCCTTTTCATTTTTCCCAAAAATAAAGTGGTAGGTTAATCACTTAATAAGAAATAATAAATTTTCCTTAAGACAAACCAATATTGCAAATACCAAATAGGTTGGTAACGGTCTTAATGGGCCTAATAAATTAATAATTATACCCCCTTTTTGTTGTTTGTTATTTAAAAGAAATTGGGAATATTATAATGGGCTTATAAATGGATAAACATACCCCACTCTTTATTAACACCAACAATGGAAATGGACCCTAATTTCAATCTCACCTCCTATTTTTATTAACAGCAATTAAGCCTAACGGACTTGATAACTTAATTACTAGCAAATTAAACCAAGTAGTTTTTTTTTAATAATTTATTAATTACTCGGGTGATTTTTATTTTCGAATTGCATGGGCCCATTGGCCAACGTGCTTCGCGAATGGAATTATGAGTTTTTTTTATTTAGGAAGCCCCACTCTCCTAGATTAAAATACACCCACTGGTTGACTTAAATTTTAAGAATTGGCCATCAGATATTGTTGTACCATCTTTAATTAAACATTTATTTATTATTTTAATCTTGAAAATACAGTCACCAAGGTAGGAAAATTTTGGGGTACGGCAGTATGCAACACATAAGAGTTTCTTGCCTCTTCGTAGTACGAGTGTGGAGGGAATGTAGGACATTTCCCAGAAAAGTAGGCACCGAATTACGGGTGAGAAATATCTTGATGGCATTTACATCTATGAATTGGTCCGGACTAGGGAATAGTACCAAACCATATATCAGTAAAGTCAAAATATCCTGAAAAGCACGAAGATTCATGGCATCTAGAAACCCCTGAGCCTTCTCTATCAGAAATTTAGGAGAGAAACCCTTGACTCCATTCCTTGTTTCATAATTAGATACAATGTCTGATCAATTCAGATGTAGAGCTACTGCAACGTCTTCAGGTTTCAGAACTTGCTCTAAACTAGTGAAAGGTACCTGATCAAGAATAGGCACTTCGAGCAACTTCTAGAATTCTTCTATTGTAGGTACCAACTGATAATCCGAGAAGGTAAATCAGTGATGCTTCAGATCAAAGAACTGGAAAAGAACGCTCATCATGTCTTCCTGAAAATCAATAGTAACCAGACTGAGTAGATGGCCATGTCTCTGGGTGAATTGAGAATTGTCAGGAACCTTTGAGACTAATTCCTCAAGATTGGAAGGTATCCTTACGAAGTTGATTCAGATGGTATTCCTACGACTGGAAGTCATGACCCTGCA
This sequence comes from Vicia faba, assembly GCA_948472305.1. Lineage (NCBI taxonomy): Eukaryota > Viridiplantae > Streptophyta > Magnoliopsida > Fabales > Fabaceae > Vicia > Vicia faba. Next base: position 1,160,764,164 of record OX451739.1, read on the forward strand.
ACACAGAACAAAGATAAATCCCCTAGATCCTTTAAATGGTTAGTCATGATATGATGTTATGATGTTATGATGTTATGATGTCATGATAACATGTTCAAATAGATAATCAAACACAAGAAAAGCATGCAAAGGCCTTAGGTTTAAGGCTTGTATAGGGTTTGTAGGTAAGTACCCTCTTTAAGTTCAGTTGGCTCAACCTGTCCTAAAGAAGTAATCAGGTTCTAAGGATCTCAATATCACTTATTTTTCCCACAAGTTTCATCTAGCACAACAACTGACTTGCCACCAAACAAAACTCGAGAGTCGAATCCCATTGAGTGTAGTATCGAGTATCAACCAACTTTGGACTGCACCAAAGCCGACTATCTCACTACCTTCTAATGGCTAAGTTGGGTCAATTAATGTTCTAAGGTCAGTTACTGCTTATGACACCATGCGGTAGCCTAGTATGCTCCCCGACTTACTCGAGGGATACCAGTACAAACCAATGTGTCGCACTAACGTATCCATCACTTCAACTATATCGATATACTCCGTATAGTTTCCATGATCTATTTCTACTTACCTAAAATGTTCCCCAGATCCGGGTATAAGATCTTTGCAAGAAATAAACCCAAACAACCCTTTAAAAATAAAGCATACAAATCAAACAAGGAAAGCATTTAAAAGTGATCTACCTCTAAGGGTAACCCCACTTTTAGTTCTCCCTAGCAGAGTCGCCAGTTCTGTAATACGGTGGGAGAACTGACTTAGTTTTGCATTTTATCACAAATGTTGCGGATAGCAAGAGCCGTCACCGACTTTTCTTTTATCCAATAAGGAAAGGGTGAAAAGAATAGGAAAGACCTTTGAGATTTTCTTGAGTTTGGGGGGTAGGTTATGAAAAGGGAAGGTGTTAACACCCTTTTCATCTGTAGTTATCTACGGCCTCTTAATCTCTAGCTCACTTTGTTTGAAAATGCTTTTGTGTATATGTGTTTGAAAATATTTTGAAAAAAATGCCTAAGTACGGCAAATTTGTAATGATTCTTGTATAAGTTAAGAATGCGTACAAAGTGTGTTTTTTTGAAAATGTTTCTGAGAAAAGTGTTTTGTGTAAAAGATGTTTTGAAATGTTCATGAGCAAAAAGAACTATCTACCTACTAAAAGATCTTTCGTGTTATTTTCCTCCTCCTTTAGATAGTGTTATCCTACCATTAGTTAGTAGGAAGCCCTATCGTTGGATGTGAAGGGCCAGGCGTGGGTCATCGTACAGTCATAAAGGCAACTCGTAGGGGCGCTTTAGCAATTTATCATAAGAGATTAAGATCATTTACTGAAGGATCATCGAGGGACTATGATCTTTTGTATCGGAGGGACTTTTCTAAAGCGTCCCCACGTTCGAGGGACATGACTGCTTTTTATTCGAAGGCAACAAGTGAGGTTACCCTAGAGGTACGTGTGTGAAAAGTGATTCAATTCAGTTATTTATCTTAATTAGGGTTATCAAACGTTTTGTTTTAGATCTTGTCATACAAACCCTAGTGACTAGCAGTTATAAGGAAAGCAATAATTTGCGGAAAGTAAAGGTGCGGAAAATAAACCTAAACTATTACAAGGCTTCGGGAGTGGGGGTACAAAACCATAAAATAGGGGAAAAAGAAAGCAAATAAAAACCCTAATTAAACTATTACAAACCGTAGCAGTTACATAATTGGGAAAATTAACTAATGTGAAAGTAAACATGTGAAGCGATAAAAGGAAAAAAGAAAATCATTTTATGACTTTGACAAAAATATTGATTTGATGATTAATCTATAAAACCTAATTAGTTTTAATTAAGAAAAAGAATAAATTGACTAAAACCTAAAAAGCCCTAAGTTGATTCTAATTGAAAAAAGGAAAAGTTTAATGATAAAACCCTAAAAACTAAGTTAATTAGTTCAATTAATTTTAATTTAAAAAATTAATTATGTTAATTAAAAAAACCTAATGTCTAGATTAATTTTAATTTAAAAAGTTTAATTAAATTGTGTTAAAAAAATTAAGGCAAAATAAAAAAAAGATTTGGGCCTGTTAAAGCAAATCGGGGGGGTGTAAAGAATGTAAATCATTAGGCCCAAAGCTGCAAACCCAAATCCTGCGTGAGATCCAGTGTGGCTGGCTCCAGGTGATCCATGGTATGCGTGCAGGTTCTGGCACGTCATATCTGAACTTGTGGAGATCTTGTAGTGATGAGATGAGGGCGCACGATGGGATTACGAAGGCTTGCTATGCTGAATCTGCAATAGAAAATATGTGAAAATAAAAATACCAGGGGAAGAGATTGAACTCGTGCCCTGGTATACTAACGCTTTAGTCAAGCTCGCTTCTACCGTTGGGGCGGATATACGTCCATTAAAATAATTAAAACAATTTATATATAATATAACTTTGAATATATTGGTCGGAGAGGCGCAAAGCCTTAGCTCCTGTCGTCTTCTCTGGCAGCCTGTAATGTTCAAAACCTATAAATTCAAAGTATTAGTGATCCAAAACTTCCTACCCCCCCCCCTTAATTCGACCCTCCTGAATCCAAATATGGGCTTAGTTTTGGATATAAGTCCTTGTAGATTAAGTTACGGAGAAAGTAAAGCAAATCGGGGCAAACATGGCAATTTGCAATTTAGCATGCATGGGACCTCTGCGATTGTTCTATCTCTATATGCTTGCTGGAAGAGAATGGAATGAAAGCTTTATGGTGAAAGGGCTTGAAAATAGGGTTTGAAAGCTTTAGGATTCTTGATAAAAGTTTTATATTTTTTGAAAAATTGTGAGGCAAGGATTCGTGTGTAAGGGTTCTTGTCTTGATGTCTAAATATATAGAGAAAATTAGGGTAAAAACAAATGGACTTGGACCTTGTGTAATAAGATATGATTTTATCTTATTTATTTTTATTATTAATGAATTAAATCAAAAGTAATAAAAATAATAAAAATAAAAAGGATCAAGGGGTGTGAGAACAAGGTTTGAGGTGTATGAAGAGTATAATACACGTTTGGACTCTTAAACCATGGCCCAATAGCCCAAAATATCAAGCTTGCTCATTTTGAACTTCATGCATTTGCTCAAAACTTCCCAACTTACAATGGTCATAACTCTATCAATTTTCATATTTTGAAAGTTCTCTTTGACTTTTTGGAAATCTCAAGATGTCCTCTACAACCTTTATGTTGATAATTTTTGCGTTTGAAGATTTTATCTTAATGTAAGTTACCTTGACAAAAAGTGTCTTTTTGTTGACTTTTGAAATGACCTGTAATGTATTAGCTTATATCTCTCAAATGATTCATTTTTGGACTTGAGCTTAGAGAGACAAAGTTGTAGATAATTGAACTTTTTTAAAAATGAGCTTTGGTTGGGTAAAAGCTGATGAAGCATGTGAAAGTTATGCTTGGTCAAAGTTTAGTTGACTTCTCCTTAAGAAAACCTAATTTGGCAATTTTTGACTTTTGATGATTTGAGGGCTTTCCTTGATGAGTCATAATCAACCCTTGCTAAAATGATGGATATGACTTCAAAATTTTGATGTTGATTAAAAATATTGAAGTTTGACTGTATGTTGACCACAGTTGACTTTTTATCCAATACAGTTGATTTTTAGTCATCTGAGCAATTGATTGAGAAAACTTGTGAAGCAAGGCTTGAAACTTGACATGAGCATTATTAGGGACATATGAAGAACCATGAAAACCACTTGAAGCCTTGGAAACCCAATATTACTTGATAAATATCAAACTCTAGTTGTGGACCCATTACTTAGGAGGAGAATTTGTCTGATTAATTCTTGAACAACCTTGAGCATTTGAGAACCTTTTGAGAATGTCTTGAAGAAAAATGGGAGGGAAAATTTTGGGGTACAACACATCCCATTAAAGTTCCTGCACACAATTCACATCCAGACAAAACCTTAATCCATACAAAAAAACATAAACAATATATTTCTCATGAAATGAGAAACAAGAATGAATCGCTTCGGAAGCGAATCCTCAAATCAAATGCTTTTCGATCAAATAACCAACACTAAGTTACATGATCGAAAGGTTCTCATAGTGTACCTTGCACAATGTTGTACCCCAAAATTTGCCCTCTCACTTATCAAGAATTTCCTAACAAGATCTCTTTGACTCAAGACTAGATTAGGGTTTGACCAGCTCAAGACACCTCCTCAAGCACTGATGACCAAAATTAGGGTTTGATTTTGCATAAGGATTTTTGGACTATCAATGCTTCATATGACTTTAAAGGATCATTATGGACCCCCAAGATTACTCATGTCAAGTTTCAAGCTTTGAATCACACTTTTGATCAGTCAATTGGACAGTTGACCTAAAAATTAGTTGTATTGGGGGAAAAGTCAACCATGGCCAATTTACAGTCAAACTTCATAATTTTTTATCCACATCGACATCTTAGACTCATATGTATCATTTGATCAAGTTTGGACCACAATTCCTCAAGAAATTTGATCAAATCATCAAAAGGGCAAAATGGTCAAAATTAGGGTTCTGACTGAGAAGGGGCAATTTCTGATTTTTGACCTAGGAAATGATCAATTGGTTTAAAGAATGATTTCAAGAGTTCAATTGCATCATCTTGACCTAATTTCATGGTTCAAAACATTGCAAATCCATTGGATTAACAAATGAATTTTCCAGTCAACTGATCAAAAGTCAACTGTACACTGAAAAGTCAAACTTTGACTTTTTGGTCAAAATCAATTGCCAAAGATCATAATTCATCAAAACATGTCAAAATGTGAAACTTTTTCATCAAGAAATCAAGGATTGAAGATTTTATTTTAAAATTTGAAATTTCTTAACTTAGAAATTTTTTCTAAGTATAGAAAATTTCTTATTTTTTCTCAACTTTAAGCCAAATTTCCACCATGATACAAGATGACTCAAAGGAAACTTCCAACATGAAAGTTGTATATCTCCATTAAATATACAACTTTTCTTCACACAATTTCTCCTAAAGATGCTTGGATCTCAATATATAATTTTGTGAATACATGCTCATGAACTAAAATAACTTAGTGAAATTTTGCCCTAGTTAGGCAGGTTTTTGACCTAACTTCATGCCAATTTTTCATATAGTTCCAAGGGGAATCTTTGAAATCAATTCAAAGATGAGTTGTAGAGAACATTTAAAGCTTTCCAAAATGTCCAAGAACTCCTTTAGATTATTCTTGAGTATGGAGAATCGAAGAGATGAAGTTGGCAATTTCTCACTTTGATTTCAAGCCATTTCATGATGAACCAAAATTCAAATTCAAGCCTAGGCTGCATAATCTTTGCTTTGCAGGTCTCAAACTTGTTTCTCGCTCCATAATTAAATGTTTACACGGCTGATAGAGCTTTAATCCAAGCATTAGAGCCTTTGTCCAAGCTATATTTCCATTTATGGCACAAAGTTGCCATTTCCATTTTGATAAAGCACAACTTTTGCAAATTGTCAACTCCTTGAGCTTTGCACTTTTTCTTTCTGCACACACAAACCCTATAAACCAAAAGTAACTTGCCTGAAACCTCTACCAAAACAGACCATGCTTGTACAAACTTGGGGACTTGTCTCCTCACTTTTCTTCAAAAGCAAGCAATAGAGCCAAAAGGCTAGAACTCAGAAATCTTGAGGAAGCTTGATGTCAAACCTTTTCTATACATATACACAAATACATTACAACCTAGAACACGATTGTTAAAGCTCAGAAACTCTCCCAAACACTATATCACTAAAAATCTGCCATAACTTGCAGTTTTGCACCTTACATAGCAATCTCAAAAACTACTCGTGCGTTTTGAATTTTAACCACCTAAACACTTAATATACATCATATATAAGTGTTCCAGGCCCCTGTCCCCTCACTGTAACTCCTCCTCCTCCATCTGCCATTTTTACATTTCAAGCTTGCAGGTTGACTTGACTAGGGAGATTCAGGAACTTTCAAGGCAAGGTAAAGATTGGAACACACTCAGGGAGGTCCAGGCAAGCTAAACAGATCATCAGGCCTTCTCAAAACTTGCTCAAACTCCATTCACGATCTCAACTGAAAGAGGTAAAAACTCAAACTTCTATCTCTTCATACAAGCATCCTTTGGTCTTGATTTATGAAAACAAAATGTAGATATCCTTGCACTAAAGCCAACCATGTTCATAGATTTCATTTATATTCATTGTGTATAGAGAATTTTGGATTCAAATTTTCTGTAAAAATTAGGTTTCAAATTAGGGCCAGTAAAATTAGCTTTGATATTTGACTTTTAGTTTACATGAATTATATGGTTAAAATCGTGGGAAGAAATACTATCATTTTCATGTTTGGACTTTCCATTTTCATGGAGAAATGAGAGAGTTACAGGTGGTCCGGCCATGGCTCAAGGATGAAGATGAAGTTGCCTTCAGGGGCGTTTTATAATATATATTTATGCCTTTGCTTATATGAACGGATGTACAGCCACCCCGGTGGTAAGGCAGCGCGCAAAAATGCCATAGGTCATGGGTTCGAGCCTTGGCGCTGCCTTTTGCAATTTGTTCTCATTTTTTTTTCCATTTTTTGCTAGCTTGCAGCGCATTGGGCTTCAGTTCTTGGGCCGTTTTGTTTTTGCTAACATGCTACCTCTTGTTTGCTTGCAGCACCCCTGGCCCATATATTTTTATTATTCATTTTATTTTCATTTCTATTTTATTAAATATATTTTCCTTAATATTAAAAAATTATAAAAAAATATAAAAATGATAGATTTTATTTTGACTTATTTTATTCTATTTTTTTCCAATAAAAAATATTTTCTTTAGTTATATATATTATCTATTTTATTAAATAACTTTGTAAATAAAATTAGGACTAGTTTAATATTTATTTTTCTTTACACTCATTAAGCATATTACTTTTAACATAAAAAGACCAAAAATATCTCATGATGTCATATTTTATTTTCAAGATAAAAATATAAAAATATTTACCTTTTCCTAAAGAAATTTATTCCCTTTTAATAAAATAGAATTAGGGTTTAATCAAAATCCTTTCTAAAAATAATTTCCTTTCCTAATTAATTTAAGTTTAATCTTGATTTATTTATTAGGTTTAGGTTAAAACTTTTTCCACATAAAAAAACCAAACAAAATCTTCTTTGCATTCATACCCCTTTGCATATTTAATTTATCTTGTATATTATTTATTCCAATATTTGTACATATTCAATTTAGTTGTAATAGTTTAATTAGGTTTATATTATTGCAAATCCCCATTCATAAATTGTATTCCCCCCTCCCACAAAATGTTATAATAGCGTAGTAATCTTTAAATTTTCCAATTTATCGCTTTTACATAACATGCTAGTAATTAGGGTTTGTATGGCAAGATAAAATCAACCAAAGAGAAAACCCTAATCCAAGACAAAATCAAGCATGAAAATGGCACACTTGCACACAAAACACCCCTAGGGTTATCCCACTTGGTTGCCTTATACAAAATGGTCATATTATGCATGTAAAGTGTCTTAGCCAAAACAAACAAATACAAGATCATAGTCCCTCGATGACGCTATTCAAAATTGCCTTACAAAATGATCTTAGTCCCTCAAAAAATGCTAAGATACTTTGAAACATTGCTAATCATGGCTATACGATGACCCACGCTCGTCCCGTTAACATCCAAAGATAGGGTTGATTACCAAATCAATGGTAAGACAACAATATCAAAGGAAAAGAAAATGAACAAGAAAGACATTTGAGTAGGTAGATTACTTTTAGTTACTTGCTCCATTTCAAAACAAATATCCTTGCAATTTTCAAAAACAAACACACACGCATTTCCAAACATCTTACAAAATTGAAAACATTTTCAAAAGATCAACATCTTTGTATACATTCTTATGAACGAGAATCATTACAAAAATCGCCTAAACAATGGCCTTTTTACAAAATACTTTCAAAAAACTACACAAAGCACAATTTCAAACAAAAGCAAGTGATCTAGCAAGTAACTAAGAGCCCATGGAAAACCATGGATGAAAAGGGTGCTAATACCTTCCCTTTTCATAATCTACCCCCCAAACTCAAGAAACAATCTCAAAGGTCTTTCCTGTGCTTTTTCACCTTTCCTTTTGGATAAAAGAAAAGTCGATGGCGACTCTTGCTAACCGCAACATTTGCGATAAAATGCAAAACAATCAAGTCAGTTCTCCCACCGTATCACACACAAGTCACAAAACACATTAGCAAATAACAAAGAGCATCAAATGTAACTCGACAATCGATATCACAAGTTAAAATGATATGTTATCATGCATAAAGTGAAATGAATCAAGCAATGGAAACATAAGAGCGAAATACGGGTAACATGTACGACATGAAAATGACTGTGCATAAAGTCGAAACGGAATCGCATGAAAATCGCACGGTGGATTCCAAACTTACCAAGGAGCTCAAAAAAGGTATACCACAAATTAAATTGCACCGGAAGCATGGGTTACCGTTACAGGAAAGCAACACGTTTATAATATGGATCGTATCTAAAAAGGAACTGGAATCAAGGGGAATCACTCACAACGGATCATAAACAACCAATAAAGTATACACATGCATCACGTGAAAGTTGAAACCTAAAGTACATGTCACGAAGAACAAAATAACACAATATTCAAAATTTAGATGCACAAAACATCGGAACATAATTGCACGAAAATTACACACTTGCTTCCAAACGTATCAACGAACTCAAAAAAGTATACGCCTTGAATTAATTCCAATCGCAAGTGTTACTTCCATTACTGGACAGCCGTGTGCATTTATGAAAAATTCAACAGGCATCAAGCTTAAACAACGAAAATAAGTGCACCAAAGTGTTCATTGGTTCAAGTATCATCACTTAAGAATAGCACACAAGTTACAAACAAGAGGAACACAATGAATGCCTTAAATCCAAGCACAAACCAAACATTATGTGTTAATGTAATTCCAACCAATTTGAGGTTTTCAAATATCAAAGAATTAAATTCATCAACAAATTGGTGCCTAATTACATTAACTTATGAAGTTGCATCAAATTCTCATCAGTTAAGAACCACACTTCAACATTATTTAACAAATCAAGCATTGTAAAGTTCAACCATAAATTAAACTCCACTTCAACATTATTGCACATTCAAGAAACAAATTCAATTCAACATGTTTATGCTTAATTCTACACTTCAAAGTTCAACTCATGAACAAACTCTAACGGTTAACCAACCACTTCCAAGTCTCTTTAACATCACAAATTCAACTCTTCTTTAATTCAAGAAACAACAACCTCCATCAATTCTACAAAGTTCTAACCTATCCCACACTTTAACTTCATCACAAAAATCAAATGCCAACTCTAAAATTCAATTCTAGTCAAATTTCACCTCTTAGGAATTTTATCAAACACCTAAACTACAACACTATGTCTCAACCAAAAATCAAAGTATCAACTATATTAATGTCCAATTCAAGAATTCACAATCAATATTCAATTCAATTCCTAATCAAAGTTCAATTCAAGAAACACAACATGCTTATTCATAAATGTGATTATGTAAAAAAGAAATTAATTCAATAATTAAGATGAAGATTACTTATCGGAATCAAAGCACGAAACAGAGGATGATGTTAACACCGGAACAGCCGCACGAAGGAGAAGAAAACTCCAGTCGGAGGGAGGACTTGCAGCGGCGGACCGGAGCGGTAGGCGGAGGGAGAGTCTTGCTTGTGGAATTCCAGTTGGGGAGGAAGAAGAATGATGAATTTTGAATTTTTTGTTCTTGATGAATTATTGAAGATTGATGAATATTGTTGATGTTCTTGAAAAAAATAAGAGAAGAATGTGTTTGATCTTTGAGAGAAAAGAGAGATATTTGTGAGTTGTTTTGGGGAGTGAGTAAATTATAAGAGAAAAATCTGATTTTTGGAAAATTGGGCCTTTGATATGAAATTGGATTAGGCCTCATTTTGACAGTGTCAGTAAATTAACGCATAATGTGAGTACAAAATGCCACATCATCATCGGTGTGAAATCTCGACTCGAGCTCAACATCAAAAATGAAGATTGTCAAATTTGTGACGTGAGTCTGAAGGAATAGACTCAATAGGATAAACAAAGAAAAAATTTATAAATTTTTGAAGTTGCTCAGACGCTGTCTTTTCCGGTTCAGTAACGAATTTCACTGTTCCATTAGCAAAACGGACCATAAACGGAAGCCTTCGGAGTACCATTTGAACTCGAAGTGTTAAGCAAAGTTGTAGTTTACATCGTTTGTGAAATTATGCCGAAAGAATTGTCTTGATACGATAAAAATAGAAGAATTTACAATATCAGAAATAGTGAATCAAAATTTATGGTTCAACACAACAAAATATCTGGTAATTCGCATTTCCGTGAACTTTGCTCAAAGAATCATACCTCGACCTGAACATACGTAATGAAGATGGCATCAAGACATATTTTTATCCCAAAGAACTGCTAAAAAATACACCAAATGAAAGTTATGAATTTTTGAATGTCTAAAAAATAATGGTTAAGCACACCATTTTCCACTGTATTCCCATTGTACCTCCTCAGAGTATCTGCACTTTCGGAGATATTCCTTACCGAATTATCTTTTGAGCCGAACATATAAAATGAAGATAGAATTAAGAAGGTTTTAACGCCTTAAGACCCGCTCCAAAATAGTATTCCAATGAGAAGTTATGATTTTTTATCACCCGCAAAATGGCGGACCAACAATTAAATTTAGTACATTGTCTTCAAAGAATTAAAATTCCCGAAGGTTTTCTTCACAAAATTAGCCTTCGATCCGAACACGAGAAATGATAAGAAAATCAATACAATATCAATTCTTGAAGAATCAACTGAAAATACTGAATCAGATAAAAGTTACGAATTTCTGAACACCCGAGAAACAGATAACCAGTCATTAAATTCAAATACTATTTAAGGAAAATCGAATTATTCATAGACTCTCTGCACATAATTGGTTTACGTTCTGAACAGATTAAATAAAGAAAATACCGAGACGGTTCTAATTCCTAGGGAACTAACTTGAAATATTATCTCGACTTCAAGTTGTGAATTCCTGAGCTCAAACCAGCAAAAACACTATTTCTGGTTCACACTGTCTCAAATTCACCTAAACACCCAATTCCTCCATAATTTAGAGTGCATGGAAATGCATGAGAGCTTGACATGATGATGGATTTACTAATAGTTGGTTTGATTTCTTGCGAAACGTGTGTAACACATTTAAGCCTTGAAAAACTATAGTTTTGCCTTGCTGCTTCTGTCCAACAGGACAATCTCTTTTTGTGTAGCTTTTGAAAAGAAATGCCTTGATCCCATGACCATAAATGATGCATGCATTTCTAGATGACATATTGAAGAGTATGTATAATCCAAACAATCCTTATAAAGGGGTAGGACAAATTTGGGGGTATGACATCTCTGTTATTGATTATTCATATAATTATTGAGTCTTAATTATATTGTTGATTTATGGTTTCGGAGAGAAACTTTTTGAGTACGAGTCAAATTATTCAGATAGAACTATCGTGTTGGCCTTGCATTGGCAAATTTATGGTTTAGAGAGAACCTTGCTTTGAGTTAGTTCAGAGCGAACCATGTTTTGAGGTGGTTCATAGAGAACCATATTTTATGTACGAGATACGAGTATTCTTGTTATTGATTATGAGAATGAATAATAATTGTTGTTGATTTTTTAGTGTAAATAATATTGTCATGTTCAGGCATTCATGTATATTAAAGATAGGCAGGACTTAGGTCCAGTGAGGTCTAGTGTTCAGAGAGAACCAGTGACAATCTCATTATTCAGAGAGAACATAGTTTCAGAGAGAAATCAGAGACGTGGATAATTCCATCATATAACTTGACATCCAAACGTTTGGTACCACGTGCATTTGAAGGAGGATTGCATAGCATCTCACATTTGCAGTGTAGTTATTTGTGGATGAATATTGATGTGTATGATTGAGTTATGTCTATGTATTTTATCCTTGATATTTAATACACCATTAACTTCTGTAAAGTTATTCTCGTCCCTTTCTTGTTTATTTTGTGTGGCTATGTACAATGTTGTACAAATACTCAGGAGGAGTAAGTGCTACTATGAGTTGGAAGAAGGCTTTGAATCTCTCTTCATTATTTATTAGTTTTCACTATTAGATGGATTTTGTTTCGATTTGTAACATCGGAGAACAATATGTTTGATTTTTTTTAGTTGATGTTTGAATTTTATTATTTTCATTAAGCATTTCAATTAAATATTTTTTATGTTATGTTAATTTTGAGTTCCGCTGCGAGTTTTAAAACTATTTGGAAAAGTATGTTTGTATGTTTGAGTAGCGCCCTAAAATGATGATTTGTACTCTTTAAATTAAGAGTTGGGGTTTTAGGGTTTTACATTGTGGTATCAAAGCAGTTAAGTTCATTCGGCCTAGGTTTTTTGAATTTGTTTATTACCCTGGTATGCGACATGAGTGTGAAACACTGTCGTTACTCGTTGGTTTTCTAACTGCTAGCCAACAAAAGTGAGATTGAAACAAGTGGAGGAGAAACATATGCTTCTCTAAGATGTTTCAATTATGGAGATCAAGGTCATATCCGTACTCATCCAGAAACCGAAGAAAGCTCAATCAGATGGAAAAGTCGTTACTTTGAGTGGAGTAGAGATTTCTGGGTTAGATAACTTAATTTTACATATGTGTTTCGTCGTGATATCTCTATTGATGTAATCATTGTTAAAGGTAGCATGGCGCGGGGGTTAGATAACTAGGTGAGAGAGTCTTACCTTGTGTTGTTTCCTTAGATAATTTTCGAGGGCGGAAATTCTTTAAGTGAGGGAGAGTTGTAACACCCTAATTTTTAATTTTAAAAATATTAATATTATTATGATATTTTTTATTATTAATTTTAACTATTAATTTGGGTTGTTGTGTGTTTTATTTGATTAAATAGAAAATATTTAATTATCAGATAGTTGAGTGTTACGAAAAATTAATTAATATGGATTAATAAAAATAGTAGAGAAAAATAGTTTAGTGAGAGTTTTAAGAGAATAGAAGGTGTTGAGGAGAATTAGGGGTATTTCGGTAATTTAGTTAACAATAGAAATATAGAAGTATTTGTGAGTGAAGAAAAATAGAATTATTAAAATTATTAGAAATAATTAAATATTTTATTTATTTAGAAACAATTAGAGGAATTAGGCATATAAATATAAAATGATTATATTATATTTTAAATTATAATTTAGATTTTTATTTAAATGATTATTAGTGAAATTTTTATTTAATAAAATAAAATTTTTATTTAAGTTACAATCTCAACCTCTAGCGTCTTGGTCTCGCCTTCCTTCAGATTTATGGATAAATCCTCTATATTTATTATCTAATGGGTATATCTTCTTCAAGAAGAGCTAATCTATCTGCCCGTAACAAACCCTCTGGAAATAGTATTGAACATATGGTGTACGGCCTTGTTGCCTTCTTCTTTGGATGATTCCTTTCCCTTTAGGGATTTGGGTTTCCATCATCGTCATGCTTGCGAGAGTTGGACCCACCTGACCCTTGAGAGGCACCACCTTTGACATATTTCTTAAGGTGTCCCTTCTAGATCAAACAGTGAGTTTGTAGCAATCTTTTGTGTGGTATCCTTTAAACTTGCGAAACTTACACCATTTTCCATGCTCAAACCCATAACATATGTTTTTGGTGCTAGAGGCATAAGGATATCATGTAAGTGGAGAACCTCCCGCCATATATGTTCACGACGAGTGTTTAGGGGCGTGAAGCCCTCCAAAAAATTTCAACCTCGCTTAAACTTTGTTTTTCCCTTGATGGATGAGGTGTATTTGTTCTTTCACGAGTGATGTAAGCCTTCTATGCTAGGAACATGCTCTTTTACTTTACAGACTTTCTTCTCGACATTATTTTTCCCGCTCTTTATGTAGACTTCCACCCTTATGGCCACCTCTACTAATGAAGATGTTGGCCTTTGGGAGAGAGAATCGTTGAAGTGCCCTCCTTTGAGGCTATTCTGAAATGCTCCTATAAACATTTTTTGGTTCAGGTGGATGACTTTTATGGCATTCTAATTGAAACGGGCGAGGTATTCCCTCAATGGCTCAGAGTGGCCATGCCGAATGTTAAATAGGTTGGTGGTGAACATATTTATATGTAGATTGGTTGATAACTAGTGCACAATTTTATTTATAAGCTCCTAGTAGTTAGAGATGGAAGCTCAGGCTAGGCCCGTGTACCATCGTAAGGCTACATCTATGAAAGTTTCAAACAAAATCTTACATTTTAGGGAGTCAGATGCTCATATGATGAACATTAACATGTTAATGGAAGTGACATGCTCATAGGGATCGATACGCCCATCAAACTTTGATAAGGAGAAAGGTTTGAAACCTTCGGGAACACGTGCTTCCCATATTTCATCTAAAAGAGGTTGGGGTTCCATCACTTCCATCTCTTATGTGGGGGTATAGTCTCCTATTGGAATTGTTGTAGGGTTGTACAATTGGTCGGTTTGGGTTGATATCGGGCCCAAAACTTAAATCTGACACAAACCGCAGTTTCATTCTAAAAGCTCAATTTTGATCGATAAAATTTAGGTTTTTGGCATATTCGGTTAGATTGATTTGTCGGATAAATCATGCGAATTTAATGTTTATTAGGCTAAATTCATAAAATTTATTTTTTTTATAAAATTTATCAACATTTACTTTTTAATTTAAAAGAAAAAAACTATCAGAATTTTAGAAAAGCATAAAATAGAATTATTTTTTATTTTTGAAAAAAATATTATTACGTAATATTAATTTCAATATAATTTGGCAATAATTTGTTCATTATCATACTTTGAATCTCAAACTAAATAACACTTGAAATTTTGTATTGCATGTTCTTGTATTCCCGTGAATAAACAATGTCATTATTAGATTATAAAAATGATAATACCAGCATTATGAACCTCATTTTTATAATCTATACTAATAAAAAAAGTATTAATTAAGTTCAGTCGGATTCGGTTTTCGAAGGATCCAAATTAATTGTTAGAGCTTGACCGAATCAACCCCATACTATTCAATTTAAGCAACTGAATTAACACGACACCCGACCTAATCCAAACCGTTTGCACAAAAAGTACAATGGATCAATCAGTTTCAATCGGGCAGTTGAAATTTGTCCAACTCTACATTGTTGGATGTTGAGGATGTAGTCCTCTAGATTTTGATTCTGGTGGCGCAATTCGTCAATGGTATAGTGCATCTCTTCAATGGTGTTAAGATAACTGATACCACTAGTATCCTCTGGTGTGGGAGATTATGCTCTCCTAACAATCATGGTGGGTAACAATTAAGGCTAGAAGTAGAGATTTTGGTGATTGTTAAAGTGGTGGTGATAATGAAAGGTATGGTCTAGGTTAGTTTTATTGGATGACCCACGATGTGTTCCATTATACTTGCTAAAAAAATACATATACATGGCACCACTATGCTTGTTGGGGTGGCCAGAGGCTTTAATATTTATGGTAGTTTAGGGCAAGCTCATGGTGGTGAGATGCCATGTTATAAGGATGTTGTTAGTGTGGAAAGAGCAAACTCTTAAGGGCGAGAAGCTCCATTTTTGGGGTATTTTCTATGTATTCAAAATATCCTCTAACTTTATTGTTGAGGTATTTATAGAGGCCTATAGATATGAATTTGGGCGATTTTAAGAAGTGGTAAGTACTCCACCTTGATTAGGGAAGTTGTTGACTGCCTACTTCTTGGAGAATCGTGACCATGACTTGTTGTACATGAGATTATAGGTTTTGTACTTGTCATCATCCACATTTCCCTTAAGGCGGGCCACCTACTGCATAAAGTTTATGCTTAGGCGACATATTCTAGAGCAGGCGCCTAATGAAGATAGGTCACGTGCCGCCCCATTTGTGGGCATTCACAAATATATCACTATTATATTGTTATTTTTATATCTTTTATTTAGATATGTTATTTGCTTATCTTGTTTGTTTTCTTGTTTCATTGTTTTTTATCTTCTAAGCCATTCTTTTTCTTTTTAAATTTTACCTTGATTTCTTATTTATCCTTTTCCTTTTCTTCTCTATTTGAAATATGTGTTGTTCTTTATTTTCACCGGTTTTTCATTATGCCGAAAAGAGAGAGGTATAATCGCATAGGGAGTAGAGTATACTCCCTTTATTTGTGAGGGGAAGTTAATCACTCCAACCTTTTTCATCATATCTTCTCTATTTTATCACCTCTCTAAGATATTTGTTCTCATCATCAAAAAGAGAGAGAATGTAATTCTATGTGTTGTACATGTACACTTGATTTTGTTGATGACAAAATAATTAAATAAAAAATTATAAACATCGTCAAGCAAAGAAATTAACATGAATCAAATAAAAAACAAGATTTCTAGTGATATGCGTAAAGATAATAAAAAATAAAGAACTTCACTAAGAAACGAACCAATTACCATAAAAATAAAAATAAAAATAAAAATAAAAAATGAAATTAAAATTAAAATTTAAAAGTTAAGATATAATTAATACATGTTTCAATTTCCACCACATTAAATTCTTTATTTTCATCTAAAACAAATATTGTGATAGGTTTGATCTAATTTTGTGTACAGATCAAAGCCTCAATTATTTCAGCTTTCAATGAACTACGATATGAATCAAGTACACGACCTCCAGTGTTAAAGGCAGACTTAAAAGACACAATATTGGAATGGCTAATATATCCCTAGCTATGAATGAAAGAATAAAGTACTTTGTGCTCTTACTTTTCCACCATTTCAAAACATCAAATCCATCATAATCATCTTCAACATCATCTTCTAAGTATCTAACCAACTCACTTGATTTTTATTCATTTTGCCTTCTTTTAACCCTTACCCGATTCAAAGCATCCATATCCACGTTACCTTCATCATCTATAGTAACGACATTACTTTGAATTGTATTAGTGGAGCTAGAAGCGATATAACTAGAATTAAAACCCACATTATTCAAATACTTATAATGATCAAACAATTTACCTATGAGTTCTTGAAGTTTAACAATTATCATTTTCCCTTTTCCTTCCCATACATCAATCCAAAACAAAAATCAAGATATCTAAGCTTGTATCTAGGATCAAGATAATCTGCTACAAACAATAGATAATTTATATTCTTATCACTCCAATACTTGTCAAATTTCACTTTCATATTTAATGTCATGTTTTTCAACATAACATCTTCACCTTGAATCCATGATGTCAATGCATTATGAATCTTCACTAATTTTCTAAAGAAACAATTAGCACTTACATGCAAATAAGAAGGAAAAGTTAGGGTGGTGTTATAAAACATCTTCAAAAAACTAATAAACATGTGTGCACGGTTCCAATCATACACTTGGAGTTCCTTTTATAACCTCATGTTCAGATACATATGAAGGATCCTCACCCTCTAAGTCGTTGAATGCTCCTTCATATTTAGAAGCTACCTCCAACATTATATTAGGTTTGTGATTTTATGGTTGTCAACAATTTTGGTAAAACAAGTAGTTGACCATAATTTTATCAAAATAAGTTTCATTAGGAAAAACATGTATTGTAGCCTAATATTGAACAAGATGTCATAACATCTTGACCAGCTGGTATAGCAGAATCTGCTGGTAGTTATTTGAGAGATGTTATATCAGATGTTGTAACATGTTGCAACAAAACATCATGACAACACAACTGGATAATATCCTTGAAGATTTGATTAAAAAATATGAGATTCTGGAGGCTTCTATTACTCGTAACAGGCGCAGGCAATCAAGGATTTTTAGGAACAATTGCATATTTGATTTGTTTCATAAAAATGATCTTTGAGATTTTTTTAGGAAATATTTGAAAGATTTATTTTTTGTTTCTATTTTTATGGAGAAGATTATGCATGGATTTAGAGCTGAATGTTATATTAATTGAAGAGTCCAAGCCCAACTGCAGAAGTCTATATAAGGAGTCCTCCAACACCTAGTTTTTAAGTAGAACAGTTTTATTGTAAAACCTTGTGAAAAATAAGGGTTTAGGGTTTGATAGTTCCTTAGTTTCTCTGTGTGTTTTTTTGTACGTCCCCTTGCATCTTTTGATGCAGATGAATTGACTGATTATTACTTGTTTACTAAGTTATTGTTCTCCTAGAATCTTTTAAGCAAGAGTTGAGTTTGTTCTTAGTGAAGCTTTTAAGCAAACTAAGTATTTTTGTTTTGATATCACTGCGGTGATTGAGAGTGAAAGGGATTCTCATATCTAGGAGGTGCCTAGGTTGAAATTGCATTGGGTAGGGATTACGTGAGAAGTGTAAACTAGGACTGTTTATTCAAATTAATGCTATTGATAGTGGATTTCCTTCTTGGCTTGGTTGCCTCTAAAGTAGGCGAGTTACACCGAACTGGGTTAATAATTGATTGTGTTTTTTAAGTTTTTACAAATTACTTTTCTGCATAATCTTTCTATTTTAACAAGTATGTTTTTCTGTCAACAGATGTTATAACATCTATTGTGATATTGTGTATTGTTGAGACATCATTCTTAACTTCTGATATTGTGTGTGCCAGAATTTCATATTAAACATGTGGAATTCCACCTTGTTGCTACATCAATTACAACCTTTCGTGAGCTAGAAATATTTACATCTTTAGCACACACTTCAAACAATGTCAATCTTGATGGAGATGACTTAAAATACTTGCAAGTAGCCCTTATCTTAATAATGGATGAATCTATTAGAAATAATCCACGAGACATAATCAAATTCAAGATATGAGGACAATAATGTAAATGCATATACTCTCCATTAAGCAAGGTATTTCCATTCCAAACACTCATACTTCTAGTCAAATAAGATAAAGCAACATTATTAGGGCTAACATTATCTACTGTACCTGTGCAAAACTTAGTGATTCCCTAATCTTTTTTCTAAGGCTTTACCTATAGTGTCGCCCCTATAATTAGCAATAAACCCAAAGCCTAAAATCTTATTTGTAATTCCCACCCTTCATTAACGAAATGACATGTCACACACATATATTTCATATTCTAAATTGAAGTCCATGTATTAGCGGTCAATGACACTATTTGATGTTTGAGACACAATAAAGATCTTAAAACCATTTTTTCTTCCTTATACAATTGCATACAATCTCTAACAACCGTTACACGACTAGGAATTTTCAATCGAGGTTGAGCATGACTCATAAAACTTTTAAATCCAATACCTTCAACATTTTGTTTAAAGGGAAGTTCATCAATAATAATCATCTTAACAAGCTCTAATCTACACTCTTCTTGATTAAATCAACAAGCTTAAAAGACACATTACTATAACCCTCTACTTGTTTTCCAAGTACAATAGTTTTTTGTACCTTGTCAATTACCCTATTTAGATTTTTAGGACATTTCTTAAAATATTTATTGAGATTTGAGGTTTCATGTGTATTACCATCAGCAGCACATGATCTCAAGCACGAGAACAGCTAAGAGGTTTTTAGGCGTTAACCCCCCACCACTTTTAGAGTCTAGATCATAATCAACATCAATTAGATTTTTAAAAACATTTGAAGGAACATCATCAACATTCATATTCGCATGCAGTAACAATCATGTACAACAAATACATATTAACAAAGGAAATTACATATGATAGTGTATAAGTTCGGGCTGTGCAAAAATAAGAGTCAGTTGTTTTTTTTGGATAAAGAAATAATTGGAAACAATATGAATTGATGACATCAAGCGGAGCAAAGAAAATACTTTTCTAGCAAAATGAATACTAGCAATTGGCTAACTCTTTAGATATGACCAAGAATAACTCATTAACATCCCTTTTATTTTGTTTGTAAACATGATTAAAAAATTTGTTAATTTGATAACATGGTTAATTTGTAAACATCGTTAATGCAATATGAGCGAATTTATATTTATATAGTCTCATAATAATAGTATTAAGAATATAATTTTTTATCTTAATATTATGTAACTGAAAGTGTAATTGAAAAAAATACTTATAAATATTTATGTTCTAGAAACAATTTATATTTATGTTTAATTATTTAAATGTTATTATTTTTTGAATTAATTAATTAAATAATTATATAATAGTATAATAGAAAAGATGAATGTTATATATTAAATGCATTATATTAATATCATTAGAAAATATGTATTATAATAGTATATAATACGAAAATATGTATTATAATAGTATACAATACGAAACATGTATTATATAGATTTTATTGCAACTAAAACAGAAAAGATGTAATTGTGCAAGTGGCAAGGCAGCGCCCCTTGTCTCTAGAAGAACCTAAGTTCAACTTTTGCTAAGAGTAAACTTTGGATTTTAATCTTTAATAGTTAAACAATAAAATATATAATAAATGCTATGTGGAATTAAAAAAATAAGAAAATTATAAAAATTATTAAGTAAGTCATCTACATTATTAAATATAACTAATAAAAAATAAATTTTTTTGTCACGTTACAAATTCCGGTGATTATGTATTAATAGAGGGCAAAATTAGGTGTGTTACGGTGAGGTTTAAGCGGTTTTGACGTAAAAAGTCATCTGAATTGCAAGAGAAAAAAATGTGTGATTCGGTTTACTTTGATTGACTTTTATAAATAAAATTGTATCAAACTAAACCAAATCAAATCAATACAATTTGGATTGGATCGGTTGGTTCGGTTTTTTTTTATTTAAAATTATTCAATCATATATATATATATATATATATATATATATATATATATATATATATATATATATATATATATATATATATATATATATATATATATATATATATATATATATATATATATATATATATATATATATATATATATATATATATATATATATATATATAAAACAGCATAGCTTTGTATTTAGTCATTTATGCATTATCGAATAACAAAAATTTATTATATTTGGATAATAACTTTCCATTTAATATACAAAAATAAATTAGAGAAAAATAAATATAAAAAAATAGTATAAAACAATATAAAAATATTAAGGCATAATAGGTTTGGCATAATTTGTTTGAGTTTAGGTTGGATATAGGTTAAGTAAAGTTTAAGTGTGAGGAAGAGAAACTCATTCGTAATCGTAATGCTAAAACATAATAGGTTTTTGTTTGGGTTGGACGTGGGTTAAGTGAAGTTTGGGTTATAACATAATGCAGTTTTGTTCGGTTTGATTAGGTTTGTAAAATGCAAACCGAACCGTGCGGTTTTGTTAAAAAATGACTCAAATACATCTGAACTAAATGCAGTTTTTTACGGTTTCGGTTTGGTTTGGTTTGGTTCGGTTAGTGGTTTTTTATTGGGTCAATTCGGTTTTGAACACCTCTAGGCAAAACGAGAGAACCTTTAAATGTTAAGGACCAAATCTAAATTTATTTTTTTACAGGGGTATTTTTCAAAATTCCCTTAAACGGCAAGGGGCAAAAGACCTATTAATCCTTAAAACTATATCCACCCAATTACCCGATCCAACCCTTTTTTTTTGAATTTTTTTGAGTGTATTTGACAAGATTTTTCGGGTTGACCCAACCCAGTACACCTCTAATGAAATCAATACAAAAAGCTCATCAGTGATCCTTGATCTATCTCGTTATTTATATTTATAGGATCATATATAATATTAAGCGTGTAACACTCAAAATACTAAGTGTCGCGGCGTGAAAAAATACACGAGCGTATCGCACACTCAAAATACAATGAAGTCTCCACCGATCTTTATTTATTTCAAAGGAACGAGAAAATATAGAATAAAATCCACAAAAAAAAGAAATTTTTGTCGCAACCAAGAGCGGGTTCGGGAGTCAGTTATGCAAGTGGAAAGTATTAGCGCCCTTCATATTCGTTGTAGTCAACGGTATCCATTTAGTTAGTTTTACGAAGGAGTGCTAGCATGACAGTTTGAAATCCTTTGGGAAGGAGTGTATGGATCATTTACAGTACAATATTTCTTCCCAAGCTCTGTTCTACCTTGGCGATGAATCCTCTTCAAAGCTCTCTTAACTTTCTTCAGCATATCAGATTCCTCAATTCCAAGGAAAAGAAACTCTTTCACCAACTCATCCTTAAGAGGACTAGTCATAGCATACCCAAGATACCGGAGAGCCAAGGCAGGGTTGTAGTTGATACACCCATTTGTTTCTAGGAGTGGAACATTAGGAAAATCACCATAACTGAATATGATCTTAATGCCATCATAAGCTCGGTCATACCAAGTGATGTCACTCTTTGTAAGATTAACAACTCTCTGTTATCATCTCAACTTGTCTTTGTTGGCAAAGAAAGTACTTGTCTTTGGAAGGTGATCAACAAACCACATTAGTAGTATAACAGTACAACAAAGGATTGTTCCACTCTTCTTCATATGTCTCAAGTAAAGAGAGTAGTAAAAATCAACTAGGAGAGTAGGAACATGATTCTTCACTAGGAAGATGCTAATGGCAGTCACATCAATAAAGTTATCCACATCTAGAAATAGAACCACCCCTTAGATTAGAAGAGCCAAAACAACTCCAAAATCTTTCCATTCTTTCTTCTCATGACACTCCAAAACTCTTGCCTCCAACACTTTCCTAGAGAAACCCAAAATATTGGCTTTTGTTTCAAGACTTGAAGTGGCACTCTTCTTATCCCAAAATAAAGCCGCAACTAGCTCTTGATGGTCAAGAGGCTTAAAAGGACCATTAAAAACATGCTTGTCTCCTATATGGATACCAACATGATGTGAGAACTCCTCCAGAGTGGAAGCCAACTGATAATCCTAGAAAGTGAAGCACCACAAAGAGGAATCGAAGAATTGTATTTAATCCCCAATAAGATAAGGATCTACTTCAACATCCAAAATACTCAAAAGCTTCCCATATTTGTTTTCAAATGGTTGTTGGCAATTGGTAGGAAGTTGTGCATCCAAAGCCCTTAGACTTACAACATTTAGGTTCTTGACTTTTATATGAACAATGAGCCATTTACCAATGTCCAAGCTTGATCAATGCTTATATAAATATTAAGTCTAAAATCCCTAAAAACAAAAAGATACATGCTAAATTTTTTTGAATGAATGCAATGTGATGTAATATAATGCAATATTCATGTTATGCACGTAAAGTTGTACACAAGTAGGAATTTAAAAGGGTGGCTAAATATAGTTTGATGTCTACCCAACAATTCCCCTCACAAGAATTGAAGAACAAGAAAATAAAGCTTGGTGGCTTGGAAGCTTGAAGACTTAGCTTAAATGGATAAGGGAAAACTTGAAGCTTTTCTACCCATTTAGGGTTGGCAAAACGGGTTGTGGCCTGTCGATCCGGTCCGCGCACCCGCCAAAAAATGGCGGGTTGGGTTAAGAATTTGGACCCGCTGCCCACCAAAGTCCGCCCTACTAAAGACCGTCGTCCGCCAAAGCCCACCCTGCCAAAGCTCGTCGCACCTATTTGTTTAGCTTTTCCCACCTTAAGCCTGCCCTTTTTTAGTTAATTTTAGTAGGTTCAATTCATGATGATTTTATTTTATACAGTTATTTGTGAATACAGGCAATATTTTTTAAAGTAAATTTTGTTTAAAAAATTGTTCTAAAAAATAAGTGAAAAATCTAATTGAAATATAAAAAAAAAAAACTTTTAATATATTAAAATAGATTTAAAAAAAAGTAAGCGGGTAAGCCCGCCACCTTAGCGTGACGAGCTAGATTTTTATGTCTATTTCCATTTAGAGAGCTTGTCCGCTCAACTCTTTTTCTAGCGAGCTTAAGGCGGGGTGGGGCGAACGGCCCGTTTTTCCACCTCTATACCCATTTGTCAATTTTGCAATTTTATTTTTTGTACTGATATGGTGCCTAAAAACAAGGCCTCCTTCTGCTTTGTCCTTTTTGCTTTTCAAATGTATAGAAGTAGGCGTGTAATAGTATGTGGATATGTTATAATAATTTAATGTGAATAATATATAATTGTGTACGTGTAGTATAAGATAAAAATAGGTATTGTCATACAAAATGAGTAATGAATTATTCCATGAAAATCATTCTTTGCTCTATTCAAATTCTTCATTATTCTTCACTTATCATGATTTAAATAGAACACATATATTATATATGTGCTATCTAAATGAAAATAGAAAGGAAAATTAGAATAGAAAATAAAACACAAGATGCTATCTTAAAGTCAAAGATAAAAAGTCAAAGCATTTTGGAATGAGAATCAAATTACTAAAAATAAAATAAAATCAAGAATAAAAGTAACTTGAACATAACTTGAGTATTAATATGTAATGTAAAATAAATAAGATCCAAAAGTCCAAGAAAAAAACCAGTCTTGACTTCTTGACTTTTGAAAATGTTGATGAATGCAAATGAATGGCTAGCCAGAGAATCAAAGTCTGTGAATGCTTTTGTCTTTTAGATAGATATTTTGCATGATGTAAAAACTAAGATTGATGTAGATTTTCTGTATATTGAACGGTATCTCTGAGTACTTGTGTACATCTTTGCATTAGGGGTCTTTGAATACATCTATAATATGTTTGAATAGATTGTAAATAGGTGTCATGCATTAATAATCAATTTTTGCATAAAAATAAGTTAGACGTGTCGACAAATCCATATTATGCATCGACACATATGGATCAATAATAAAGCCTATAGGCTCTGTAAATATGTGTCGACACAATAACCTCATATAGGTCGACACCTCTCATTAAAAATATATTTTTGCATAAAAATCATTTTTATATATCGACACATCCAGTCTATGAGCTGACTAATGTACTGTTGTATTAAAGCCTGAAAGCTTCTGTAATTTCATGTCAACACAATGACCTCATATAGGTTGGCGCATGTCATCACCTCTCTCATCACATAACTTACATGTGTTGACACATGTGTCAAAATTTTGCAAAAAATATTTTCCTTTTCAAACTTCTGGATTTCCCTTTTTCCTCCAACTTGCAACCTATATATACTTCATACACGCATCATTTTTAACTTGATGAAACTATAAACGCATACTAAAATTTCTCATCATCTTCAACCTTGCATCTATGCATACACATAAACAACGTACACGTAATCATTCATTGTTTGGGTTCCATCTAGTCTTGGTTAATAACATTCAATTTAGGTTGGTTATAACCTAAGGTTGGATTGAGAATCATAGGGGGTTTCATCGAAAAAACAGTGAGAGATTTTACCTCAAGATCAAAGTGCGGATTCTGTGTTTTTTTACAAGGTTTCACAAATATTAGATTCAACCGAGTGAAAGGCTTTGAAAAATGGGAAGTTCTTGCAAAGGAGTAACGTGAGACGGTGAACCGTTTAGAAATCTTGGGATACAACAGTTTCAAAATTTGAATTCAACTGAGTGAAGAGCTTTGAAGAACATTGATTTTTTTCAAAGGAGTAGCACGAGACAGTGGATCAAATTGGTATTGTTGGGTGACTTGATCAAACTCAGATCAACGAAAGAGAAATTGCTAGGATCAACATCAAACATATGGTTTATAAGGTTGGATTGCTACATTTCTCTTGTAAACAACTTTTTGCATAGTAAAAAATTTATCTCAATTCCAAGCGGAATTGGGGGAAGACATAGCCATAACGAGTACAATTGATGAAATTCCTAAACAAATCCTTTTCTCTCTCTCTCTCTCTCTCTCTCTCTCTCTCTCTCTCTCTCTCTCTCTCTCTCTCTCTCTCTCTCTCTCTCTCTCTCTCTCTCTCTCTCTCTCTCTCTCTCTCTCTCTCTACTCTCTCTCTCTCTCTCTCTCTCTCTCTCTCTCTCTCTCTCTCTCTATATATATATATATATATATAATATATATATATATATATATATAATATATATATATATATATATATATATATATATATATATATATATATATATATATATATATATATATATATATATATCATTTACATTTTGTTAAACTCTTGAATTGTGTAATTAATTCGTATAGACAAATCCTTTGATTGTTAAAGTGCTTTATTGATTACCTTATAATCTATTAGATTGTAGAAGGTTTTAATACCAACAAAGCTCAAAGAAAAATATGAAAAATTAAGTGCACACCAAGTGTTTGATAAATTGTTCCAGTTAGTTTTAAATTGCACACTAAGTGTTTGATAAATTGTTTCACTTAGTTTTATCAATTGTTTCATTGGATATTGGTTGGCGTTGTAATTTTAAAAAATTACTTGATATTTTATTGTATTAATATCTTATTATCATCATTCAATTGAGTATTAATTATTTGCATATCCGAGCCTCCAATAACCGGTTCAGTTTGGGACGACTTGTGATCTAGGATACGACTTCATTTGCCTTAGTTTTTGTTTAATTTTTGAAAAGTTTTTAAGTAAAAAATTTTTATTGTGGATATATTCACTCCCTCTATATAAGTTGTCGTCACCTAACAAGTTACATCAAGATCCTAGTTGATTTTGTATTCTTCTGAAACGCTTATTAGATAATGAGTACTAAACTTAAAGGGGTGTACAATAGAACCCTCATATTCACCGGTGAAAACTATGGTTATTGGAAAGCTTGTATGTGTATTCATATCAATTTATATGATAAGGGTGTGTGGGATGTTATTGTCAACGGTCCAACAGAAATTACCGTAACCGTAGATGGTGTCGCCATACCCAAACCAGAAGCACAATGGAATGATAATGATAAGAAAAAGTGGGGTTACTATTAGAAAGCACAAAATATTCCCATAATCCTATCTTGGTGTTGATGAATTTTATCGTGTTTCTCATTGTGAAACCTGTAAAGCTATGTGGGATGCATTGCAAGTTGCCCATGAAGGAACCAATGAAGTCAAACAAGCTAGAATTAATACACTATATCAAGAGTTTGAACTATTTTGTATGAAGCATGGTGAAACCATTGCTGAAATACAAAAGAGGTTCATTCATCTCATTAATCGTTTAAAATGCACTTGGAAAACTAGTTTCCAATGAAATTTCTACTAATAAAGTTTTGAGGTGTCTTAATAGGAAATGACGAACCAAATGTCATTGCGGTCAACGAAGCCAACAATCTTACTACACTTAACCTCACTACATTGTTTGGTAAGCTTGAAGAACAAGAACTCACTTGCTTAGAAAAACATGAGAATAAGATAAATAAGGAGAAAGGAAAGGACAATGAGGTAGAAAAAAGTCTATTTCTCTAAAGGCTTCTAGCTCAAGATCCTCAATAAATGAGCAAAGTGAGATGATGATAGTGACAATGACAATTCAGATGAGGAGGAAATGGGGTTGTTTGTAAGAAGGTACAATAGAAAGAATATAGTAAATCACTCTGACTAAAACCTCATCAAGTTTAAAAGACAATATCATCCTTAAAGTAAGAAGACAACAACAAAGGAAAGTCAAGAGGTACATGTTACAATTATGGAAAACCTGGTCATTATAGGCCGAAATGTCAATCTCTTGACAAATACAAGGAAAAAGACACATGAAGTCTTGGAAATCTAGAAGAGTTTATGTAGTTTGGGAGAGCGATAGTGATTCCTCAAGTTGTAAGAGCTCAAGTGACAATGAAGTATAGGAAAATTTATGTCTCTCTGCCTATCATCGTCAACAGAAGAAAGGAATGTAAGTCATTCTAATATAAAAATGTTGATAAATTGTCTTATTCTAAATTACAACTTGCTTTTGAAAATATACAAAGCGAAGCTTTAGATGCTTTTAAAATTTTAGCTTCACATCAAAAGATTTTTTCTACATTGGAAGCTAAGGTTTTAAAAACCGAAAAGCAAATGGAATCTCTAAATAATTCTATAGTAGATAATCTAAAAGTAAAGAAGGAGGATGATGAATCGTCTAGGTTCGGTTGTGAAACCAGTCAAACTTGGCAAAAAGAGGCTAGCACTCTTAAGGCTAAATTGGACGAGGCATCACAACCAAATGTTGCATTTGCTATGATCCTTATATGATTAAAAAGAGTATGAACATATCCCATAAAAAGGATAGTTGGAATAAAAAGGATTCCAATAACAAACGTAAATCACCTCATAATTTGACTTGTCTCTATTGTTGCAAAAAGGGTCACACTATTAAAAAAATGAAATTTAGGAGTCTTTTAGTTCTTAAATGTGTTTTTCAATGGTTGCCCAAATTCAACCATGTTTTCAATCACACTCCAAGGACCCCAATGAAAGTTGGGTACTGTGATCGGTGGAAATAGAACTGACTGTTTTTTTAGCTGGTTTCGCGAAATATCGCGGAAGCAAGAGTCGCCACCCGTCTTTTATTTTCTCCAACATGGACAGGACAAAAGCACAGCAAAATTCCTTATGAGATTGTTTCTCGGTTCGGGAGGTAGATTTATAGAAAGGGAAGGTGTTAGCACCCTTTCTATGCATGGTTATCCATGGGCTCTTAGATACTTGCTCTTATGTTTTCAAAATGTTTGCTTTTCAAAATGTGAGTGGGTTTGAAAAAAAGTTTCGTTTTGAAAGATTTCTAAGTGACTCTTGTATCTGTCCTCAAGAGTGTTTGAAAAAATTGTTTTGAAAGCTTTTGAAAGTGTAAGGTGTGAAAAGTATTTTGTTTTTTTTTTTTGAAAAGAGCAAGTACCCATGAGTCATATACCTACCCTAAGGGAATTAAGCTGTGTAAGTGTCCTTTGGGTAGTGCCATCCCACCATTGAGAGGTAGGTAGCACCACCGTTGGAGGTGTTCGGGTCAATTCGATTGTAGGGACAGTGTGGTCACCGAAGCAATGGTAGGACACCTTAGAAGTAACCCTAATGTCCTAGATCCTTTTATCCGAGGCAACCGTTTCGAGGCAACTATTTCGAGGCAACTGGATCTTGGACATAAGAGCGACCCGCTAAAACGTCCTATACTTGACGACCACGTTTCGAAGGCAACTAGTGAGGCGTACCCTAGAAGTGGTGTGTGTATTGTGTGTTGTATTCAGTTAATGTTTATCTTGGTAATTAGTGAGCTACGAGTTGTTTTTATTTACCATACATTCTTGCATGCATTTAACAGTTAAGGGGTGCAGAAAGTAAATTGCAGAAACATAAATCCTACGCTATTACAAGGCGCGGGTCTATACATCGCCAAAAATACAAAGACCCGTTTGTGGTAAATAAGTACGAGAAATTAAAATAAAGCAGTAAACCTAATTAACTATTACATGTCTTGGAAGCAATTACATAATAATAAAACTGTGCACGAATAAAAATTAAATCAGAATGTTCTAAGGGTGTTGGACCCTTTTAAGAAAAGAAATTGATTTTTTTTGTCTTTTTGTGATTAAATGAGATTAAAACTAATGATTAAATTAATTAATTAATTTATTAAAAGAAAAAATGTTTTTGCGTTTTTATGTTTTTAATGAAAATAAAATAAAGGAATTAAAATTAAAAGTTAATAAACCTAATTCTAAATTTATTTTAATTATTAAGAAAAAAGGTTAAAGTTTGCCTAATTACAATTAATTCAATTTATTAGTATTTATTTACAAAAATAAAATGAAATTAATGATAATAATAATATTAGTTCTTTTTTTTGATTTTTTATGAAAAATAGTTAGTTATGTTAATAGTTAATAAGAGGGAAAAAATAAAATAAGACAAACAAAATATAAAAATGACAATAAAAATTGCAAACCCAAGGGGGGTTTTGGGCCAGATTTGGGTGTTTTGATTGGAATCTGAAACCCATCAAGAAACCAGCTTTGTTTGACTTTGGAGATTTCCTGTGCCTGTGTTGACCTGAGAACATGATGCTCCTTCCCTTGTGGCCATTGGATTTGCACTTGGAGACACTTGGCGCTTTGGATTGTGAGGCGCGTGATAAGCCTTCTTTGAAGCCTGCACACAAGTATGTAAGAAAAAATAATATGGGATTTTGAGGGGACCTGGGAATACTTACAGTGCTTGATAATGGACCTTAGGGCATGGCAAGGTTTGCTTTAGCTTCAGGGTATGGCAAAGAAGAGAGTCACGTTCTCCTTTTGGCCTGAAAATGCTTGCAAAACTCCTTTTGATCTCACACTTTTTTGACAAATTTTGAACTTTGCTCTGGCCGTTTTTGCACTTTTTTTCTAGGTTTGTGAATGAGGCTTGCAAGGCTTGTATATATAGTAGTGAGTGAGAATCAATCACTATTATGAGCTCCTTAACCATTGCAATTAAACTTTGGATTTCTCCATAGCCACCATTAAAGCAACTTGCCAATTTTGTTCAAATTTGAATTTTATGCTTAAAATGGACCTTACACGAATTTGGTAGGTGCATTATGCTTCATCAAGGTCATTCAAACCACAAGATATCATTGAATTAATTTTTTTGATTTTTATTTGAATTTTATGGATTTAAATGAATTAAATCAATAAAATTAATAAAAAATAGAAAAATTAATGTTTAATCTTGAAATTAATCATGGGACACGTGGGTGGCATGACAAGCTGAACCAAGTGGAAAAAGTGGACCCCTTTTGTCAAAAATGAAGTTTCAAGGATAATTGACTTTGGTCATTTCACAAAAAATTTCCCAACTTCTCCAATGCCATATCTTGCTCAATTTGAAGCTATGAACATGTTCTTGGACATTTTGGAAATGTCCTTGAGTCCTCTAACCAATTACTTTGGTCCCATATCATTTTTATTTACCAATCTCAAGTTATGGTCTTTGACTTAAAGTGCCTTTTGTTGACTTTGAAAATGACCTATAATGTTGAAATTGATAACTTTTTGTGAGAGCATTTCTTGGACTTGGAATGTGAAGATGCATTGTAGGAAATGTCCTCCCCTTGAAGATGAGCATTGGATGGATTTTTATGATGAACCATGAAAAAGTTATGCCTTGGTCAAGTTACAGTTGACTTTTCAACTGTCTAAAAATAGAAACTTTTGCATCTTGATGATTTTTGAGCCCATTCTTGTGGAATCATGATCAAGAATTGACCAAATGATGATTGTGGCTTCAAAATAAGATGTTGACCAAAATTTTTGACTTTTGACTGCCAAATGACCATTTTGCCCCTGCAGTTGACTGTGAGGCAAATTAGGGCATTTTGACTGTGCAACCTGACCTTGTGAGCCTTGAAACTTGACATGTAGGTGCTTGACAATGTGTATAGGCATATGGGACTTGATTGAGCCCTTGAAAACCTCAACTTCCTGCAAGAACCAAAACCCTAGTTTGACTGGCTTAGAAGGGTGTTTGAACTGTGCAACCCTTGAGAAGACTTGAGCAAATGAGATGATGCTTGTCAAAACTTTGAAGAATATGGGAGGGAAATTTTGGGGTACAACAGTTTCCCCTGTTCAATCTTCTTAGACCTGAGGATGTAGATTGGCTTGTGTGCCTTTCGTGATCCGAGGGTGAAGATGATTGAACACTAGAGTGCCCCAGAAATTTGCACTCACATAGTAGAGTATCAATAGTGTGATGTCGGGAATGGGCTTACAGATGCCATTTGGAGAGATGGTGGATAGGAGGATGGGCTTATAGATGCCATCTGGAGATGTGACAGAACCTGTGTGGGAATGGGCTTATAGATGCCATTTGGAAAGATAGTATGGGAGGATGGGCTTATAGATGCCATCTGGAGATGTGACAGAACCTTGTCGGGAATGGGCTTATAGATGCCATTTGGAGACTGTTGGTATGTGGATGGGCTTATAGATGCCATCTAGGTGTCGATCGCGTAAGAGATTCCTTAGAGAAACTTGCGTACCTGAGAAAAGATAATTTCCTGGCCTGTTACAGGTGTTGATCCTCACTCAGTCACTCACAGACATGCCCTGGCTAGATACAGGTATCGAATCTGGAACTTCAAAAGGTTGATGGTTTGTCTCTACTGACAGGTTATCTCAGAAAAAACTTTAGGATTTAACTGAACCAGAGGAGGTTTGTCTTTCTTGACGAGTTATCTCTTTGGACGGGTTGTCTTCATGGAAGGGTTGTCTTCAACAACGAGTGATCTTCAATGACGAGTTGTCTTCAATGACGAGTCGTCTTCAATGACGAGTTGTCTTCAATGACGAGTTGT